>JAGKQL010000051.1:1191572-1224136 GCA_018398635.1 Cyprinodon brontotheroides
TCAGTTACAGGCCAAGAAATCCATGAAGAAGTATTAAACAGCAGTTTTAGAGGACAGCATTTTTCCATATCATTCATACCCCTTTAATCTCTTCATGTTGTGTTGCTGTACAGCTGCAGACTGTGTGTACATTAAATTGATTTATGTGACACATAAACACACGGTGCCCAGAAACATAAATTAGGAAAGAGTCTGGTATATTTTTAATAACCCCTCCCCCTATTGTAAATAAAATTCAGCACAAGCAATTACCCATATGTCATTAAGTTAATTTCAGGAAAACAAAGCTATTCTGTAAATGTGTTTCACAGGTTTGTTGAAGAGCAACTGATGTACAGACACACCAGAAACACGTTGGAATCACTGCATATATTCCCGGAGGAAATGACAAAGAATATTGATATCTAAAAGGGGAAACTTGTTTTTTCTTCTTTTAGGTTAACTGTCCAGTAAGCTTCCAATAGGAAGGGTGGGATCCGGAGGCTTGCCCACCAGAGGGCGCAGAGGATTCCTTCGTGAGGGCTTGTGCTCACCTGCAACACCTGTCTCTCATCTCCTCATCAGCCTTGGGCCTACTTAAGGAGGCGGAGGGCTTCACTCCAGTGCCAGAGTGTTTGCCAGTAACGGTTAGCAAAACCTGAGCCAACCTGCCTGTCTGAGTCTTCTGACTTTTTATGATCCAAGCCTGATCCTGTTTCCCCTTTCTGTCTCACAGATAGAACCTGCCTGACTACCAGTAACTCTGGAGAGTTATCTCTGCTGTGATCTGCCTGCCTGCTCTCTGTTGAACTCTGGAGGGCCTCTTCTGTCAGTATCTGCCTGCCCGCCCTCAGAGGAAAACTAGGAGAGAGACTCTGTCTGTGATCTGCCTGCAAGCACACAGTAAGCCCTGCACTCTGACCGTCTCAACCCAGCTCTCAAGAGAGAGAGAGAGAACCAAACCTGGAGTCTGCCAGCCTGCACTCTGACCGTCTCAACCCAGCTCTCAAGCGAGAGAGAGAGAGAGCTCATCTGGAATCAGCCTGCCTGCACTCAGACTGCCTCTGCCTAGCTCTCAGCTCTCCTCCTGCCTGCACTGTGTTCCCAACCTGGAACCTGCCCGCCAGCACTCAGACTGCCTCAGCCCTCTCCTCCTGCCTGCACTCAGCTCAACCTCTGCTAGCCCTCAGCCCTCGGTCTGCCAACTGCCTCTGGATCTACAACGTTCCCCCCCTCTCTGCAGCTCTGCTCATCTCCAGATCAGCGGTGAACCTAAATCCAGATCAGTCTCCCTAACCCATGACCTGTTCTAATTATTTTACATTCCTTATAAACAAACCTTTGAACTTTTCTCCTGCCTCCGAGTGTTCTGCATATGGGCTAGGTTGTATAACCCACCATGACAATATTAAACAAACCAAAAACAAGTCATCTCATGCCCTGTCAACTGAGCTGTACAATCCTCTCCCTATCAGTGTTGTTTTCGTCAACGATGACAAAATTATTTCATTGACAATATTTCATACAATATTTCATTGAATTCTGTTTATTTCTGGATAACAAGCCTGATGAAAAGGTACATAGATCTTTGAATATTTCTCTCTCATTGTTCTCGTTTCTATCTATTTGAATATGATGTAAATATTTTGTCACTAAACATTTTCTCTGTTTACTTTAAATATGTCAACATTTTAGTTAGCATATTTATTCTATTTAGGCCTGGGTTGGATAGGTTCTCTCTGGGTTTTTTATTTTTTATATCAAAACCCTGTGAACTTTGACCTCTGAGCAGCAGTAACCAAGGGGTAAATTCTCAGAAATAAAGCCAAAGTTGCCAAATTAGAAAGAAGAATGCTTTTGTTCTTTTCTTTTTTGGAGCAATGAAGATTACATTGATCTGTGTGTAATGCGTAATTCATAGTAGATGAGGAAGTATTTGCTTTAGGAGGGAAACTTTGAATATCTAATACCATTCCTTTATTTTGCATTTTATTAGCTTGTCTGTCTGCTATATTAACCAATGTGATGTGTTGAACTAGATCTGGTATTTTCCCAAGTTTTATAAAGTAGGGCATTCATTAATAAAAAAGTGAATTTGAATTCTGTAAATCAAAGTTTTTTGCCCAACAGCGATGATGAACTGCAGGGCAGCGCTCTATATCCAGCAATTGTAGTATCTAGGCAGGAGCTGTTAGTAGGGTAAAGAATCTGGTTTGTATTCGAAATAGTAAAGGTTAACATTTTTTTAAACAAAAACCCGACTAAAACTAGACTAAAACCTTTAGCTATTAAAACACAACTTTTTCAATAATCTTCTTGATGAAGGGGAGGTTTGAGATGGGTCTATAGTTCTGAAGGACCAATTTGTCCAAGCTTCTCTAATTGCTGTTTTTTAGGCTCGGGGGGGAAAACACCCGACACAAGGCATGTGTTTATGATTTGAATCAAATCAGACTCTAGAACATGAATAAAACCAAAGGGTAAACATCAAGACAGCCGGAAGATGAGCTTAGCTGCTGAACAGTTTCTTCTAAACTTTTGCAGTTTATTGGACAGAATTTGGACATTTTAACATAATGATTCAATTCTTCAAGGTCAGGTTTAATTCTGTGATCCTCTTTGTGATTTCAGAAAGCATGGAGCAGCCAACTTTCACTATATCTATTTTGTTCTTGCTGCAGAAACCTTTAATCTCATTTACAGCATCATAAGTTGCTATTAACACATTAACAACCTGTAACATTATCAATGACCCCTCACACCCCCACCATAGAGCATTCTCCCTGCTGCCCTCAGGGAAGAGCAGCATTCAATGCCGGTCCAGACTATTCCAAAACAGCTTCTTCCCCACTGCCATCCGGCCGCTGAATGTTGAAAAAAACTCATGTCACAGACTCTGCATTAAACTGACCATATCAATGTGTTTTCTTGCACCATATTTTTTTCACCCACATTTAGATTTGATCACTGCTACACTTTAAAAAATGGAAATTTCATGAAATTTTGCGTATACAAAATGGCAATAACGTTTTTCTAAGTCGAAGTCTAATGATGTTTTTGGCTTAGCAGCTGTTTTTTTATGATGCTGTTTGGGAGAGAGCTGAATGTTGTCATACCTTTATATGTTGTTTGGGAACAGGCGATCCTTAATGTCATTAATGTTATTTTCTTGTAGGGCCATAGGGTTAATCCCACATTGTTGAATAAAAGAAAAAGTATCTGTTATTTTACAGCCGATAAATGCTAAAATCTATGGAAATTACTATGTTTTTACAGTATAATGGTTTATGATATTCATGTTTTCTACAAGTCTTTTCTTGTCTTGTACAGCTTCCCCTATTTTATAATGGAAAATTCCAGCTGCCTTATTTTGACAAATCTTTTTTACAGTGTAACTCAAAACATTGAAGATCAGGGGTTACCAAGCTTAGATTTGCTTGAAGGTTCTAAATACAAACTAATATGATTTGTGGATTTTTATATTCAAAGATGTATCTTTCTTTCACTATATAAACAGTTTAGAGCAGGGGTGCTCAAGTCCAGTCCTCAAGTGCTACTATCCTGCAACTTTTTGATGCATCCCATTTTTAACACACTTGAATGAAATGAGTGGCTCGTCACCATGCCTCTGCTGGGCTAAACGAGGGGATTGAGCCTTTCAATTCAGTGATGTTAGAGAAGAGATGCATCTAAAAGTTACAGGACGGTACCTCTGAGGACTGGACTCAGCACCCCTGGTTTAGACTGCTTACGCTAAAATTAGTTGTAATCTGATAAGATGTGGAATGGGTATACATTTATTTGCACTGCCATTTTATATAATTTATATATGTAGGAGTGCAGATTTGAATTGGCCCATGATGATTTAAAATTGGTTCTAACTGATATACTTTCTTATTTTCTTTGCATCTTAATTTTTTCTCTTTAATTTTTCAGTTACCGTTTCTCTTTGGCTGCACTTATGTGAAGCAAAACCTACTGATCCCTAAGAAAAATGATGATGTGGACCAGAACCAAATAAGAGCAGACAGTCTGACAGCGAGAACCCCCTTATTGAACATTGGCGTGTCAGTGTATCTATTAAAACACGCCGGTCGACAACTACTTTTCATCTCCCTGAAATTGCAGCAGCTGTCAAAAGTGTCAAAAAGAGGTATTTTCTAAGGCTGCAGGGAACATGACAAAACTCCCCTGCCAGCGTCATGATGAGCTGTGTGATGGCGTCGCTGAGAGTGGTCCCAGTTAATTACCTAAGGAAGTCTACCTCTCTTTGATGTGGCTTTGTGACAAGACTGAAGGTTCTTCAGCAACTGCAGCGGCAGCAGATAGCTGTGGAGCTGCTGCAGCAGCAGAATATTGACCATTTATCACTGCATTATTTAAATGCTAAGAAGCATAAAAGTTGATAAACACAATCTAACTCAAGCTCAGACCTATTGGTAAGGGCTGAAGAGGACCAAAACTCAAAATGAGCTGCCGTTTGTCAAGTTAGCTAGCCAAATATTCACAACAATATTTTGGGTTATTTAACAGTTCAGAGTTGCCTGCTGACACTGTAATGTAGACCTGTGTGTCGTCTGCATAGTTATGGTGACTGATCTTGCTGTTTGCTATTATCTTAGCAAAATCTACTTTTGGCATCATAAAAAGGCTAGAATTTATTTATTGGGTTTATCCATACTGTATACTCTCAGTAGTCTACTCAGTTATTTCAAAGTGTAGCAGTCTTACAAGTGCATTCCAATGCCAGTTTACTCCCAAGAGTTGAAATGTCCCTCTAAGTTACTTGTCAAGATCTCTTGCCCCATACCTTTCAACCAGAAACCTTATCCTGATACCCTCTGTGATCGCCTCAGAGGTCTGTTTAAAGTGCAGAGAGCATCATGAAGAACAAGGAACACATCAGACAGGTCCGAGACACTGTTGTGGAGAAGTTTAAAGCTGGATTTGGAAACAAAAAGATTTCCCAAGCTTTAAAAATCCCAAGGAGCACTGTGTAAGGAATGCACATTTTACCTTGCTGATTCTGATTCACATTTTACCAACTGATTCTGATTAAAACTAATTTTTGAAATAAATTATATTGTGTATTTTTTACATAACATTTGCCATTGCTAATGGCATACACAGTAATCTAGCGTACTTTTAATTAAATAAATCAATTCAAGCTAAAATGTAAGAGAGTCTATAATTAGGTCATACTGAGCCTGATCTATTTTTTTCTACCATCTATTTGGGGATATTTATTGCCACACTTTGGGCCACTTAATACCAAATTTAGCATCAAATAAATGAGGCAGCCTACCTCAGCATTGTTGCTGACCTATGTCCTTATGATCACAGTGTACCAATCTTCTGATGGCTACTTCCAGCAGGATAATGCGCCATGTTATAAAGTGAATCATCTCAGAATCATTTCTTGAAACTTTTTCCACTTAAGTAATTGTGAATTGAGCATATTGACAGACAACATTTTATTTTTTATCTTAAATGCAATTTTTAAAAATAATTACTGCTCTAAATGTATTGCTCTGTCAGCTAAAGATCTGTTTTGGTCTCTATACTTTAATTAAAAATAAATCAATTCAAGCTAAAATGTAAGAGGCTATACTGAGCCTGATCTCTTTGTATCAGAGATTTTCTTAACTTTTAGAAAAATGTCACTTGGAGTAAAACCCCCTGCAACCCCTGGTTTGCATTTTTGTATAGCTCACAGCATGTTCATTTACATGTTAAAGCCTCCCTAGAATTCCATGGGGGAGGCATGGGGGAACACTGTCTAAGAAAGTCCACGTCAATTTCTGACAATTTATGGGAGTTTTTGGCGATGCCTGCAAATTACCGTAAACTGCCGCTTAACCTGAACTTCCACGCATACAATCTACAGTGCATATTGATCTTGAAAATCCCACTTTTCATGCTGTGGAGCTTGTTGTGTTGAAGGGTGATAGAATGATTCTATAGGGTATTTGGTCCTTAAGGTCTCTGAATAGGGTGTGTGTAACATTAGTTGGGCTGAAAATGGCATATTTGCTGTCTCTATGATCCCTAATGCAAGCCTGGTTAAGAGCCCCAGAATGAAACCACAGTTTTTCTTCTTCTTATGGTATGATCATGAATATTTAGGTTAGCTGTGCCCTGATTGGTTGGTTTACAACGAGTGAAGCTGCTGAGCAAAGACGCATCATAGAACAAGCACTCACTCACTGAAACATCAAATTGTTGATATGGTAGAGGGTGACCAGACTTCACTCTTTTTTCCCGGACTACTTTCATACCTGAAAAAAAATGTACAGGGGAATTTCAAAATCGTCCGGGATTTTGGTCGACTGCAGTGCAGCAGAACCGAGCCGTCAGCTCCAGGGCTAATCTGGGAATCCCAGCGACCCGGTGACAGTAGCCTAGAGAACGCCGGCCCCATGCTTCACTGTCACGGTCGGGCTCGGACCAGCCCTGGAGCTGATGGCTCGGTTCAAATACCCGGTCCAGTCCAGTCAGTGGCCCAGTAGCCCCCTCCCCCCGCAAAAAAAACTGTCCTTGTTTTCAGAAACCAACAGCTTAGCGACAGAATCATACTTCCAGCTTGCAGTTGTGATGGCCTTACGGTCGGAACAGCCACTCGTTTCAGTAAAAGAAGTTTAGAAAATCCTGCTTTGAACTGTCTAAGATTTTGAAAGCTGCAAATAAACAGTTGAACATCAAACTTTGCAGTGATCTTCTGATAGACAAAAATAATTTATGCCTGTCGAGTCTTCTGATCCTTGGAAAGAAAATTTTCCCTTTCTCCATCCAGCCTGGAACACTTCATTTACGCCCGTGATTCTGGCTCATTTTCAGTGGAGAAACTGCCTGCTTTGTAATTCTAGTAGAAGTAAACCCAGCTGTAGGCTAAACAGCTAAACTGGTGTCTTCCATCTACCTCTATTCATGTTCTTTGTCGGCCAGTGAACCAGTGGGCTGGTCTGGATGTCAATTTCGGGGCGTGGCAAAAGTATAGGCCAGAACCAAATAAAGATGTAACAATCCTGGGTTTCACGTCAACTCAGTGCTTCGTATGGATTCGCCTGTTTTATGGTGGAAGTTTAAAATTGTGAGATTTGCAGAGAAAGGAGGTGTTGATGTGGTTTGAACTTCTCTGTACGTCCATTTCACCCACTGAACTATTGTTATTAATCCCCTCAAAGTTATTTATGTAACTGTGTGTTAAATTTTATTGTTGTTGTTCATTTAAAACTGATATTCATTTCTCTAACAGCAACAGGATTGCCAATGCTCCCTATGCATTAAAACTTTCAAGATTCAGTCTAATAAAATGCACAGAATAAGACTCAACAGCACAATAAGCTGGTTTGCTTTAGCAGAAAGAACTTGGAATAGTTTGGGAATAACCCTAAGAAGAATTTGTCTTATAAATTGGAAAATATTCACAGCATTACATTAATCACCGGAGCCAATGTTGGAAGAACAACAACATTAATTACAGAAAGATGTCATTGCTTTAAGCACTGCAGTTAAGAAACATTAGAAAACAACCGTTTTCTTTACTTGCCTTGAATTCCATGATGTCCACAAAGGTGAAATAGTAGAGAGCCAAGTTCTTCAGGATCTCAGACTTCTCCTTCTGCAGCTGAGCCAACTGTTGCTGTAAAACTTGGATTGTCAAACTCAAACTTGTTGCTTCATAACGAAAGACATAATAGTCATATGGTGCAAGGTTTGAGATGAACTAATAATCCCTCAAACATCAGTGGAACATAAAGAGAATTTTAAATATTAAAAAAAAAGACAGAAAATGAGGATACTCGGGAACCCTTTGATGATTGAAGCAGTGAAGAACAAACAGGAATCGGCAAGTGGAAAAATGGAAAACACACAAGTTGTCATGGGGCAGTACGACATGTTGATGGTATGATAACCTTAAACAAAAATATCACTTTATTCTGATCAAAGCTATATTTCTGCAATGTCTGAAATAAAAAGAAAGAAAAAAAATGATATACTGACTGAACTGTCAGCTGATGTTTACAATATAATATAAAGCATGTAGATCATTTTGACTATTCAAAAATAAAATTCCAGACACCTGTACATGGAATGTTGATTTGCCTAATCATTATTTGCTTTCAAGATATCACCAATTGAATTCCCACTAGTCTAATCCTGCTTTAAGATATCTTAAAAATCATTCAAGATATGTTGAATAGAAGGTAATTTCAGATATAGTTAATTTGATTTATGACTAGTCATAACTCAATTGTTGATATCTGAAATACGCCTTGCAGATATTCAATAATGTTTTGCAAATATCTTAAACTGGAGACATCATAGAAATTAATGGGTAATGGGTAATAGGTAATAACTTCGACCAGTCAGAATTGAATTAGAGATATCTGAAATTAGTATTTTGCCAGTCAAAATATAAATACAGATATCTTAATTAACTACTATGTCTACTCAAAAACCAATTTAGGATATTTTGAATGTTGTGTGGCAACACTGGGGGGCGTAAAGGAAGACCAAAGCCCATTATTGTTTCTCAAATGGCTCACCTGGGGTCAACAAGGTAGTCCACACTATTGCACAGTCCTTGTAGGTATTAGCTTGCTGTGTAGAGTTAAATTAAATTTATCAGTCCACTTAATCAGATTTGTTGATCACAAATATATTTTTTTTATTTATAATTTTAATTAATTTACAAAATGAGCAGTGAAGAAGAAAATGAAAATGCTGTTTGGCTTATTTAGTTTATTTATTTGTCAAGAAATGCAGCGTTATTTTGAAAATGAAAACACATTTCTATTCATGCATTTTAATTAGATAACTGAGACATATTTGCTTCTCTACTTTATCAACATCGGTTAGAAGCTGGAATTTAAAGAAGCTCCTCAAATCATCTTAACTGACTGACAGCTGCTGCCTTTAACAAACACGTGTTGTTTACTTTCTCAGGGCTACAATGATTTTACTTGTATGGTTTACATTTTTTCACTTAAAAATTCTGAAATCATACAGTCCTGCAAAGGTTTTATTCTGGAATAGTGTAACCCATTTATAAATCTGTTGCAAAGTATATATTTTATTTTTGTTAATTTGCTGGAAAAGCATTATTTTCCAACTTCATCCCTACTTTATAGCCAATTGAATGCTGTCAGTGTGCATGCAAATAAAGTTTTAAAACATCAAATTTTCTTTTATTATGAAAAAAATGAATGCAATTTCTAAAACTAGTTGAAAAAAGAGAAATTACAAAACATTTTAAATATATATATATATATAAAAAAAAGTTAATCTCAAAACATTTTTTTTTGACTAAGCAGCGTTTCAAATGTTTATTTCTGGAGTGCATTTTTATAAAATGTCTTTTCATAAAACTTTCCTTGCTTGCAATAATAAAGGATAAAAATTCACTTCATACTGTTGACATGTTGGTTGCTCATGATATTTAGTTTGCATAAATTTAAAGGTACAAAATGGAGAGTAGTTTACGTATGTGTTTAAAATAAAACTACTTCTGTAAGGTTTTATTATGAGTGCGCCCTTTTGGCAGAATTCTCACTTCATTTCCAGCGGGAGTTTTTTTATTTATTGCTGTCATTACACCGTCACAAGTACAGAGCAACGAAATTAACTCTCTGCTTTTAACCCATCCCCTTTGGGAGCAGTGGGCTGCCATTGTGCGGCACTCGTGGAGCAGTGTGGGGTTAAGGGTCTTGCTCAGGGACCCAGAGTGGTAGTGTCCGGTGTGGAAATGGGGCTTAAACTCAGATCCTCAAAATTCTAAACGCAATGCCCAACCACTGGGCCGCCACTCCCAAAGCAGGCATTAGTGTGAAGGGTCTTGCCAGCTGGGATACGATCCTTCATATTGAAGGTTCTTAGATAAACAAGAGTTGACTTCATGTTCTTCACATACTGAGATAAAAAAGTCCAAGAACCTTCAGTATAGTTAAAATAAAAATATAACAGTGTCAAGTGGCCATCTGTTTGCATCTGTCAGCTTGTATACCATTGCATGACTCTATTAGTGATCAAGTCAATGCTTACAAATAGCCTAAGAGCAAATTCACAGAAATAAGAGCAAATCCTTTCGGTTTCTTAAGCAGAAATGGAAAACATTGTTAAATTTCCTGTTTTGCTTACCTGCAAAATGAAACCTGTACAGAAAAATGGAAAACAAAGTTATTAGTTATGCTCATAATATCCACTTAATTTCTAAGAAATTTGCCTATTTGCAAACCCAAATGGAAAAGCAAATAATTGAGGAACTGTAAGCCTAAATGACATGTGTGATACGTTATTTGAAAGCTAAACCTTCTAGTTTCTGAATACATACACATGAACATTGGGTGGGTAAAACACCCAAGCTGCCTTCTTTTTAATCTAAAAAATAATAAGTCTTTTTTGAACACCAGTAATAAAGACATGCTTGCTTGTTGTGGCTGCTTTGTCATGCTACATTTCGACATCCTGCTATAATTGTGCTTCGGTGCTCGTTATGTCCATAAAATGAACTAGGTGGTTGAATTGTGGAGAATCTAAGCTTTCCAACAATTTCTAACATGTCTATATTGGTAAACAGTTTACCAGTGTAATTTCCATGCATCCTGAGTTATTATTTGTAAATGCTTTAAAGCGACTCGGTCGGTTTTGAGAGGTTGAATCGCCTCATCAAAAACCAACAGATCATACCACAATGTGTTGCTAACATATACATTTTTTCTTTTAGTTTATTGAATCAGTTATTTTGAACTTTAACAAAATGGTTCTAACACTCAAAGCATGTGTTATGTGCGTCGGGCACATTGATTATTTTTGTTTCTTTTTTTTTCCCTTTTAGTGTTGCATAGACCTTAGTTGAGTCACTTAAATTTTAGAGTTGATAACTATTTATTTTTTCTTTTGTAAATGATTCGATTACGTTCATGTATTGTGATATTGGTCCGCCTATAAGTCGGCTGGGTTTTTCCCCCCTCTGGGAACCTTCTGATCGAGCCACCGTCACAAAGAGCGCGTCCAGACGCGATGCGCACGTCTCCCGTCTTTGTAGGCCGCCGCTGACCTCTCCAGCCTGCCATGCGGTATTTTTTTTCGTTAGCCTTTGTTTTTTGCTGATTTTTTGTAACTTTGACCTGGTAGGACCGGTTGTCCTGTTTTTAGGTTTTTTATATATATTTTTATTAGAGTTTTTCCGTTAGTTCATTACTAGCAGAGACTTCGACGGCCCTGTCAGTGGCGCAAAAACCGGGTATGCAGCACATGCAACGCATAGGGGCGCTGCACTTTCGAGGGGGCGTCAAAAAAACCCTCTAATAAATACATTTTTCTAGTTGTCACTTTCTATATTTAACAGCATAAAATGATCAATAACAGAGAGACAGCACTGATTATGCGCCCCTCTGATGCGCCCCCCACTGAATATGCGCCCCCTTCACCTCCCCTCCTGTCGCTCTCCCTTCCCACACAGGTGGCTTGCGCACGCGCCCCTAAGAGGCGCACTCAGGCACGTTTTTTTTATTTTAATTTTTTTTATCTTCGACTATCACTCGTGGTGCACACTTAACAGCAAGATGGAGCGCCAGAAAAAAAAAAAAAAAAAAACTATCCCAAAGCGCAAAACAGAAAAAGAAAAAGGGAGAAGGATAAAGTTGTTGGCGGGATGAAAAGCCTTTCAATGTGGTTGAAAGCAGTGTTGGGAAAGTTCTTTCACGTGAACTGGAGTTCAAAAGTTCAGTTCACACATTTTTTAAAATGAACTAGTTCAGTTCATAGTTCACAATTCCAAAAAACTTAACTAGTTCATAGTTTTTTTTTTTCTTTTTTTCTTCATATATTGCTCAATTACACCATAGCCTACTGTAGAACCACAGACAGCAATTATTTTATCAGTTGTAACTCTGAAACTGGGCGTCAGATTTCATCTTCATATCCAGTTTTAAATCCTTATCCAACCAGGGTTTACATTAGCATTGAGGGGACAGCATTTCCCCATTGTTGCTTTAATGCTTTGTTGCTGTCCATTCACTTCACACTAGTAGCAGCTGCAGCTTTCACCCCTACAGTATATTCTCAGGAAACATCAGGACAAATGTGCTGCTTGAATGGTCTTTTTTATGAGGAATTATTAAAAGAAAAATAGGAAAGTAGTCTTTAAGGTGCAAATGTTTTTTTTATTTTAATAATTTTTTCCATTTGAAATTCCATTTCAATACATACTAAAAAGGAATACTGGAATCCTGGAAAATTATACCAGGCAGGTTTAACAAACAAGTTACATGGATAGTAAAACCCTCAAGAACAGGGTCTTCTATGTTTTCCAGACCAAGGAACCCCAAACTGATGGCGAGATGGAGCGGGGACCCCTAACTATATATATTGTATGAAATTGTGTCCTATAGTCACTCTATTACAGATGGAGTAATGTAAAGAAGTGTTAATTTCTCCCTGGGATTATTAAAGTTTTTTCTGATTCTGATTCCTGGTTGTTGTGAATGTAAAAACGGATTGCCCAGCTTTGAAAGAGCTCCTGTGTGTCGCTGAATGTTTGCATTGATGACTGAAAGACATCTTCTGCCTCCATTTATCTGTTTACTACAGTGCGTTGATTTCATGTTAATGAGTATTTAAAGACATTTCAATTAAGGGGGAAAATGCAGGGGGTGAATATAAAAATATGAACTAACCATGCAGACCCTCATGCAGTACCTCCGTAGACCCCTAGGGGTCGCGGATCCCCTGGTGAAGACCTCCGGCTCAAGAAGATTTTACTAACACAAACTGAGGGGACCAGGCTGAGGGAGGAATTTAAGGTTACTGAAGTCGCGGATTTTTTTACTGAAAGCCGTGCGTGGCAAACTTGTTGCCATCATCTTCACCCACCACCTGGTCATAAACCTGTTTTAAAGTAGCCTCCATGCTGCTGTGGCTTCCACGCTGCATTTTGTTTTGATGACGCACGCCGCTGTAGGCTACGACACTGGTAGCTGCTGTTGCCAGATTGGGTGTTTTTCCGCTACATATTAAGGCCTGTTTACGGTGTGATTTAGCCGGGGTTTCGCCTGGAGGGCTCTATAGAAATCTGGCAACCTATTGAACGGAGTTGAACTGAGAGAGGCGTGCTCGTTCACAGACACCAGAATGAACACGCTCATAATAACGTTCATCAGGCAGTAATGCAGCACGTTCAGTTCACGAATGTTCGCCCAAAATATGAACGAGTTCATGAACTTTCGTTCAATGAACGCGTTCAGGCACAACACTGGTTGAAAGACAGTAGGTAAGTTCTGTCAGTGTATCGACAACAGGACAGGAGGGCTGTAAATATTCAGCTTAGATAAAGCTAGCCTGATATGGAGTCGCCCCATTTGGCTGTTAAATGTTGCGTCCCCTATTGAAGCGATAAAGAACGCGATTTGTTCCATATTTCTAGGAATATCTCATACATACGCCTGTAACACACACATATCCACACACTAAGTGTAAGAATGACCGAAATAAAACTTGTGAAATATTAACACAGGAAAGCTAAAATGTCTTGGCCAGTGCCCAGCTATGGTCCAACGCTTAGCTGCAATTTATTCACTCATATGTATATTTCTTATTATTGATTTTTTTTTTTATTAAAGATGAGTTGTACAAATTTATGTGTGTATCAGACACATTAATCCAGTGTCATTATAGCCCTTAGACTCGGTGACCCATGTTACCAACCTTTTTGGCAGGGGGACACTTGAGTTTAAATGTTTTATTCAGTATCACTACAGTGGTGTTGTGATCTATCTGATAAGTCAGATCAGATGCAGTGTCCAGTCAGTAACTGTTATCCAACAAGAAGATCATTCAAATTTAAATATTAATTTTTATTGTAGTTTGACTGCTTTATTTTTTAACCCTACTTAACATAAAATTAATTTAATTCAGCTGTGAGGATGGAGAGAAAGAAGAGAATATGACAGAGGAAGAATCAGGACAGACAGGGGAAAGCAACAGGTTGGTCTAATATTAGGTGGAACAGTCCCAATCGATAATGTTTAAACATTATTTTTAAAAACTGTATTATGATCTGTAATTTTTACAACTAATTTATAATGCTTTTTGACCATATGACTTAGTGGAGAACGCCACAGACAAGGGGTGAAGGAGACAGACATGAGGTCGGTGATAGAAGAGACAAGTGAGGACATCAGGTAGGAATAAATACATTAGGGAGGCAGCAAAAACCTACATACCATAATGGTTTGAATTTCTGATGACCATCTCTCATTGTGTTTTTTTTTTGGAAAATTGGAAGAATGTGGAACAGAACGGTGCAGATGAGGGAGAGGAGCAGAGAGAACCAGATGATGAAGAGGGAGAGGAGCAGAGAGCTGCAGAGGAGAGTGCTGAGACAAGGCTTTATTCAGAAGATCCATCTGAATGGCCTTTACCACACAAAATGTGGGACATATTTAAGGCAGTACATGGTTGAAAATGGCCCACCAAAAGTTTCTGATGGCCCATATCCAAGAGCAGAGAAGAGTAAGAGGTGTTTTTCCAAAGGATACTGTTTTCGTTTACTGTCTAATGGAGAGAAAGTTGAACGAGATTGGTTACTGTACGGGGGGTGGGGGCGCCGATTATGTGTTTCCGCATCCACCTCAAAAATATGTAGTTGCGCCCCTGGGCCCTGTATAGGGTTGGCCCTCTGCTGTACCGTTTTGTTGCTTTGGATCGGCTCACCAGGTCCAACTTTCTGTTCATACTTTGGGTTTTTTTTTTCTTAGAGTTTTTTGTAAAAAACATGGGGAACTGGGGAAAAATCTGACTCTCTTTTTTTTTTTTGTCTCTTTACAGAAAAACAAAACAACTGATCTAAAAAGAAGTTCGAGAGATTAAGAATAAAATAATTCTTTTGAACCCCATGTTTGTCTCGTGTCCTCATATATGTTGTGGCCCGGGTGGTCGTAACAGCATGCCTGCAGTGTGCAACCACAACAACAGTGAAAGAATGGGCTGAATTTAGATGTTTACTTCATTCCAGTGTGGTATCATGGTGAGATATTCTCTGTGCTTTGCATCCATTTGTGAGAGTCACAAAACCCTGATAAGTAAAAACTCTATGTTTGATGCTGTAAGGTGATAAATAAGAGGTTTCATCTGGAAAGAGAGTATATGTATGTATATATCTGTCATCTTCAGTGTTTCTCACTTATGGCAGACCCATGTCACAGATTTCTTTTCCCCTCTCACAGATAATTTCTCTTCCCAGAACTTCTCCTTGTGATCTTCCTCTGCTCAGACATGAGATTCCAGGAAAAGACAACAAATCTACCAGTGGAGCGCACAAACAAGTCATAAGGATCAGGAATGTACATCCACTTCACTGAGCACATGAAAATGGATGATGACAAACACTCACAAAGAGGAAAGAAGGTGCCGACAACTGGAACATTTAGTTGAATGGAGCTCATTTAGAAGAGACGGCCTTTTTGCTTCCAACCTGCTTATGTGTGCGTTAGTTTATGTGTCTGGGTGTGTGTAGCTGGGTGTGTAATTGTGTTTTCACCATGCAGAGCTCTGGGAATAAGATACTATTACTTTAGCGAGTCCATGAGAGTCAGTGTAAATATTGACAGAGAGAAAAGATAAGATATGTGTAGAGATATGAACCCTGAGGGGGTTGCGGATTGATAATTTAATGGTTTCCCTTGGAGAGGAGATTGGATCAGGAGTAAAGAAAGAAGGGTGGGTTTTAGAAGATTAGGAAGGGAAAAGGTGGGATTTGAACCCCTCGTTTCCATAGCAGCATAAAGCTTTACAAATAGACAAGCATTGTTGACTGCAGAGAGCAGGCATGGAAAACAGAAAAGAACTAAGTGTCACCCCTGTCGGTGTCAGTCCAATCTAAGCAGAATTCCTGCAGAAAGACATTAAATGACCTGTTTAACTTTTCTTAATATATAATTTAAATTAATGTTTTTATCCAGTAAACTGCAAGGATGAGAGCTTGGGCTGGCCTCAA
Organism: Cyprinodon brontotheroides; assembly: GCA_018398635.1. Taxonomy (NCBI): domain Eukaryota; kingdom Metazoa; phylum Chordata; class Actinopteri; order Cyprinodontiformes; family Cyprinodontidae; genus Cyprinodon; species Cyprinodon brontotheroides. Next base: position 1,207,549 of record JAGKQL010000051.1, read on the forward strand.
GGGCATCCATGGATCTACTTGTTGTTATTCGAAGGAGAATTGAAATGTCCTGGTTGTAAAGGCATAAAAGTAATTTATTATTAGTTTCATCCTAAAGGCAGAAGTTTCCTAAAACAAAGGAGGGTCACAGGTGGAATCCGGTCATTTTACACACTTTAAAGTCGTAGGAAAGTCATATTTAAATATCAAATCATCCTGACTTAAACATCCATATAAATTTACTGTTTATCAGACGATTTTGTCCCAAAATTTATAAAATTTATATTAAAAAAAAATCTTTTCTTAAAATCTGTGGGGGTTTTTCGTTATTTTATGCATGCCAGTTAGTTATACATCATCTTGTACAACTAATTTGGCCAATCATATATCAACGGTCATCTGTCAATCAAATTTTTTTGGTCATAGCATCTTGATCCATATGTTGCAGCTGATATAAGCAACGGTTGAAATCAGAAATAATAATAAATTTTTACCATTTCCATCCCAGTGTTGACCGGGATGGACGCCCTGTGTCTTCGGCAGGCATAGAGCTAACAAGAACTGGCAGCTATAGGCAAGGGGCGCTCAAACATGTACGTGCTGGAAGCCTTCTACACCAAACCAAGCTTCTGCTGCCCTGGCATCCTCTTCCACAACATCTTCATCTCTGCTTTCCTCTCCTCTAAATAAAAATGGATGATGGAGGAGACTCATCCACCCACCTCCCACACTAAACTCTCCTCCTCTTGCATGTTTCCTCTGTCCATAGCTTCCTTGACAGTGTCGTTTCTATGTCACCAATTTAGTGCTACTTGGTCCCAATGGAATTTCCCATTGGGAACCTGTCAGCGCTAAGTTGCTAACTGGTTAGCTAGATGCTGCCGAGACACCAGACACAACCAAACGTGCTTGTGAACCTTCCACCACAACAATCCCGCCCCCTGGATAATTAACCAATCACATTCCCTTTATACACTCGTGTAAAGTCGGGCACCACTCAGGAGAATTTGGAAATGCAACAGTTAGAACAGCTGCTTCCCTACAACTTTAAAGGATAAGAAAAAATACATCTTAATTTCCCAGTTAAAACATGGTTATTAAACATGTTTGCCTAAATACATTATTTAGGTATGATGTCACAGGGGCAGGTAATGAAGGAATGTGCTTCAATTATGCTCTTGCTTTAAGTTTGTTTTGCCCTTTCTCTTATAAACAGGGGCTGGCATATCAGAGGTTGATTGCAGTTAGTAAGGTACTCAGTTAGTAAAGTACTCAGTTTGTAAAGTACTCAGTTTGTAAAGTACTCAGTTAGTAAAGTACTCAGTTTGTAAAGTACTCAGTTAGTAAAGTACTCAGTTTGTAAGGTACCACAAGCTCATCCAGGAGGAGCATGTCTGACAAGTCAATGACTTGATGCACTTAAGTCTTCATCCTTGAAAGAATCTGTTAACCATCTGTCTGTATAGTCCTTGTAAGGTGCCTTGAGATTACATGTGTTGTTAAAGGAATAATACACCCAAAACATGATTAGCCTTCATTTTTCTACTCACCCCCATGCTGAACAACACTCTGGAGTACTTTTTTGATATCTCAAATGCATCTGGAGATCTGGGAGGCTTCTTGCTGTCTACTGACATTCAAATCAATGGAGGTCTTGGCGCCCGAGGCAGAAAGGTCCATAAAAGTTCACAAAAACGCAGTCAATACCTTCATACTGCTCGGGCCCAATGTATTCCAAGTGTCCTGAGTGGGTAAAGCCATCAGAATTTACTCGAAAACGAAGTCATTTAGAATGTTTTTGTGAGCATAAACAGTAGTGTATAGGACTTCCTGAAAGCGCCATGCTGCTCTCACGCCACGCTACGGAAGTCGGCAGTAGACCAAACCAGCGATTCAGCTCGGCAAAGAACTCATGCTCTTCCTCAACACTGAAGTCCTTTGCAGACATTTTTCTTTCGCTGTTTCTTTCTTTGCACAGGTAAACAGCACATTTCTTCTACGCTTGCATTATCGCAGAGCAGACGCTGAATGCGCATCTCGCCTGTTTGGTCTGTCCGCTGCTTCCGTAGAAGGCCGTGGAACGCCGCAGGTGCGCCGCTTTCAGGAAATCCTATACACTACTGTTTATGCTCCGTAAAAACATTCTAAATGACTTCGCTTCGAAAATTCTGGATGCTACCCACTCAGGACACTTGGAATACATTGGACGAGCAGTATGGAGGAATATTGACACGTGCTTTTTGTGGACTTTTATGGACCTTTCTGTCTCGGCGCCATAGACCTCCATATTATTATTTGAATGAATGTCAGCAGACAGCAAGAAGCCTCCCAGATCTCCAGATGCATTTGAGATATTAAAAAGTACTCCAGAGTGTTGTTCAGCATGTGGGGGTGAGTAGAAAATGAAGGCTAATCATGTTTTGGGTGTACTATTCCCTTTAATTGGCGCTATATATAAATAGTAAACCGGAACTGAGATGAAATAAAATTGAAAAGTTAATGTTATCTGAAGTAATATTGTGGTAAATTGCATACTAGGATCATATTCGTATTTATCTAACTCACACTGAAAAGACAAGGCTAATGTATTTGTATAACACAATTCAGTACAAGGACAATTCAAACTGCTTTAAATGAATTTGTTGTGCAAGTTTACAAGAAGATTATAAATATATTAAATAACCAGAACTGGAGTCATAATTAATTAATAGATCATTCAAAATCGAGGTTAAAAGTAATTAATGATTATTAACTGAATGAGTATGACTGTAATTATAGTGGGAAGTTGTGGCCTAGTGGTTAGGGCTTAGAGCTTGGATTTCTGAGGTTCTGAGTTTGAGCCCCACTCCCACAGACTGCCACTCTGGGTCCCTGAGCAAGACCCTTAACCCCACACTGCTCCCTAGGCTCCCCATGATATGAGCCCACTGCTCAATAAAGTTCAACTATTAGTTATCTTTAGTTTAAATAAATGTTATTTAAATACAACAAAGCTGTTAGATATAAAAACGTATCTTTAAATATAAAACAGTTACATGAAAGAAGCAATATCCCAGTTCATTTCTTACACGACACAACTGTAGACAATATTATTTATCATATACACACATTCAATATTAAGTGACAGGTTTATGTTATGATTAATTCCTCATCTTTAGTCGTTTCAACATCTCTTCCTGTTATTTAAATATAATTCAACCTGTTTTTGTTTAGCATGGTTTTGGTAGTAATACTGTATGACCATGAAAAGGTTAGATAAAACAAGCAGCTTTTCTGTGTTTTATTGTTCATGTTGTTATTTAACCACTATTTTTGCAAATCAGCTAGTTATTAATGTTCATTTTAACAGTTTTTTTGCTGTTTATTTGCACAAATAACCTTGAAAAGTAGCAGTCTTTCCAAGGAGGCTGTACTTTACTTTAAAGAGTGTGTGCTGTTTTTCTTTTTTTTTTTTTTTTACAGCACACTCTCAGAACTGTGTCATTGAAAAATGTAGCAGCAGCAACGATAAGCAGTAAATCTGGAAAATGTGGGGTTTACTTTGAGAGTTACAAGCCCATCTGAGATCGACTAAAGCTTTAAAGAGCCCGTTAAGCCTGAGATGTAGCTGTGCTGAGTACTGTTCAGGCGTATGCATTTTACTGCGTCAGCACAGAGACAATATTTCCCTTCCTGCAGTTTTAGAAGGTATAATTAGCTGGTTAACAGTAAGTGAAACTCACCTGTGATGTTTCTTTTATATTTGGCTGTAAGTCCTTCAGCAGCAGCTTTAATGATTCCTTTCTTTGGGATTCTCACCTCCTACCAGTCAACAGTTTGGTCTGAGTGTCGTCTCACATCAGCAGTTTCTCAGCTAATGAGCTGCCGCTGTGATTGTCAGCCGGCCTGAAGAGTTTCTAGAAGTTAGAGCTGAGTGGTCGATTTCAGGCGACTCGACACCCAGGCTCCAATAAATTCTGAAATGTTTGCTCCTGAGTTCTGCTCTTTGTTTGCTTTATTTTTTAAAGGTTGAAACTCTACAGTAAAACGATGATTTATCTTATCTACAAGGCTCCAGAGTCAACAAAAATACCAGGATTTAACCCTTTTATAAGATTAAGGTCAAACCTTTGGTGTATAGTGTAGCTTTGATTATTTAAAAGAAAAAAGGAAAATGTTTTTACTTCTTTAAATTACAGAAAATAACAACAAAAATGGAGAAATAACTGTTTGGTACAAAAAGGCAAAGAAAATAAATAAATGTTTAGTTAGCTTTTTGATGTTTGTTGTTCTTTCTTTCTGCATAATATGGAAATGAAACTAAATCAGTTTCATTAGATACCTGGTTCTCATTAATCTTTTACCCTGTCAATTCTTTTAATTTGTTTTTGTTACTGTTATTTTTGCTACGGTCAGTCTCTCTTACCTGATTACATGCATTTCCTAAGTGTGACTCTAATATGGTACCCTTCGGAAAGTAGTTTTAATATCAGCAGATAGCCAAATTAAAATTCATCCAAGTCTAAGAACGAAATACAACAGCGCCAATAGAGAGTAACTCAAGACTGCTATAGATAGATAGATAGATAGATAGATAGATAGATAGATAGATAGATAGATAGATAGATAGATAGATAGATATGATAGATGATAGATAGATAGATAGATAAATATAGATAGATAGATAGATAGATAGATATAGATAGATAGATAGATAGATAGATAGATAGATAGATAGATAGATAGATAGATAGATAGATAGATAGATAGATGCCCCTGTTGTGCCTGTCTCCATTCCACTAGATCCCTTCTAGTCACTTCTATCCACACCTGCTCCATATGAGCTGATTACCCCAGTCTTTGTTCTGTCTCCCATATGTTCTCCCTGTGCAGTTTTTTCAGTGCTGGTTCCTTGTCGTTCTTGGGCTGTGTGCTTTCCCCCTAATTCTTGGTTTCTGGTATTTTGTTCCTAGACTTGGATTTTGTTGCCCATTTATTTCTTAGACCTGTAAAAAGCTAATCTCTGCTTCCCTCATCCCTGCACTTGGGTCCTAAACCAACCTCCACCCCCTTGCTGACAGAAGGAGCCAGCCATGGACCCAGCCGAGTTAAACATTGGATTTTTCTGACATCGCCACTCCTGCTTCCTGCTTCCAGCCTTACTCCACCACCAAGGCAGATCAGTTTCCCCTTTGGTTTGAGCCTTCAACTCCTAGATAAACAGCTTGCTCCCCAAGCCAGTTCCCAACACCACACCCACAGTAGTCAGAGCTCCTCGTCTGAAGGAGTCCCACTTATGGGAGTTTTTTTAATGGGGAGAGTAAGAGACTTTTTCCCCCTTTCCTTCCACCTCGATCAGCACCCTGCCAGCCAGCTGTCCCCTGGCAGAGCCCTTTAGCATGCCAGCAGGCGCACCTTGCCTCAAAGGTACTTCAGTGGGTGCTCCTCACCTCCAAGGCCCCTCAGCGAGTGCTCCTCGTCTCCTAGTCCCCTCCGTGGGCATTCCTCGCCTTCTAGGACCCTCCACAGGCATCCATTACCCAAGCTGCGCCTCCTTTCGGTAGGCACCTGTGCTGCAGTCGGCGGTACCAATGTAACTTTGCAGCTGCCGGCAGTCCCCAAGGCTCCTGCTACCTCCAAGTTCCCTGCTTGTGGAGCTTATCACTTCCACTGAATCTGCCATCAGAAACAACAACCTGGCACAGCATCTTAGGATGAAAATAACAGCTACGATTTCAACGGCCAAACCACCTTCTTCCAATCTCACACCATAGGAAAGGAAAGCCATAACATCTATTAGCCAGGACCAAAGCATCACCACATTACCAGCAGACAAAGGAAGAAGCACCGTGGTCCTCAACCTTTTGGACTATCAGGACAAAATTAGCACAATACTGAGTGACACCAACACCTGTGAGTCTTTGATAAGAGATCCAACCAACGCCTACAAAAAGAAAATCACCGACTACCTCAAACAACTAGAAAAACACAAGCATTCCATATGTGGTGTAAATAAGGCAAATCTCTTTCAAAATACTTATAATAAGGAACAATTTGCACCTGATTTGATATGCCTGTATGGAATCCTTGCCATTCGAAGAAAATCTGATACGGGGTACTTATGTATTCTATACCAGAAATACATGATGAAGATGGATACATGTATAAGTGCAGAAGAGACTGTCATATGGTGTTTTCATATTCTGTTTGGTATGGGTACTATGTATGGCTATTTTGTCATAAACTTTTGTAAGGTCCACATTTGTGTGATCATTTTTTCTATAATCTTTCTGCTGCTGTAAACACCAGAATTTTGCCATTGTGGTCCAAGAAAAAGATTTTCTATTTTATTTTATTCTATTATATTCTATTTGCTTGATTTTTTTTATTAATTACAATAATATGTTTTTTTTTCTTCATCTATCTCCACTTTGCATTCTGGTTTTAGTTACACAGCTTTATCTCGATCCACCAATGCATTGTCTCAGCAGGAGGACGCACAGGAAACATGCTGACACAATGACAGGAATAAAAGGCCTCTCAGTGGAAGTATGATGCAATCAGTGTTGTTGATTTGTCATTTGGTTGGTACACAGCAGGTTACTGCCAAACTGCCACTGATACGGTTGCCATGGGAAGAGTGCAGGTTCGGTACAAGCAAAGTAGAAATCCGGTGGGCTGCTTTTTTTTAAACTCTGCAAATACAACCACTGAAAAAGTGTGAACATAAATGTGTCCTTTTCTGTCCTTTCACTGAGTGGCTGTCAGTGAGAGATAAGAAAATACCATCTCCAAGCCGGCCCCGATAAGGACACAATCACAATCTTTTTTAGAATACCTAACACTTTCTGTGTATTCACTTATCTAACTGTAGATACAAGATGTGATAAAAAAAGGAAAAATTTGAAGTTGATAGAAGTTGATAGACTTCTAAAGAAAAGTGAAAAGTGAAAATTGCAAATGCAAATGTTTTTTTTTCTTTTTTTTCTCCTTCCCAATTTATGAAATACTGATGCTCTGTCCAAGCCCCCTGCCCATCACCTGCTGATCCCAAGGGGTTACTGCTTTCATCATATATTTAGGAGCAGAGTAAATGACAGGTTGCGTATATTGTGTCACTTGATTTGCTTGTGACCTGTGAATATATATTTTTAAAACTAGGCCTACAAATAAGTGTTGGTGGCTTTTAGAGTGTATGAAAGCCTGTATTCTACTGTTTCTTTAGGTTTAGGGGTTAGGGTAACAAATGGGTAAGTGGTAGGTTTTAACTTTTCACGGAACTCTTTCAAATGTCCCTCTCACAACCTGCATGCACCCTGCACATCAATAAGTAATGATAGAGGACTTCAACAATCGCCAATATTTGTGTCATGATCCACCCTGATAGCTGACCTTAATTGTTCACTTCATTCACCTGCCTAACTCTGCCCGGTTCCTAATTATCACTCATCTTATTCACCTGCGTCTGTTGCTTTATAATCGGTGCAGCTATCAGGGCCAAATCATTGTTTGATGTTTGTTGTAGGTTGAAAGAGTGTTGGTGTTTGTCCTGTCTCCTGATCGTGTCCTGGCTCCTAGGTGGGGACCAATTTAAAGTTTCGCAGTTATCCTGGCACCATGTCTTGTCTTTCTCCCTCAACCACTGAGCCTGCCTGTTTGCATCTGTGCGTGTCTGCCTGAGCTCGCTGCTGGACTCATGGAACTCTGAACCTGCTCTCATGCTCTGTGGATTCCTGGAACCCTGGATCTGTCTGTTCCTCTCTGGATCGGAGCCCCTGAGTAGGCTGCAGACTCCTGGATATCAGAACTATCCTGTTTGTTCTGTTTTAACTGGCCTACATCGGATTCCTGCCTGCTCACTAGGGTTTCTTTCAGTTGAAAGAAATTCAGATAACTGATCAATGAATGGATCTTTAGCTATTTATTTTGTTAATTCAGATCTAATTTATGTCTTCCCTCTAAAGTCAGAGCCAGGGTCTGGCGACAGATAAAAAGTAACATGAGCCAAAGATACACTATCAACAATTGAGCAGTGTCATTATGGGTTTAGGATTCTAGCTCATATGCAGAACACAATCAGAGACTGGGAAAAGTTCAAAGATTTATTAAAGAGAGTACAAAAACAGGTCAGGGGGTTATCAGATCCAGGACTGGTCACGAGTGGGTTCACTGCAGAGGGGGACAGAGGAGTTAGCTGATGTCCAGGTAATTTGCAGGATGTGAAGGTGCAGGTCTGTACCTGTTCAGGAGTTTGAGCAGAGCGGCAGAGGGGGGGAACCAGGAGGGTCCAGAGGCTGGCGGCAGGCTAAGGGCTTGGTGGAGGCAGAGCTTGGTTCGCAGATCACAGGTTTGAGTTTCCCTTCCAGATTCTTCGGAGAGCAGGCTGGCAGGTCTTTGACTGGTTTGATTCTCCAGAGTTCTTCAGAGATCAGACAGACAGATTTCCAACAGAGAAACTCTTCAGGGTTTCTGGTTTCAGACAGGTTCAACCTGGGAAGCAGAGAAGACAAAACAGATCAGGTTCAGGTTTTTCAGGGAGTCAGAGATTCAGAGTAGGCAGGTTGGCTCAGGCTTGATAACCATAACTGGCAAACACTCTGGCACTGGAGTGAAGCTCTCCACCTCCTTAAGTAGGGACCTCTTGATGAGCAGATGGAAAACAGGTGTTGCAGTTGAGCACCAGCCCTCAGGAAGGGATCCTTGGCGCCCTCTGGTGGGCAAACCTCCGGATCCCAACAAGCAGGGCCAACAAAAGGGCTGAGAATTGAAAACCAGAGGAAATTAACTGTGTAGCAATTAAGGCAACCAGTGAATCTTTTGTAAGGTCATCATGACAACACTATGACAATATCATTCCGAGTTCAAGTGGGTTTACAATACACCAGAAGGCCCCGGTGTTGAAAAAAATATAAGGTGAAAATAAAAAGTCGAGGGAGCAGAGGTAGAGAGAAGACCAGACATATGGAGGCTGGCAGAAGGAGCATTCTTAGAAAGCACATTTGTAAGAGAAAGTCTAAAGTTTTTAGTACTTTCCAGATGTTTGGGTTGTCGACTTTTTCAGGACCTAAATAAAATAATAGAGTGTAAAAGGGAAAAACTTGAGGTTGATTGTAAATAATTAAAAGAAATGAAACCATATATTTAATGTAATTATTCTGGCTCAGTGTGCAGAATAATAATGGACCACAGCAGGGCTGCTGGAAGTACTGTTGAACAGGGGGTGCTGTGAAAATATTTTGTTTTTTTCTTTTGGATTAAAGACCTATGAGCCTATAGCCTATTTAAAATACATTAAAATTAAAAATAGTAAATAGATTGAGATTAGCAGCACAGCTGATTAGGTGGGAGGTGGCACTTACCTGGTTTGGTGTGCTGGCTTGCCGTTGGATGTAGTGTTCCTAGTGATGCGTAGATAAACAGGAGCGTGCACGCACAGAGACAGAATCCAATTGCATGGCTGGAAGAGCGACGCACATCACAGGTGTATGGGGAGATTTCTGCGGTAAGGTGCTGGGTTTTAATATTCTCTCGCTGGTTGTTTTAAACTGCTTGATCGACTGTTGTTGCCCTTTAACTAGTCGGATGTTTATAACTTTTTCACTGTGGTCGCTTGGCGAGTGCATTGTTTTAATCCGCCGATTACTGTTAAAGTTTATTAGTCTGAGTTGACGGTAAAATCCTTTGAAACGAAGCGCGTTTGACGCTATGCGCTTACTTCCTGATTCGCGGTGCACTCTGGGTGTTGTAGTCGGGCCGAAGTTGTAGTTGTTTCCTGTAATGCATGATGGGAGATGTGGTTCACTTACCTAGCATTTGTAAATGGGCTCCTGTTGTTGTTATTTTAAGCTGCTTTTTGCAGTGGTAGCTCTGGTGTTTGTATGTAATGAAATGGATTAAGTGTAGTGTCTGCTGTTGTGCATTCTATTGTTTATATTTATAGATATTGTTGGCTATGCTTTAATGAGGAATTGTATTTATATGAATTATTTATACAAGCTGCAGATTTTTATACAGTAGTTACTGACGCTTTATGGTGTGTGTCTAAATAAGAGTTTATAGCTTATGGATGCATTTATGTGTATTTATATGGATTTCTCATTGATATTGCAGTGAATTTGTATTAGTTATTTATGTAAATATCTGAACATGAAATCTAATGTATAGCACAACTTTGGTGTTTTCCACAGGTTTATAACCTGCTGTGTTTCAAGTGTGAAATCAAGAAAGAAAATAAACAACATTTGGACACTGAGTTGTAACCAAGTCTCGCTCTTCTAGCGACCCTTTTCGGTGGGGATAAATTACAAAAAAAAAAAAACCGAACAGTTATAAACCGAGGTGCCATCAACAAAGAGGAAACAAAACAAAACAAAATCCCTCTAAACGAATCACCTCATCAAATTTCAAAACAAAACAAGGAAAATGGATTCCACCAAAATAACAGACCTACAAGTGAAACGGTCCACTGCACAAGCTGCATTCACCAGGAGAGCTAACAAGCTTTCTCTCACTGCTGACATCTTGGAAAAAGGAGCCCTTGCTGATGAAATGCGCGCACTCAGTGCTGACTTCAACAGGATGCACGACACTGCGCTAGCTGTCTTGGAGGCTCTGGAAGATGTAGAGGATGGTGAAGAAGAGGCAAGGAGGACTAAAGCAAAAGTTGAGCAGTGTGTCATCGTCTACAGTGACACTCTCCTGCTCACCAGAGAAACCTTGTACAAAAAGTTTGCAATGCCTGAGATTCTGCTCCACATTGAGGGAACAGAAGAAAAATACAAGGAAGTGGAAAATACAAATGTTGCAGACATGCCAGAGCATGAATTTGAAGCCCTTCGTGATGGCCTGTTGGAAGGGATCCATGAATTAGAGCAGAAGGTTATAGCATGGGAACGGCTCGTGTCTGACAAAGTCAGCCAGCATAAGCAGGCAATCTACAAACTTAAAAGCAGAGCACGAGACTGGGAACTGAATTGGAAAAAGCAAAGCCGAATGTCCAAATCAGAGCCCATTTCAGCTAGTGCTGACCAACCCAGCATCTCTGTTGCTGCTGGCGCTCACCAAACGGTCTACCAACCCAGTGTCCCAGGGCCTTCTCTATCACCTAGCCTGCAACCCTTCTCAAAGCCACAGATCAGCCTTGAAAGAACCCGACTGCCTGTTTTCTCAGGAGATATGACCGACTATTACCGTTGGAAGGCCGAGTGGGTAGAGTTGGAACAGTTAGGAAACCCGATGAGAACCATTGGAGTCACCCGGTTCCACTTGCTGGCAAGCCTGAGTGAAAGGGTGAAAAAAGACTTGGTTCTGTCCAGCTGCTCAAGCCCAGAGGAGATGTTCAAGCGCCTCGACAATCGTTTTGGAAACAAGGCAAGAATCGTCCTTAAGATTGCCGAGGACATTGAAAGCCTACCTCCTGTGAAGGGGAATAATCCCCGGAAGACAATTGAATTAATCCAGGCCGTGGAGAGAGCCCTGAGCAACCTGGTCATATTAGGAGAGGAGGACATCTTAAAGAACAGGCTTGTTGCGCAGTCACTGGAGCGAAAACTACCAAGCTCACTAAAAGAAAAGTGGATCGAGTACAAAGCGGAACCTTTGCATGGATTCAGCCCACAAACCCACTTCGATTGCCTGCTGCTTTACCTCCAGAAGCAAGAGGCTATGCTGGAGGAGCTAGACCAGCTGGATGAAGGCCTCAGAGAGGCAATCCCCTCTGCAAAATTGCCAGTAGTCAAGGCAGCCAAGAAGGCGTACTCCAAAGCCACCTCGGGCCAAAGGGGATCCCAGGCAAAGCCACTGGCTGCTGCTTGCTCTGCCTGCTCTGAGACGGCCCATGCAGGTAGGCTTTTTGCATGCACTATATTCCGAGGAATGGATCTTCAGGGCAAGAAAAGCCATCTCCATGCAAACAGGCTGTGCTCTCAGTGTCTTGGTCCTCACTTGCAGAACGTCTGCAGCAACAAAAAGTTTGTCTGCACCAAAGCAGACTGCAGAACAGAAGAGCCCCATCACTACCTGCTGTGCCCCAGATCCACACCTCTGGCAAGTACCAAGAGAAAAGTAAATAGCAAAGGCCTAGGTCTCACTAGCCAGCAGGAGGAGCTCCTGGACAAAGTTGCCCCTGAGCTCAGAGAAGAATTTAGGAAGGCCTTTTCTAATAAGACTTCCGCCTTAACCTGTACTGCTGGGAAAACACCAGACGAGTACCCAGTAGTGATGATGCTCCTGGAAGTAACAAGCAACTCTGGCCAGCTCATTGGAACTTTGATAGACCTCGCCTCCGACACCAATTACATCACCCATTGCGCCGCCCAGCGGCTTGGACTGAATGGTGAGAGCATTCAATTGATGGTGCATGGTGTCGGAGGGATGACCAAAACGGTCAAAACCAAGAGATACTCCCTTCGCCTGCGAGTGAAGACCGCTAAGGGAACAGTGGCTGAACATAGGCTACTCTGTTATGGGTTAGAGAGCATTGCCGAGGTTAGCCACCCAGTCACCCCAGCACAGCTTCAGAAAATCTTTCCTGGTGTCGCTGCTGCAGAGCTTGCCCGGCCTGAGGCCATCGATCTCCTAATTAGCCACAGGGAGGGTCGACTGGTCCCTCAACCATTAAAGAGGGAGGGTGACCTCGTCTTGTGGGATGGACCGCTCGGCAAAACAATCGGTGGCACTCACCCTGACCTTTTCGAGTCTGTGGACTTGACTCTCCACCAGTCTGAAACCCACTTTGCGCGGACTATGAGGACCTCGTCAAGCCTCTACAAAGAGATTCTCGTCCCAGCCAAAAAGCTTCCACTGACCGCTCTCAGCAATACCACTGTCACGAACAAAGAAGTGTTCGAATGGTTCAAGTGGGATAGCATCGGGGCAGCGTGCAGCCCGAAATGCGGGAGCTGCAAGTGCGGCAAATGCTCTCCGGGTGGCCAGGAAATGACCCTTGGAGAAGAAAGGGAACTCGAGAAAATAAAAGGCTGTCTCTCGTATGTTTTGGCAGATAAACACAGCGATACTCCTCACTGGGATGCAGCTTACCCTTGGAAAGTGAGCCCTGCAAGTCTGCCAAACAACCGCCAAGCTGTGGAAGCTACTTTCCGAAACACTGAAGCCCGGCTGGCTAAAGAACCACTGTGGAAGACTGCATACGGAGAGCAAATCAATGACATGGTGTCAAGAGGAGCTGCTGTCAAGTTCACCAAGGAGCAGCTCAAAGACTGGAACGGGCCGGTGTGGTATATTAGCCACCTGGTCGCTCCCAATCCTCACTCCAGCTCGACGCCAGTGAGAATAGTCTGGAACAGCAGCCAGGAGTTTAAAGGGATGAGCTTGAACAATCTGCTCCATAAAGGCCCTGACGTTCTCAACCCTATCCGAGGTGTCCTCTTGAGATTCAGGAGTGGTCTGTATGCGGCCCTCGGAGACGTCAGAAAAATGTATAACTCAGTGTGGCTCAAAGATGAGGAAGTACACCTCCACCGATTCCTTTGGAGGGATGACCCCAAGGAAGAAATCGATGAGTTTGCTGTTGTCAGGGTCAACATCGGTGACAAGCCTGCCGGTTGCATTGCCCAGGTGGCCATGAGGGAGACTGCCAACCTGCCCCAGTTCAAATCCATGATCCCAGAGCGTCGCATTGTGACAGAGGACTGCTATGTCGATGATATATTGACCTCCCACAATGATCTCCAAGCTCTAACCAGGATGACTGAGGGAGTCGAAGAGATACTCAAAGCAGGCGGCTTCTCACTCAAACCGTGGGTCCTCACTGGCCAAAGTGGGAGGGGTAAAGAACCTGACTGTTCCAGAGCAACAGAACCCAAGACCCTGGTACTCCCAAATCAAATGCGGGACGAAGAAAATAAGGCACTCGGTCTAGGCTACGAGCCAGACTTTGACAAACTCCGCCTGCTCACCTCAGTGAACTTCTCAAAACGGAGAGGAAAGATGAGAACTGGGTTGGACCTACAAGAGGAAGAGGTTCGTGCAAACACCCCTGACCCTCTCACCCGCCGAGTGTTGCTAAGCCAAGTCGCAGGGTTTTATGACCCAATTGGCCTAGCCTCACCCGTCAAGCAAAAGGGTGTGATGCTTGTGAGAGAGTCCTTTCAGGAGGCCGGAAAAGACCGTCCTGTTAAAGACACCTGGGACGACCCCCTCTCAAAGCATCTCAGGGAGGCTGCAATAACCCTCTTTGAGCAGTGCGTACGACTCGGCAAGGTGAGGTTCCCCAGAAGCCTTACTCCCCCTGGAGCCATAGGCTGCCCCATGGGCGTCACCTTCTCAGACGGCAGTGAAGCTTCATATGGAGCAGTGCTCTACCTCCGCTGGGAGACCGTGGATGGAGTCATTGTCAGACTCGTTGAGTCCAAGGCCAAACTCACCCCACTAGACCAAAAGGGTGATGCCATCAAAGCAGAGCTGTGCGGGGCTGTCTTCGCAACTCGCCTGAGGTCCTACTTTGAAAAGCACTGCCATATCCAAGTCGACAAGTGGGTCCACATAGTCGATAGCCAGACCATTCTTGGAGCCATCCAGAAGGATAGCTATGGCTATCAGTCCTTCTTTGCCAATCGGGTAGGGGAAATCCAAAAGGCCGGGCATGTCGACAATTGGAGATGGGTCGAAGGGAAAGCAAACATTGCTGACCTCATCACAAGGGGAGCACCTCCTGAGGACCTTGATGAAGGCTCAGCTTGGCAGGAAGGCCCTGCATTCCTCAAACTCCCCTTTGAAGAATGGCCTGTGAAAACTGCTGGAGAAGTCATCTCCTCCGTCACTGGAGATATTGCAGCACTCCAAAGGAAGGCGTTCTCTGCAACAGTCATGTCAGCTGCAGCTCCGCCCTGGGAATGGTCTGCCCAAAATATCATCGCTCTCGTGGAACTAGTCGAACCAAAAAGATTCAGCTCTCTGACACGTCTGTGTGGGGCTCTTGGCTGGCTGAAGAGAGCAGTTGACATCTGGCTAAGCAGACGCACCCAGACCCCTGGAGCCTTAAAGTGGGAGGCCAAAACTTACCTCTCAGCTGGAGAAAGGGCTGCTGCCTTCAACTTCTTAGCCCTTGAGGCCCAACACGGCGTCAAGTTCCAAGACACAACGCTTGATCGTCTAGTCGTTCAAAAAGAACCAACCATAGGTCTTCTTGTCTGTGGAGGGAGAGTCCAGTGTTTGGAAGAGGATAAAGTGGTCGTACCACTGGTCCCATGCCAGTCATGGCTCGCATCCCTACTGGTCAAGGAGGCCCATGAAGAAAATCACGAAGGCATCGCTCCAACCCTACTTCGAACACGAAGAAAAGCCTGGATCACACAGGGACGAAAACTCGTCAAAAAGGTGCTTAACAATTGCATCACCTGCGCAAAGCAAAGAGCCAAACTATGCCAGCAAGTCATGAGCGACCTACCCCTAGAACGCACCCAGAGAGCTTGCCCTTTCGAGTTCACCACCCTTGACCTCTTTGGCCCCTTCGAGGTTAAGGATAGTGTGAAAAGAAGGACTTCAAAGAAAGTGTGGGGGATTGTTTACTGCTGCATGGTCTCCAGAGCGGTCCATGCGGACCTCACTGATGACCAGTCAACAGAAAGCTTCCTCCTGGCATACACTCGCTTTGTCGCCCTGAGGGGGCATCCAAGGAAACTCTGGTCTGACCGGGGAACAAACTTCGTCGGCGCCAAACCAGCCCTACAGCAGTTCTACAAGCGCCTGGAGTGCCTGCAGACTCTATCCATGGAAAATGTGGCTGCAAAACATGGAACCGAGTGGAAGTGGGAGTTCCACCCGGCAGATGCGCCACACAGGAATGGAGCTGCAGAGGCTGCCGTGAAGCTTCTGAAGAGGGCGCTCACGAACCTCGGTGGGTTCACAGGGTCCTTCACATGGGGAGAACTACAAACCCTCCTCTACCAGGCAGCCAACTTAACCAACGAACGGCCAATTGACGCCAGAGCTCAAGAGCAGGAGGACTCCATCGAGTACTTGACACCAAACTCCCTCATCCTGGGTCGAGCATCGCTGGGGGGAGATACCACCGGTCTCGACCTGGAGACTCATTCCTGGCGGCGGTTGCGAGCTATCCAAATCGGGGTAGATCGCTTCTGGGCCAAATGGAGGGAGCTTGCTGGCCCAAATCTCTTCGTTCGTCAGAAGTGGCACCGGTCAGAGAGAAACATCAGAGTCGGCGATCTCGTCTGGGTAGCTGACCCAAATGCTCTGAGAGGTCAGTTCCGCCTAGGCAGAATTCTGTCTGTCTACCCTGACAACAAGGGGATCGTCCGGGATGCTGACATCACGACTTGCACTGGCATCCCTGCATCACAGTCGGGCAGCCGCAAGAAGAGCTGCTCTCCTTTACCCACGACTGTGATCAAGAGGGATGTAAGGAGACTTGTGGTCCTTCTTCCGGTGGAGGATCAAAACCCTCTGTCCTCAGCCTCAATCTGACGTAGTGGTGAACGCCGAACGCTGCCACTATGCCATCAAAGTTGTACATCATGAAGAGCCGCAAACATGCATCATGAAAAAAAAAAAAAAAAAAAAAAAAAAAACACCCCTTGAAAGAGCTTTGAAGGACTCTGAAAGAGAAATTAATTAATTGTAAGATTTGTGACTTCATTGGATCTTGCGATCA
>JAGKQL010000051.1:1232517-1291201 GCA_018398635.1 Cyprinodon brontotheroides
CTAACTATAAGCTTTATCAAAAAGGAAAGTTTTAAGCCTAGCCTTAAAAGTAGACAGGGTGTCTGCCTCACGGACTAAAACTGGTAGTTGGTTCCACAGGAGAGGAGCCTGAGAACTAAAAGATCTGCCTCCCATTCTACTTTTAGAAATTCTAGGAACCACTAGTAAACCTGTAGATTGAGAGCGAAGTGCTCTGTTAGGAACATAAGGAACAATCAGATCTCTGATATCAGATGGAGCTTGGCCATTTAAGGCTTTATATGTGAGAAGGAGGATTTTAAATTCTATTCTGGATTTAACAGGAAGCCAATGAAGAGAAGCCAGGATAGGAGAGATATGATCTCTCTTTTTCATTTTCATCAGAACTCTGGCTGCAGCATTTTGGATCAGCTGAAGGCTTTTAACTACAGTTTGTGGACTTCCTGATTGTAAAGAAATACAATAGTCCAGCCTTGAAGTAACAAATGCATGGACTAGTTTCTCAGCATCAACCTGGACGATTTCTAATATTTGCAATATTGGACAGATGGAAGAGGAAACCTCTTTGATATGAGATTTAAAAGTACAAGTCCTGATCAAAAATAGATATAGGATCTAGAGTAATTCCTCATACCGATTGAGCACATAAGTATGCCAGTGGGACTTAAGTTGCTACTTCTCTTTGGTTTAAAAATGCATCATATTCACTACCTTTGATTTCTACATTGAATTCAATTTTAAACTTGCTCTGGTTCTAATTAAAAAGGAGCTAGCATAAATAATTTACCCAGAATGCATTGCTTTCAGAAAATCCATTTGACAATATTTTATTTTAACCTATTGCAATTAAAAAAGCTTACAGTATTGTTTTTACATTGAAAAATGACTATTTATATTAACAATTCAAGTCTATTGTTACCACTAATCATGGAACTATCATTATGTCCTTTAACATCAGCTGTTATGGGAAATGATGTTCGGCCTGATAGGAACATATTCTGTGAAGCCGTTTGGGGCATTAAGCTGAGTTAGGATGAGAAGTTAATGTTGTATAGTTGTAAGCTAATTGAGGACAAGTGACATTGGTTTTTCATTCTGCATTCAACTGTTGTTTTTTTTCTTTTTTTTCAAATCTTCTCCACACTTTGATTAAAGTCCAGGGCTGCTGGTGTGGAACAGCCACCTCACCTGAGTTATTACTGCAGCAATTTTATTCATTTTATTCATTGAGTTGTCATACAGTGCGTTCACGCCTGACTGCGAACCCCGGTACCCTGTGGGCCCAAAAAGAGAACTGCACCAGCTTCAGCTTTATGGCTGCAGCTGCGTTTCTGACAGCTGAGGAAATACTGAAGATAAGGAGTAGGTGCTGGTGGGGGGGTGGATTCTGAGACAACATAAAATGCATTATAGGGAATTCAAAAGTGAACATGGCTGGTACTAATACAGACCAAAAGATCAGGTCGTACTGGAGTTTTACTATATTTTTAGGAGGAGAAAAGTTTATATGTTTAAAGTTTAAATAATGCATTTTTAAAGAATGTGTCCAGTGTAGGATTTTTCCCACGCATTAACACATTCCTGCAACAACCCACTTAGCTAAGACTAACAAACACACGATTGCCTTGATTTTGCATGACAGAGATGAGAAGAAGACTGTGAGCCGGTTAAATGTGAGTTACAGCTGAGTCCAGATTCTGTGGAGGTGTACAGTGGAAGTAGCCAGGCAGCTTTAAGCAGGGTGACAGATAAGAACAGTACATTCCCTACACGTTGCTCTCGCCACTTCCTACACTCACTGTTTCTTTCATTCTTCAAATGCTTCTCCCAGTGAAGCTGCTGACAATGATAACGCTAGCTGTCTGCAGCAATAAATCTCCTCTGTTTGTGTCATAGGATTTCTGCTCTACATGTGCACACAAAAACAGCCAAGTCATCACAAGTTAGATGATAGCAAAAACATCCATTTAACAGATGCCAGTTGTTTAGCAGATGCTTTTTTTTTATATGACCTGCATAACTATTCATATATTAATGCATATCTATTGATTTCATGTTGCCTGAATTATGTTGATTGAGTTTAGAAACTTTAAAGTGAAAACCAGCTTTTCAATGTAGTATAAAGTATATATATTAGTCCCAGATTGATTGTTATAGCGCAGGCTCATGATTAAAAATCTTAAGGCCTGTAAAGAGTACTTTATGGACTAATGAAGGGAGGTAATTTTCTATATAAATGATTCCATAATCACATCTTTTCCTCAACATCATAAGTGTGTTGGAATAAGAATTGAGTTATGCATATTCCTTTCATGCAACTTTTTTTCCTTCCCTTGAACTGTCCCAGGTGTCATGAAACAGTACAGATGGAGCCAGAATTCAGGAAACATTTACCATAATTTTCAGACTTTAAGCTGCACCTGAATATAAGCCACAGCAGCTAAATTGCATGATTTGTACATATACAAGCCGCATCGGACTATAAGCTGCAGGCTTTTTGTTTACACACAAACTGTCTTGCACTCGCAATGTCCGTCGTTCTGTC
The DNA here is from genome assembly GCA_018398635.1 of Cyprinodon brontotheroides. Taxonomy (NCBI): domain Eukaryota; kingdom Metazoa; phylum Chordata; class Actinopteri; order Cyprinodontiformes; family Cyprinodontidae; genus Cyprinodon; species Cyprinodon brontotheroides. Next base: position 1,235,042 of record JAGKQL010000051.1, read on the forward strand.
TCGAACCACTCGTGGCAGAAGTCTGCCTCTGGATGACCTCCGCAAGCCCCCGCGCGCGGCTACCGTACTTGTGTGTTGAAGCAAATGTGACGTCAACATGGTGGATGGTAAAATCCATAGATTTAGGTATTACCCTAGTGGCCGTTAGATAAGCCGCAAGGTCGAAAAATGGGGAAAAAGTCGTGGCTTATTATCCGAAAATTACGGTAATGAAAAACAAAACAGAACAGAAACCGGGACGCGGGCTGCTGAGGATAAGTGGACCACAGCGGCCGCAGGAAGGTGCCAGGGCACGCCCAATCACTGACATCTATGGGGGGACACACAGGTAAGTGACCATGATCATCTTCAGGAGATGAGTGTCCAATTGAGTCAGTTACCTGGTTCAACAGTTCAGTCCATCCTTCCGGAGAAAAGCAGAGAATCCAGCTGATGGACTGTTAAACGATGCGGCAAAGAGAGCCACCCAGTGTCCCCAACGGCAAACCCCATGTAGCAAGCAGGAATCCATCAGGGATACAGATCAGAAGTGAACAGTTATGGGAAATCCAGGAGTCCGTGAGTCCCACGAGGGGTGCCGATCAAAGCAGGAACTAACAGATCCAGGGTTCCAGAACTACAGAGCGTTTAGGCAGGTTCAGAGTTCCAAGATTCCAGCAGCAAGCCTGCACAGACACGCTGGGGTTGCAGTCAGGCAACAAAGTGGAGGAGTGGTATGTTCGTTACGAGACATGGTACCAGTATAACTGCCAAACTTACAAAATACGGGACTAAAACTGATCTCCACCGCGTTCCTTGCCAAAACAGGGCATGCTCAGTGGATAAGTGACCAAACATGATCAGGAAAACAGGAGCACTACAAAACTCCATAAAACTCTCTCTCACATTGGCCTCCAGGGACGTGAAACCAATGAACCAGGGACTAAACTAAAACTCATGGTAACGCCAAATAACAATTTAAAACATAAACTAATGAACTTAGTTATACTCAAAATTATGGGCCTATGAAAAGGCAGAACCATAAATATAGTAGCAGAGGGAGAAGGTGATTATGTTGCTGTGGAACCTTACAAACTTAGGGGAAAAATAACACAGTGTATGATTGTTGAATGGTTGGAACACAGATAGAATTTAAACTCATTTTACTTTACAGATTTTTTTTCAGCTTGATTTTTCTTTGCAGATAATTTAAAAGTCAGTCGGTTTAGTGTGTTCTTTGGTGGCGCAGTGGTTAGCGCACTCCATCCATGTATGGAGGCCTTAGTCCTCGATGCAGGTGACCCGGGTTTGAATCCGGCCTGTGGTCCTTTCCTGCATGTCTCTCTTTCTCATAACCCCTTTCCTGTCAGCGTACTGTTGATAAAAAATGAACCACTGGTGCTGTAAAAACTGATGAAAAAAAAGGAAATTCAGTCAGTTTAGATTATCATGATTTTGTCTAGCCTTCTTATCCACATACAAAAAGAACCCAGGAGACCAAAAGTCAGATTAATAAAGTAATTATTTTAGTATTTTTTGCTGCAGGTCTCCCTTGGTTGCATAATTACCAGAAGGTTGGCTTCCTGCAGTAGGTGAACCGCTTTTTAAAATTCAAGCCTTTAGAAACCTCCAGCACTTTTCCCTCTATCAATGTTTCTATAGAATACCAGAAACTTCATTTAATTCAATTCAGTTCTTATTCATATAAATAGCACAAATTCACAACACATATCATCTCAAAGAACTTTAAAAAAACATTTAGTTAAATCATACATACAGATTACTTAAAAGTTTCTAAGAGCAAAAAGCTGATTGGATTGATTTTGTAGGATACACTCCTCCTAAATGAGCATGTGGCAGTAGATATTTGCTTAATTGTGTCACTGACCGCAATCCCTCGCAGAAAAAAAGCTCCTTTTTAACAGGAAGAAACCTCCAGTAGAACCAGGCTCAGTGTGAGCGGCCATCTGCTGAGGCGACTGGGGTTCAAGGAGACAGAAGCAGAGACACAAAAGTGACATAAAAGCACTCATACATAATTACTCACTACAATTTCTATGTTTGAAAAAGTAATGGTAAGGTAGCACCACAGGTGGCTCTGTCTAAGAAAGAAACATTGAAGACTTAATTACTTAGACTTAGAAGTTTTTATTTTGTACACACAAGTGCATACAAAAAGAAATTTATTACAGCTCTCTTGACTATTTCATTTTTTAAAGTGCAGCCTTGATAAAGGTAAGCAGCAGTGATATAAACGTGAGTGAAAAAACACTTTTTTTATAACCCATTTTATGTAACATTCAACAGTCCTAATGGCAGTAGGAAAGAAACTTGTTATGGAATCTGCCACTTTGGTCCTGCATGGGATGCTTCGAAGCCTCTTCCCAGAGGGCAGCAGGGAGAAACAGGTCCATGGTGGCGCTGGGATGAGAAATCTCTTTAATGGAGGGGAAGAGAGAGCCCCCAAAGATCTTCTCTGCTGCTCTTAGTACTCCTTCTAACCTTCTTCCAGTCTGAGGCGGCTGCAGCCTCCACACCACTGAAGTGAGACAGCTGGTCAGAACAGCTCTCTATGGTGCTTCTGGAGAAGGTGGGAGGATGGGTGGGGGCTGGTGGGCTCTCCTCATCACTCTGCAGGGAGGCTGCGCTTCTGTGGTCTTTTTGACCAGTGAGGTGGTGTTTCCAGTCAGGTAGGGTGTCTGTGACGTGCAACCCCAGGAATTTGCTGCTGCTGACCACCTCTACAGCTGAGCTGTTGATGACCAGTGGAGCGTGGTTAGGACGGTTCTTCCTGAAATCCAAGATGATCTCCCTCGTCTTCTTCACGTTCAGGATCAGGCCGTTATCTTTGCACCAGTCCACCAGCTGCTCCAACTCCTCTCTGTATTCCAGGTGGTTGTGGGTATCTGATGAGGCCCCACCACCGTAGTGTCGTCTACCAAACTTCATGATGTGATTGGTGGTGAACCTGGGGACGCAGTCATGTGTGTCATTAGGTTAAACAGCATAGGGCTCAGGACGCAACCCTGAGGGGGCTACCTGTGCTTAGGAGTGATGACATCAGAGGTGTTCTGTCCGTCCCAGACTGACTGAGGTCTGTTGGTGAGGAAGTCTAGCAGCTTTTTTATCAATTGCAGAGGGGTGTATTGAAACCGATCAGATGCTGTGGGATGATGGTGTTGAAAGCTGAACTAAAGTCCAGGAACAGCATCCACACGTGGGTGTTCTTCTCCTCCAGGTGTGCCAGGCTCAGGTGGAGAGCAGCAGAGATGGCGTCCTCAGTGGAAGGGGTCCAGTGGTAGATAAACTGGAACAGGTGGAATGTTGATAGCAGACTGTAGTCGATGTGTTCTTTAAACAACCTTTCGAAGCACTTCATCATTAATTGGAGTCAGTGCGACAGGCCAGTAATCATTTAGTGAGTTGACCTGAAGCTTCTTCGGGATTGGAATAATGGTGGCAGACTTGAAGCATGCTGGCACTATGGATTGGTCCAGCAAGGTGTGAAAGATGTCTGTGAGGACACCAGCCAGCTGATCTGCATGCTCTTCGTACACCCGTCAAGGTATGTTATCAGGTTCTCGGAGCCTTCCTTGGATCGACTCTCCTCAGAGATGTCCTCTCTTCAGCTACTGTACGTCCAGGTTTAGTGCCTGGAACAGCTTTCACTGCTGGAGTGCTGTTTAGTGCCTCAAACCTTCCAAAGAAGATGTTCAGTTTCTTTAGGAAGTCAGTACTCTCTGCATCTACCGGGGAGGAGGCGTGTTATGTAGTCTGTGATCATCCAAATGCGTTTCCACATCCTCCTGGTGTTGCTGGCATCGTGGAAAAGATCCTGGATCTTCTGGCAGTGGTTCTGCTTCACTGTTCAGACAGAATGGTTTGGTCATTGTGGGGTGGAGGTTCGACAGGACCCAAATGCATACACAAAAGCTTGAGGTAGTTACTTGAAGGTTTAATAACAAAAATTTCAACAGAAGCAAAAATAAAAAAAACAGAAATCTACAGAAATCCCAAACGCTGAAACCCAGGAATACTCATAACAAGAAGGGGAAAAAGTAATGAAGACAAACCAGCAAAAGTGACTGAGCAGGAGCAGAATAAATAGGAGAGAGAAACGAAGACCAGATTAATTAGCAGATTGGGAGTAGGTCTGAACAGAGGCAAGAAGGGAGCTAGGGGAAACAAGACTGATACAAAAAGGGGAAACAGTAAATATTTAAGGACTCAAATACAATCAAAAATACCTACAATACAAGAATGAAAAATAAGACTAATGAAAACTCAGAGATAAAACTTAAACAAAACCAAAACCATGACAGGTTTAAGTTGGCATGCTCTGTTCTCAGTGCCTCTTTATCAACAAACTTGAAAGCTGAGTTCCGTGCTTTTAGCGCTTTCCAAATCTCTCCATTTATTCAGGGTGGTTGGTTGGCCCGGGTGGTGAAGTTCTTCTTTATGCTGACTTCCTCAATGCATTTGTTAATGTAGGCTGACACAGTCATGGCATACTCATTAATATCTAATAAGTTTTTGTATGTTGGGGCAGCCTTGAAGTCCAGTCAGAGCATTCAAAACAGTTTTGGAGTTTCTCAATGGCGCCCTCAGACCACACTCTGACCTCTTTGACTCCTGATTAGCCCTGATCAACTGGGGCTTATAAAAAGAGATAAGCATAACTGAGAGATGATCTGATGACCCAAGGTGGGGGCGAGGGGCTGCTCTGAATATATTTTTGATGTTAGAGTAAACCAGGTCTAAAGTGTTTTTACCCCAAGTTGCTAAGTCCACATGTTGGTGAAAATGAGGTAGAACAGTTAGCCTGGTTAAAATCCCCAGCAATGATGAAAACACCCTCTGTGTGCAGACTGGGGCTCAGAGATAGCCTGATATAGAGTCTTCTTGGCTTATTTTGTATTAGGGCTGGGGGGCACGTAAACAGCAGTGATGCTAACTACACTGAACTCTCTGGGTAGATAGGATGTCTTGAGACTGGTAACCAATCTATCTTTCTTGCACCAGCTATTGTTGATGTAAATACAGAGCCCACCACCCGGAGTCTTACCGCCTAGTTCTTTGTTTCTATCGGCGCGGTATAGCGTTAGACCCTCAAGGCTAATATCACTGTTTGGTATTGCTGGATGCAGCCAAGACTCCATCAGAATGATGGCTCAGCAGTTACATATCTCCTTTTTTGATGAGAGTTCGAGTCGGAGATTACCCATTTTGTTTTTCAACGAGGGGGCGTTGGAGAGCAAGATTGACGGAAGCGGCGATCTTTGGGTATTTCTCCTTACTTTTGCCGTTAGCGAAAGCCTCGCTTCCTCTTTCTTGCGCATCTCTTCCTCCGGCTGTTATGTTCCGCTGTTGTTTTGCTTACATCTGTCCGTAGCACTCTGCAGCTTTTAAAACGGTCAAAAGTGTCTGTATTTAAAACCTTTTGTGACCGTAGCTCCTGCAGGCGTTGGCGATCATAGATGCCGGTTTAATTTCTAGTTTGTATCATTTTAAGCTGCATATGTTGTGAAATTGTCAGGAGCTGTTCTTGGCAGCTGCCTTGGAACGCCGCCATGGTAACCAATTTCAGCAATTTAAGCAACAAGCTCCTAACCAGTTTTCATACAGAATGGACTAAACATCTGAAAAACAGGCCAACTCTAGGATCTATTATCTGAGGTTTTGATGGAACCAGAACAACTAATGCAATCACCAAAAAACAGGACCAGACAATCATGAGAATCCGCAGAGACAGCACGAAGTTTGAGGTCAAACTAACAAAAATGGCAGGATTGGAGAATAGATGAATTATATAGCAGAGTAAAAAAAATTGGTCTTAAAGGAATAGTACACCCAAAACATGATTAGCCTTCATTTTCTACTCACTTACATCTTTGAACAACACTCTGGAGTACTTTTTGATATCTCAAATGCATCTGGAGATCTGGGAGGCTTCTTGCTGCACTGCTGACATTCAAATAATGGGGGTCTATAGGCCCGAGACAGAAAGGTCCATAAAAGTCCACAAAAAGCGTGTCAATATTCCTCCATACTGCTGGTCCAATGTATTCCAAAGTGTCTGAACCAGGGTGGCATCCAGAATTTTCGTACAGCGTCTGCTCTGCCAATAATGCAAACGAAGAAGAAGAAGCGTGCTGTTTACCTGTGCAAAGAAAGAAACAACGAAGGAAAAATGTCTGAGGACACCGGTGTTGAGGAAGAGCATGAGTTCTTTGCCGAGCTAATGCGCACTTTTTCATCTGGTTTGGTCTGCAGCGGTTTCCGTAGACTATTAGAACTCGCTTTTAGGAAATCCTGTACACTACTTTTTATGCTCTAAAAAACATTCTAAATGACCGTTTCGAGTAAATTCTGGATTGCTACCCACTCAGGACACTTGGAATACATTGGACTATGCTTTTAATATGGAGAATGACTTACACGTTTCAATGCTGTGGTTATGGACGCTTTCTGTCTCAGTGGGTACTCCATCCGACCCGAATGTCAGCTTGAGCAGCTAAACTCCCCAGATCTCAGAATGCATTTGAATATCAAGAGCCAGAGTGTTGTTCAGCATGGGAAAGTAGAAAAGCTGGGCGCTAATCATGTTTTGGGTGTACTATTCCTTTAATATCACTCCAGCAGTTTAAGCCTATTGCAGCTTATACTATAGAGATACAATAACCTAAGCCACTCTAAATATAAGCTTTAACATAAAGTAAAATGTTGAAGCCTAGTCTTAAAAGTAGACAGGGTTTCTGCCTTACAGACTAAAACTGGTCGTTGCTTCCACTGGAAAGGAGCCTTAGCGCCCTCGAGTCGGGTGGATGGGTCTTGGGTTGGTACTGTATGTTTTACTCAGGCCTTCATTATTTTTATATATGAAAAGTGGCAACCGTACCATGCATAAAATGTTTAAAATCTGCATAGAGGGTAGTTTATGTGTCTGTTTTAAAAGAAAACTGCTCCTAAGAGTTTTTTCATCAATTTTTCAGCTCATATGCACATCTACAGTCGACTTCAGTAGGCTTTGAAAAGCTTAATATAGAGCCTTTATTTTATTTTATTCAATTTTTAAGTGAAACAAAACAGCAAAAATAAATCTGTAAGGGGGCAAATACCTTCTGAGAGCCTCGCACAGCTGTTTTTATCAGAGCTTGCTTGCTGTAGCATCCGCCTTCTGCCTCTGGAAGTGATGTTTTTTGAAGCACTGAAGCTGAACCATCTATAGTACATCTAGTTAATGGGAAATTAAACAGCACCTTCTTATTGAGCTTAAAGGGTCTTGAAAACCTTAAAAAAACAGGAGTTATTTCTTTTTACTTCAGAGTAGCATACTGTCATGATTTTACGGTTAGTATAGTGCTTCTCTCAGAATATTGGAGGCTGACTTTTACACAGCATGGGTTGAGACTCTTATTTAGAGCATTTGACCTCCTTTTTTCTAGTAAATAGATAGTGTTCTTGCTTCATAAGGTGTGCATGTAACTATGATAGCTCGCTCAGCACTCAGGCTTTCTGATTGCTGCCATTCGAACAGCCATGGAACTCACTTAAAGCAATTTACAAGGACTTCTGCATGTGTGTATGAGATGCAAAGAAGCAAAGAAAGGTGAATGGAACCCAAGGGCGAGGAAGAGTAGGAGGAGGAGGAAGATTCTGGCAATTTGGTGTAAGCAAAGTGTGTCTCCTAATGTATCTTTGAACATGTGTGTAGAAAGTTCAAGTAGGAGTATGGAGCCTGTGTGTGTGTGTTATGACAGCTCCAACAGATTTTTCGAAAGTGGCTACTTTGATGTCTGACCCACTGGCTGTTGCAGGTATAAAAGCTATTTATTTTTGTAGTGGTGTGTGAGTGTGTGTAAGGCTATTTATTTGGACTTGGCAGCCCCACAGTGTGTACTGTTCAAACCCTCAGCATCTGTAGGTAAGTTGGCAGAAGCTCTGATTCTTTCTTCTCCTCCATTTCTTCCATCCCTTGCTGTTTTCTATCTCTTCGACCCCTAATGCCCTTTCTGCTCTTCCACCTCCCTTCAGCAATGTGTGTTTTCTGCTCCTTGTTATCCCATCTAATGCACTTCCTTGTGCCATTAGCTATTTTCACGATACGGTGGTTGGTTGCCGCTCTTATTGGCTGAATCCTGTTAGAAGCTGTTGCAGAGCACAAGATAAATCTCTTTCTACCCCTTTGTGGCTTGACTTAACCACTAGACTGGTTATAAGCAGAAATGAATGTGCCAGTCAAAGCTCATGTTCCGTAAAGCTTGGTGATTCCTAGCTGCTGTTTCAATGGAGTGATTTTTTTCCCACTAATGTTTGCCGTAAATTAACTTTAAAACAAACAGATCAAAGTTTCCGAGAGCAACTCTGGGTACAGATTGTCGTTTCAAAAATATTATTTACCTGAAAAGTTTTAAATGTTTTCAAGTATTATATCTTCAAATTTCTCTGTTATAGATTAGGTTTTACGTGTTACATTCTTTTCAAATGGCGATTTACAGATTATCTTTACATCTGGGGTTGGGCTTTCATCTGGAGCGAGGAAGGAAGACCTATTTTTTATTCGTCTTCATGGGTGTTAGAAGCGACATTCGTTCAAGAGTGAGCAGAATCTGATCTGTAAAACACAATCGAGAAATAAGATTTGTAAAACTTGAAAAAGTGAAATAAAAAAAACGATTATTTGAAAACATACAATCTGTTAAAACAAACTGTAAAAACAAATTATGAAAAGGACATTTAAAAAAAAGTAGAGTTAGTCTAAAAACCTTTTTAATAAAGACATTCTTCATAGTTTTACTTCTGGGTTGCTTTTTTTAAATTCCCATTTAGATAGCATGTGTTTTGCTTGCATCAATAACAGAATCAAATTTAATTTTAATTTTTGTGCTGCCCCAGATTTTCAAAATTTAGCTTTTAGCTTTAGCATTTGGAGTAAGCAAAGTGTGTCTCCTAATGTGTATGTTTGAGCATTTAGCTGCAACTCCCAAGATGGCTGCGCCTGTAGGCAGCGGCTTGCTACAGTTCCAGACAAATACACAAAGTACGCCGTTTAGAACGCTAAAAAAATAGGCATTGATCCTGCATCTTTGACTGCCAGCGCCTCCTGGAGCTTTGGTCACAAAATGTTATCTCTGGACTCTGACGGACGTAAATAACAAAGGGAGCAGTCTGTGCGAGACGGCATAAGAGGGGCTGCAGAGGCCAGCTAACGGCATAGCTAAGAAGAAATCCCAACAGACTACCGTTACCATCAATCCTGCTTTCTACCATCCGCTCACTGGATAACAAAAAGGATAATCTCTGACTCAAAGTCTCTTTAGAAAATGCATTAAGTAACTACTGCGCCATCATCCTAACTAAATTATAGCTTTATACATCTATACCGGACAATGCTATTAGTCTGTAGGGGTTCAGAAACAGCGATCTCAGCAGTATGACCAAAGGAGGGGGGCTTGAATATTGCCATCAGATCAGTGAAGCAGAACCAAAGCCAGAAGATCCAGGATCCCTTCCACGACGCCAGCAGTACCAGAAGGATGTGGAAAGGCATACGGGCAATCAGAGACTACAACAGACAGACCCCCCACCCACCCCACCCACCCACCCCTGAGATGCAGCTGATTCCGACTTCCTTAATGGGCTAAGCAATTTCTTTGGAAGGTTTGAGGCACTAAACATAACTCCAGCTCTGAAAGCCGTACCACACAGGCCTCAGGCCTTCATAACATACCTGGGCAGGTGTTCAAGTAGTGTGCAGATCCGGCTGGCTGGGGTGTCCTCCCACAGACATTTTAACACACTTGCTGGATCAATCCATAGTGCCAGCATGCTTCAAGTCTGCTTCCATTATTCCAGTCCAAAACTCAGTCATCTCATTCAATGATTTAGCTGACCTGTCACACTGATTACCATCATGATGAATTGCTTTGAAAAGCTTGTTAAGAACACTTTTTAATCTCAGTCTACCCCCAAATTGACCCATCCCCAGTTTGCCTACCAGCGGAACGCTCCACTGAGGACGCCATCTCTGTTGCTCTCCACACACAGGCTTGGCACACCTGGAGAAAGAGGCTTTACCACATGCAGATGCTGTTCCTGGACTTCTTCAGCTCAGCTCAGCTTTCAACACCATCATCCCACAGCATCTGATAGCTGGGCTTCAATACACCCCTCTGCAATTGGTTGCTAGACTTCCTCACCAACAGACCTCAGTCAGTCCGGCTCGGACAGAGCACCTCTGATGTCATCAGTCTAAGCACAGGCTCCCCTCAGGGCTGCATCCTGAGCCCCCACTGTTCACCCTGATGACACATGACTGCGTCCCCAGGTTCACCACCAATCACATGGTGAAGTTTGCAGACTGACACCGCGATTGGTGGGCCTGATCAGGGGCGACAACGACCGGGACTACCAGAGAGGAGGTGGAGCAGCTGGTGGAGCAGAGATAACAACCCTGATCCTGACGTCTCAGAGGAAGAAGACCAAGGGGAGATCACCATTGACTTCAGGAAGAACTGTGTCCCCTAACCCGCGCTCACTGCTCATCCAACAGCTCAGCTGTAGAGGTGCTCAGCAGCAGCACCAAATATCTGGGGGTGCACATCACAGACACCCTCCCACACCTGGACTGGAAACACCACCTCACTAGTCAAAAGAGCACAGAAGCATATGTACTTCCTGCAGAGGATGAGGAGAGCCCACCTGCCCACTGTCATGAGACCGCGTGAACTGTTATTGAAAAACTATATATGCTGTCACAGGATCTGAACTTATGCATACAGAGAGTACTGAAATATATATGTTTATATAGATACATATATATATATATATATATATATATATATATATATATATATATATATATATTTCAGATTAGCTCTGCATGCAGTATTTATTTTTGATGAGTATCCATGGTCTATCTGGAAACCAAATATTACAACTGTAAGTTTTTGTTTTTTTATAAATACAACTTTTTAAATTAAGTGGTAGGAACATACAGTAGTGGAGGCACAAGCCTCCACCTGCTTGTCTCAATTCAGATCCGTCTCCAAGAGGCTTACTAACAGATACTGCAGCTGTTTATTGGAGTGTAACCCAAATTACTTGACTGGATTCTCCTCAGCCAGCCTTTTAAAGCTCACCCTGCTGAATGTCACTACCTGGAAGATTGCTCAGGCCCTTACTGGTCACCTCTGATGATCCCCTCATCTTGTCTTAGAGCCCTAAGTACCTTTACACATCAGCGGCTCTGGAGCTCTCTACGCTTGATCCTGGTCAGCTCCTCAGCATTTGTCAATCTCTGCCACCAAATCTAATTAACCTTTTAAAGCATTTTCTGCTGTGTCAGTTCTAGATCCTATACAGCATAGAGCTAAATACAGGTCATTCCTGAGAGAAAACCAAGAGACTGCAAGACCTTAAACTGTGGCTGGACTTCAACTAGCAGAAGAATGAAATCCATCTAATCTCAAAGTTAGCTTCATATGTTACACTTTACAACCTTCAAATGAAAACAAAAATATATTTTGCAACTCTGCTTGGTCTGTAGATCTTGCTTGATACGTTTTCCAATCTATAACATTTGTGATCCAGCACCCTGTCTGGGGTAATTTTGGAATTAAGTATACTTCCTCTTTCTATATGATCAAAGCATATTTGTGTGTTTAATGAACCAATGCCCAGACCTAAATTGAATTGAGAATCTGTGACAGGACTTGAAAATTACTCTTCACAGACCTCTCCATCGAATCTGATGGAGCTTGAACTTGTTTATAGATGGATATGGCTGACATAGATTTCACCCAAAATGACTTGTAGCTGTAATTTCAACTAAAAATTGACTCAAGAGCCTTAAACCAATTTATGTCACATTTTGTTTTTTTGTTTTTTTTTATACCCATGCATAACTTTCCTTCTTCTTAATAGTTCTTCATTGATTTGTGGTGGTGTATGACATAAAAGCTTAATAAAATACAAGATAAATGGCTGTTGTTGATTTTACCAGTTGCTTTTAAAAGAGAGCGATTTACACTGAGCCCTATTCCTAAAAGCAGGTTCAATATATTCAATATATACTTTTATATCCTGTTGCAGCAGAACTACACAGGTCATCTATATAAAATATTGTTAGGGTTTCAGTTTGTGGGGGTTGTTTTTGTTCTTTTGCAGTTCCTCTGTGCACCCACCAGATGGTGCCATTGTTCTCTGCTGGTCTGGAGGGCTTCCTTTTCTTCTCACCTCTCACATCTGCAGCCTATTGGATTATCACTTCTTGAGGAGTATTTAAGCAGCAGACTGTCTTCACCTCCTCGCCAGAGTGTTTGCCAGTATTGGGTACTCTAGCCCCTCAGAGTTTGCAGAGTATAACTTTGAGTCCCTGTTTCTTCTGAGCTCTCAGCACTAACCTAGTTTTTGTCTTTTGATTCTTCTTTTGATAAGCCAGGCCCTTCAAGTCTTGGAAGGGACTCTCTCGTCACACTGGTAATAGGAGACAGATCTCCTCATCTGAACGCTGTTTACTTCAGGTACTTTGTGACAGTCTGCTCAGCTGCTCCTCAGGACCACCATAGTCTGCCTGTCCGCCCTCCAACGAACAACAGCTTCTACAGATCAAGCCTCCACAAACGGGAACTCTGGAACCTCACCAAACAACCACAGTGAGTCCAAGTCAAACCTTGAATTCAGATAATCAGCCAGTTTTCCCACAGTCCTTGAACTCACCACTCTGATCTCCTCCAAGAGCTCCTGCTTCCGGTTCACCTGATAGCTGGCCTAACAGGAAAGAAAATGGCAGCTAGAAAGATTGCGCCTCAGTCAACAATCTGTCGCATCATAAAGAACTTCAAGGAGAGAGGTTCATTGTTGCCAAAAAGGCTCCAGAGGCGCCCAAGAAAGACCAGCAAGCGCCAGGACCGTCTCTTAAACGTGTTTCAGCTGCAGGATCGGGCTACCAGCAGTGCAGAGCTTGCTCAGGAATGGCAGCAGGCAGGTGTGAGTGCATCTGCACACACTGAGGGAGACTCTTGGAGCAAGGCCTGGTGCTCAAGGAGGGCAGCAAAGAAGCCACTTCTCTCCAGGAAAAACATCAGGGACAGACTGATATTCTGCTAAAGAAGGTACAGGGAGTGGACTGCTGAGGACTGGGATAAAGCCATTTTCTCTGATCAATCCCCTTTCCGACTGTTTGGGACATCTGGAAAACAGCTTGTTGGGAGAAGACGAGGTGAGCGCTACCACCAGTCTTGTCTCATGCCAGCTGTAAAGCCAAGGCTCTCTCACAGTCTTACCTAAAAAACACAGCCATGAATAAGGAATGGTACCAGAATGTCCTCAGAGAGCAACTTCTCCCAGCCGTCCAAGAGCAGTTTGGTGATGGACAATGCCTTTTCCAGCACGATGGAGCACCTTGCCATAAAGCAAAGTTGATGTCTAACTGGCTCAGGGAACAAAACATAAAGATTTTGGGTCCATGGCCTGGAAACTCCCCTGATCTTAATCCTATCGGAAACTTGTGGTCAATCATCAAGAGATGGGTGGACAGACGAAAACCTAGGAATTCTGACAAAATGCAAGCATTGATGGTGCAGAATGGACTGCTATCAGTCAGGATTTGGTCCAGAAGCTGATTGAGAGCAGCCAGGGAGAATTGCAGAAGTCCTAAAGAAGAGGGGTCAACACTGCCAATATTGACTTGCTGCATTAACTCATTCTGTCATTAAAAGCTTTTCTTACTCATCATATGATTGCAATTGTATTTCTGTAAGTGATGACATCTGACATACACACATGAAAACCAGAGGGCAGTTGATTATATGAAAATATTATATTTGTGTCAATCTCAATACTTTTGGCCATGACTGTATGTATGTAGGTATCTATGTTGGTATGGGTGTGTGTCTGGGGGTGTGTGGGTGTGTATGTACGAATGTAATGTATGCGTGTGGGTGGGTTGAGTCTGTGGGGGTGTGTGTATGTATGTATGTAAAAAAAAAATGTCATCCCTTTGTTGTCCTATAATGGGGAAATTTACTCTCTGAATTTTTACCCATCGCGTTAGGGAGCAGAAGGCAGCCATTGTGTAGCGCCCAGGGAGCAGTGTGGGGTTAAGTATATTGCTCAGGAACCTAGAGTGGAGGCTATGGAGACCCTATCTATGTACGTAAGTAAGTACTGCAGGGCTGCCAAACTTTTCACCAAATCTGGAGTGAGATTTTAAAAGTGTTTGGACAGGCAACCCTTGTCATGGTTAGATCAAAAAGCTGTTAGGATATGTGCAGCTATAGGTTAATCTTTCTTAATTTCCAAAGTGAATTATTTTAGTCCATATAGAATAGGATTAAAAAGATAAGATAAAAAAATGGCATACCTCTTCATAAATGCTCAGAAATCCCAGTCTTTTTAAATAGCTAGCGTAGGTCCAGTTTGGCTGGACACAGCACAGTGAATAGATAGGCTGGTAAAAAATACAGACTGAGTATGAACCTGGCATGTCCTCGTCTGTTAGTGCTACGGCTGTGTTGAAAACATGGGCTTGAATTTTATCAGCATGCTATTTTTTTTATATATATATAAATAAGTTGAATGGAGTTTAGTTTTAATATCAGTCTTTTTTTTTGAGTGAAAAAATGGGTATATGGAGTGTGAGCATGTGAAGACACTGTGATGCTTTAGTCTCACGCCCAATGGGTAAGATTTGATAGCCCTAATACATTACACTGTATGTAATGAATGAATGAATGTATGTATGTAATGAATGAATGAATGAATGTATGTATGTATGTATGTATGTATGTATGTATGCTTATGTATGTATGTATGTATGTATGTATGTATGTATGTATGTATGTATGTATGCTTATGTATGTATGTATGTATGTATGTATGTATGTAGCATATGTATGTATGTATGTATGTATGTATAAAATGTATGTATGTATGTATGTATGTATGTATGTATGTATGTATGTATGTATGTATGTATGTATGTATGTATGTATGTATGTATGTATGTATGTATGTATGTATGTGTGTATATGTATGTATGTATGTATGCATGTATGTATGTATGTGTATGTATGTATGTATGTATGCATGTGTATGTATGTATGTATGTATGTATGTGCTGTATATATGTATGTATGTATGTATGTATGTATGTATGTATGTATGTATGGCGTATGTATGTATGTATGTATGTATGTATGTATGCATGTATGTATGTATGTATGTATGTGCATGTATGTATGTATGTATGTATGTATGTATGTATGTATGTATGTATGTATGTATGTATGTATGTATGTATGTATGTATGTATGTATGTAAATGTATGTATGTATGTATGTATGTATGTATGTATGTATGTATGTATGTATGCATGTATGTATGTATGTATGTATGTATGTATGTATGTATGTATGTATGTATGTATGCATGTATGTATGTATGTATGTGTGATGTATGTATGTATGTATGTATGTATGTATGTATGTATGTATGTATGTATGTATGTATGTATGTATGTATGTATGTATGTAGCGAGCAATATGTTTGAAAATATTCTATGAAGCTGAAATTTGCCCGGTCATTTCCAATATGGCAAACATTCTGGAAGACCTTCTATTCTGTTGGGAGGTCTTAGGTAAGAGTGCTTTCCATGACTAAATTACCTTAATATAAAGGCATTAGAGGATGGAAATTAATACTTATGGCTGAGAGAAAAATGCAGCAGAGATTCACACTCTGTTCACACTTAAATCCACGTGAATTAATAATTTGTTCAGCTGTATTGCTTCCAAGATATATAAAAAATGCAAATGATGGTGGGTGTTAAACTTGATCAGATAGTGCCACTGCGTGTTTTTTGAGCACAACTATCTCTTCTTTGTGTATGGGTGGGGTTGTGTATTGGCGGGTCCCCTTTTTAGGAAATACTGTTCTGAAAGAACTTCTTTTATTTCTGTACTTACATGCGCATGACTGGCTACACATTCCCACAATTGTTTAAAACACTGTGGTAGCCCAGACAATGATGATTACATAATGCAGCATCCCTGTGCTGAGTCAGAAACATCTGTAGTGTTTGTGAGTCTAATGATTGATGAAGTTTTACCTGATGAATAATAAAACTGAATATTTGTTTTTGGTGAATTAAGTTCAGTTCAATTCAATTTAGTTTATTTCTATAGCGCCAATTCACAACATATGTCATCTTACGACACTTTACAGTTCACCACAACATATATCCAAATTGATTCAAAGTTTTCTATCTAAGGAAAACCAGTTGACTGCATCGACTCATTGACTCGAAGGCAATCCCTCACACTAGGCAAGGCAAGGCAAGGCAAGGCAAATTTATTTGTATAGCACAATTCAGTACAAAGACAATGCAAAGTGCTTACATGATTAAAATACAGGAAGATAAAACAGAATCAAAGCAAGTAGGAAAAAATAAAAACAAATAAAATAAAAAAAAAAAATGCAGAAACAAAAAGAATATTAAAAACAGTTGGATTAAAGAAAACATGTTTTTGTTGAATTGTTTAACTAGAACAGTCGAGAGGCAATCCTAAACAAATGTGTTTTTAGTCTTGATTTAAAGGAACTCAGGCTTTCCGCACTTTTACAGTTTTCTGGAAGTTTGTTCCCGATAAGTGGAGCATAGGAACTAAATGCTGCTTCTCCATGTTTAGTTCTGGTTCTAGGTCTGCAGAGCAGGCTGGAGCCAGAAGACCTGAGTGGTCTGGAGGGTTGATAAACTGATAGCAAGTCTGTGATGTATTTAGGTGCTAAGCCATTCAGAGATTTATAGACTAACAGAAGTATTTTAAAGTCTATTCTCTGAGATACAGGGAGCCAGTGTAAGGACTTTAGAACTGGGGTGATGTGCTCTACTTTCTTAGTCTTAGTGAGGACACGGGCAGCAGCGTTCTGGATCAGCTGCAGCTGTCTGATCCAGCTTTTTAGGCAGACCTGTGAAAACACCGTTGCAGTAATCAATTCGACTAAAAATAAACGCATGGATTAGTTTTTCCAGATCATGCTGAGACATTAGTCCTTTAATCCTGGAAATGTTCTTCAGGTGATAGAAAGCCGACCTTGTAATTGTCTTTAAATGCTTTTGGAGGTTCAAGTCTGAATCCAGCACTACACCTAGATTTCGGGCCTGATCAGTGGTTACTAGCTGAAGCGACTGAAGCTGTGTGCTAACTTTAGATCTCTCCTCTATTGGTCCAAAGATTATTACTTCAGTTTTGTTTTTATTCAGTTGAAGAAAATTATGGCACATCCAGGCATTGATTTCTTCTAAGCATTTCCTCAGTGCTTGAATTGGTTCATAGTCACCTGGTGACATGGTGATGTAAAGCTGTGTGTCGTCTGCATAGTTATGGTAGCTGATGTTGTTGTTTTATATTATTAACTGAGCAAGAGGGAGCATGTAGATATTGAATAGGCATGCTTGTAGCGACAGTGGAGAGGAAGAACTACCTTTTAACAGGAGCATAACCAGAATCTGCTGAGGCCGACTGGGGGTATCTGACAACTGTCCGTTTTCTACAAGTAGAACTGTTGATTTCTTTGTCTACACGAAAGTCATTTTTCAAGATGTCCCAATTATTTTTTTCAAGATGTTCCAAAGAATAAGAACTGGTACTGAGACTTTTTTCATCACCTTGTTTAATGGCAGAACTCAGCCCCTAAAGACTGATTATGATTGAGTGGTGTTGCCATATGGGGACGTCATGAGCAGCGGCAGGGCCCCGAGCAGATCTGACCACCCAAAACACATCTGGTACCGACATCGATACCAGCAATACGTTTTGATCCTGTGTTTTTTCAAATGAAAGAACAAAACATAAAATAATTACTTTATAATAATAATAAATATAAATAATATATACTTTATAGTAACATTGATAATTACTTTATTTTAATTGTAAAGAAATTTGACAACGATAACACATCAATCAATAAATAAAAGATAAATAAGCTTTTTAATGCACACAATTTTAAGGAAAATAAAATATAAACACTAAAATCTTCCTATTGCACCCAAACTATTTAATAATGCTGAGTGAAAGTTGTGACGCTTACCAAATTCTGATGTGACGTCATCAGCTATATTTCTGCAAGATCTATGGCAGGTTTGTAGACGTGGACACGCAGTGGAACGGCTCTCCTTCTTCTAGTAGCGAGCAAGCAGCAGGCAGCTGCCAACACAGAGAGCTCTGGTAGCACTGACTCGGACATGTACTCATCAATGCTTATACCTGTTATCACTGAAGTATCCAACAAAACAGAGAAAAGTCATCAGTCGCTTTCCTTAAAATAAGAAAAAAAGTCTGAAAACTAATTCTAGCCACATATCACTGGCACCAGCGTCTCTCTCGCATCTCCCATCTCTCCAACTTACTCTTCGTCCCCTCGATGCTGGCAGCACTGCAAATACCAGTCATTGTCAAACGTAGTATAGTACCATTGAAATGCAGTAGTACTTTTGTACCAAATTAGTACTAGTATACCAAACAACCTCCGATCTTACCTCTAAAATAATCGTTTATAATTTTCTCTGCTTCTCTTCCTCTCATTTAGGTTGCATATGGTACGCTCTTTCACTACATTTTAGACAACTGTGATGCTAACCTATATATATATATATATATATATATATATATATATATATATATATATAAAGATATTTTATATATTTATGCTCTTTAAATAAGGTTTAAAACGTTTCTGTTCTGATCTGTTTCATCTGTTGGATGTTATGTGGTTGTTAATTTATACTTTTTAAAAATGTATACTTTTAAAAATTATTTTAGATAATTTTCAGAATAATATGCTCATTAAGAAAAAAAATAACAGCTTATTAGTAAAAGTAAATGAATTGAAGACATGTTCCGTTCCAGGGATGCAGCCATTTGCAACACTTGACTTTGTATCTTTAAATAAATCTTGTGAAAATTTGGTCCCATTCAATTATAGCAAATAGCAGATTAATGTAAACATAAAGAGTTGGTTGCCCATTCGTTTGAGTATTCGATAGAAGAGAAAAAAAGTTTACAACCCTTCTAATTCTCCCCATCCAATAGCATGAACTATTGATTATTGGCAGGTTGGATCAAAGTTCTTAAAGTTAGGTACACACAATTTTGTCCCTGCTATGATGAATACTGCAGCAACATTTTTCAGAAGAGCAATTCTCAACTTTTGGTGAAGCTGTTTAAATTGAACCTCAGCTTTCAGCTGATGCTAGTGACACCCAGCATGGTCACCAACCACCATACCACGTTCAAAGGGACCCGAATATCCTCTCTTCCTACTTCTGATGCCAACTTTGAACTAGAATACGTCGCCTTCACATGACTACATGTCAAAATGGATTGAGTTGCTGCCATGCACATAATTAAGTATCAAATATGTGTATTTGCCAATTAAACATGAGAATGCAAAATGTTTTAATTCTTCTTCTATATAAAGAGATATAAACATTTTGTAAGCCATGGAACACAACAAGCAATTCGAGCCAAACTTTTCTCTATTTGGAGAAGAAGAGGCTGCTGCCTGTGGAGAGTCATATAAGTTTAACCTTTGATTTGAATTGACTGTTTCCCCAACAGTGCAAACCTTCGATGGGATTTCACTCAGGTCAGTGGAGTTGAAGTTAAATACACACTTTGATCTACTAGCTCACTCTCCACACTCTTGACTTTGCACTTTGCAATTTCCCTGTCAGACTGTGCAACTGTATGTTCTGCCTTCTGCTTCGTGCAGCCTTTTCATGTCAAGGGGGTACATATTCCTCCCATCTTTCATGCAGTCAGTTCTTTCACATTGTTTGGTAGTTCCCCCTTGCTTGTTTTGTCGGCCCAAGATTCTAGATTCAAGTGACAAGGACTATAACACTGCAGCCCTTTTATTACAGCACCATTATTACTATTTTAGACCTGCAATAAAAAGCAGCAACCCACTTGACAGTGAGTTTTACTCTAATCTTAAATCAGCTAACAGGATTTTAAAGACAAAGGCTCATCCTCTTGAATAACCGTGCTCTCGAGTGAATTTTATTGTCTGCTCCTCCAGCCTCCCCTCTTCCTCCCCTTGCTGCATATCCCTCTGTCTTGAATCTGTGTTTTGATGTAATTGAGAAGGGGTGGGGGGTTGGTTGGGGTGCACAGTCCACCCCCACAGTCGGAGAGTGCAGAGAGCGAAACCTCCAATCAGCGATGTCAACACAAGAACGCTTTGCCGCACTGTGTTGTGAAAGAAGACCGACTTCAAAAGCTCAGGGTAATGGCTGCTTGAGCTCTAAACGACAGAAATGTATATGCCTCTCTGTTCCAACTCCTATAAAGGCAGAAACACTCAAATAAAAGCCCCCTTCAGCTTGTTCTCCAAAGAACAAGCTGATACACGCAGCAATCTTTTCTTGCCGCATTAACATTTAAATTAACATTTATGCAGGCACAGGTGTTCGTTTTATTGGGTGTTTAACAATGGCTCCAGCTTAACCAATCAGAGCATAGGACAAGAAGTATCCACTTTACGTGTCATCATTAATGTAGAACACCACAGATGTCACACTAAGCCTGAATACAATATTAATTTTTCTGACATTGAAACCTTGTCTGATTCTTATCATACTTATAAAGGGGGAGAAATATACGTCCGGAAATCTTTTTTTGTTCTTTATTTTTTCTTTTTGAGGGAGAAGCTGAGCAAAAGTTAAATGAGAAACCGAGCTCTGCTGCATCGTCTGTTGCAGCTTTAGGTGAGGATGTCACAGTTCAGTTCTTTGGATTAAGGCTTTAAGAGAAGCTGTCTGTCTAAATAGCCTATTGCGTGGATGTGTGGGCAGGCTGTGTAATTTCCACCTTCAGAATAAGCTTCTCTTGTTTGTGTAAAAAAACAGCAATTAGGTATTTATTTGAAACCAGAACCTCATTTAGACTAAACGACTTTTGCTGTCCCTGTCAGTTATAGGGGGTGTAGCCAGGTGGAAGTGAATCTCTTTCTCAATCATCTGCCTTTGACGTTCTTAGCATTCAATATATTTAAGTAAATTTTTCTCATAAGATATCAGTTCCAGTAACACTGATTGACTGGCAGAAATAAACTACCTGTCCATTGTGCCTAAATTTAACCAACTACAGAAGGCACCACACAATATAAACCAATCAGAAGCAAGGCAGGTCTTAGCATCCCTAACTCACACACAACAGCGCTGATATTAAAAACCCACTGGACATTCCTGCACTTGCTGGAAGGTGGATGGAAGGCAACTACTTACTGATGATTCACTATTTCTTCTGGAGTTTCCTACTTAATATGTACCACATAAAGGTGTCTATAAGTCTATCATTATAAATTTGTTGCAGAGCTGTTTAACATTTACTTGCTCGGTTCACACTTGAAAACTAGACTCTAAAGGCTGATTTATACTTCGAAATTAGGTCACCTGTGTCGCAGTGAACAAAAAGACTTCCGGCTTGTTTTGTTCTTATGACTCGTGAAGATGGACCAGCTAGAAGAGCGATGTGCGCGAGAAAACTTAGACCCTTTTTTCCAGCTGGATCCCCGCTCTTTTTGGCCCTCATGTCCCTCCATTGTCGGAAAATTTTGCCCCCACTTCCTCTCCGCCTCGGCCGTATCTAGACCCACAGCGTATAGCGCAGACATTGATTTAAAACTGAGCATAAATCAAAAATGTCTGCGTCAAGCTCACTGCGACACACTCATTAACGTCTCAATGTGTGTTACTCTGTCAGTTACA
Source organism: Cyprinodon brontotheroides (assembly GCA_018398635.1). Taxonomy (NCBI): domain Eukaryota; kingdom Metazoa; phylum Chordata; class Actinopteri; order Cyprinodontiformes; family Cyprinodontidae; genus Cyprinodon; species Cyprinodon brontotheroides. The sequence goes on from JAGKQL010000051.1 coordinate 1,256,796, forward strand.
GCCTTGTTAATATTAATTAAGACCCCCCATTAATAAATTAATAATAAAGCATCCGAGGACTCTGGTTCTTTAATTATAGACGGTTTCTTTATTGATACACTTAAACCAGTAACACAGCTAGCAACAGGATGCACCATAGACCACCGTAGAACTGCAAACAGACAATAAAAACAAAACAATGAATTAACATCCACACAATCAGTGTATAAGAACTAAAATAAAGCTGTAGAATTATAGTCTACTGACCAATTTGCCCGTTTCGGATCCGAATGGGAGGGGGACCCCCTTATCCACCGACAATGGTGACAGCTTCAGTTTTCATCAAGAATAAGAAAGGGAAGTCAAAAAGACCAAAAGAGAGAGACGTCTGGTGGTCAAACTAAGGCAAGGCATCTCAGTGTCCATCCTGCTTCTGCTTGATGCCCTTTTTAAGATTTGTGAGGAACTGATGGTATTCCTGTAATATTGGAAGGTTGTCTTAATTTTTTCTTTCAGCAAAGCTCCGAATTTCAAACAATTTGATTATGTCTGATGGAGAGATGATTTCCTTGACTTCAGTTCTAGAAGTCAAGTGGACTTCAGCTTGGAATGAGGTGTGTAAAATAACTGTTGCTTTTTAAGGAAAATCACAAGGTGACTCACACCTATTTCATCTTTGTAGTCGTGATACTTGTCATGATTTTATTTGACACACATGCAAAAAACCAAACAGAGAGATCAGGGGAAGGTTTAACAGGTTTAATGAGAACTGGTAGAAATGGGTCCAGTGCTGCTCTGAACACTGGCGAACCGGGACTGAAAAGTGAAGGGGAAGATCCTGCGGTTAGTTCAGGCTCAGTGGGAAATTTGAGCTTCAAATGGCAAAAGGGAATAAAGGCTACAAGAAAAGGTGACTTTCTTTGAATCCAGTTGGTGTGGGTTGTTCCAGTAACTGACTTGCTAGTGGAGGGCGGACAGGGTTTACCCAGGTTGAGTGTTTACTTGAGGAACGGAGGAGCTGAATGCAACTTAGATTTCCTAGGGTACTTGAACGGTTTCTTGTGGAGCTCAGTGTGAAGCTCAAACAATCCCTTGGGGAGATGTTGATCCAAACCACCAGTTTGAATCTTCAGCTCAGTTTGAAGCTCAGACAATCCTTCCAGGGGGAGAAGGTCAAAAAACATCCAGTTTGCAGGATGACTTCCTGCCGAGAGGCAAGGACAAAAAACAACAAGGTTAAGACTCAGGTTGACAAAAAAACTCAGTTGACTCAGCAAAACTTAGCTTGGCTAGAGTGCCCAAAACTGGCCAGCCAACTTACTCTGGCGTCGAGGTAGTGGCAGTGGCAGCAGCTTAAGAGATCCTCCAGTAATGGGGGGCAACCATCGCGCGGTGTGTGTGAGAGGCCAGCGAGAACCGAAGCCACCTGGTGGTGGAGGAAAACACCACCAAAAACACAACTCACACACAAACTGAATTCCTAACAATAGTATTGTTATAACCAATGAAGCTCTAACCTAGCACAGATCTAAGCGCGAAGTCTGGTCTTCCATTACATGGATGATGTCTGTTGGCCAAAGCTTGAGAGCAGTTATAGCCAATCGGGAACCGTAATTCACAGTCCAGTTCATGAGACATTTCATCTGCCAGAATGAGGGCAGGGCTCTCTGGTATAGCTTACTGGCAGTTTGATATTTTTTCCAGACTTCATACCTCTTACCTGTAGACTGTTACCAGTAGTCAAGTTGTAAAAAACAAAGAAGGGGGTTGGTGGATTTTTTATTTTTTTGGAAGTATACATAGCCTAATGAATATATTCTATTAACCTAAAGCACTATGCATGGTCTGGTTGGTCCATGTCAGATACGCCGGTCATTGACCTTGACCAAGGCACCTTCCATTAGAACTGCAGTCAGTCCCTGGACTGGAAATGGCTATCGCTGGCCCTACATGGTTAGCATGGCTAGCACTGCTCCTACATAGGTAGCATGGCTATCACTGCTACTACATAGTTAGCATGCATGGCAATCACTTGCCCTGGCTAACAGGTAGCATGGCTATCACTGTCCCTACAGAGGTAGCATGGCATTATCACTGTCCCCTACATAGGTAGCACTTGGCTATCACTGCCTACATAGCCCCTTAGCATGGCCTATCACTGCCACTTCCTACAGAGTTAGCATGGCTATCACTGCCCTACATAGTTAGCATGGCTATCACACCCCCTACATAGTTGGCATGGCTATCACTGCCCCTACATAGTTGGGCACTAAAGTTATCACTGGGATCAGCTGCACTTGGGTCATGGTAGGACACTTCTCTGATAGTTACTTTGGAGAATCACTTTCCCTACAGAGTTATTAAAGCTATCAGTGTCCCTATAATAGTTAGCATGGCTATACAGTCCGAAATGTAATATATAGCATGGCTATCACTATATTATTTATCAGCATGGCTATCAATGACCCTGCATCTTAGCACTTAATATTTGTGTTGCCTTAGAATTAGCATATTTATCAAAATTACATGGGAGCCGGGCATGGCAGCCATGGAGGCCCTGACATCTTTAGCATCTGCATGGCTAGCACTGAGCCAACAAACTAGCGATTGGAGATAAGCCCCTCACATGTTCGAAGTATCCTACGGCATAGTTGAGAGATGAACTGGAGACGGCCCTACAATAGATAGCATGTATGTACTGCAAACCTCATCAGCTTATCAGATGAAGGTAGGTGATGGCTATCACTGCCCCTACGTGGAAGACATGGCTTTGTGCCCGTAGCGCTCACCGTATACTGTTCATGGGGAGCATGGTGAGGGGAGATGTTCATAGTTAAGGACCAATTGCGGTCCTGATCAGTCATTGGACGTTAGATAACTTCTGAGAAAATTACACACTGTAGCTTTAAAGATTTGCAAGCAAACCTCATAAAACATTGCAAATTAATATTTGATTCCTTTCAGGTCAAGTATTTTTTTTATGCAAATTCAATTAATTAAACTGAAAGAACTGAAATAATTTTCAAAATCTAAAAAAACCTGCTTACAAATTCAAATACATTACAATCAGCCTGAAAATGAAATAATCCTATGTAAAATCGAATAATTTTACTCACCTTTCAAATATTAATTTAGAGGTTGCTTTTTTTAAATAGACTGTTTATTAGAAAATCAGTATTGCTTCTATTGACTAATTTAAATGAAGCTAGGCTACATGCTGGCATTGAGTGAGTTAAAATTATTCTAACAGGTCCGTCAAACTGAAGCTGTTTATCACTGATTGGATGACAGGCCTTTCAATCTAAAAAACTCACATGAAGAGAAAAGACAATTAGGAGAAATTTATTGATTACTTTCTCTTTGGCGCTCAGATTTCGGCAGGAAACATAGCGCTTATTTGATAGATATGCATGAACAGGAACAAAGAAAAGGGCTTTTTCCCACCCAGGCCTGAAACTAGTGGTGGAGTGGAGATAGATGAAGTTAGTCAGTCTGTAGACTGCTGGTTAATGAGACAGTCTGCTGAACGTTATGGGGAGATCCAGTGGACTGCAAGAGCTGATACTAGAGCTTCACTCAGGGACCTGGAAGATGGAAGTCCAGTTGGAAAACACAGGTTGAGAGAACCTATCCATGAGTGAGCAAGCATGGAGCGAAGCAACAGTGGAGAGGAAAAACTCCCGTTGGGAAGAAACCTCTGGCAGAACCAGGCTCAACATGGCGGTCTTCTGCCGGACCGGTTGAAATGAGACAGAGAATGCAGTAAGGAGGAATGACTCTGATGAAGCTTTAGCTTCACGATGATGGTGGAGGAGGGGCTGGAGGTGGGTTGAAAGGGTTTCATCAGAATGAAGTCACAGGGCATCCACCGCCTGCCCACAGGAGCAGAAATAGCGGATCGGAGGCCTTTTTAAGATGAACTTTGGATGCCGATTGGCTTTTGTGGAGGTGTAGTTCAAAGCTAATTGGCTGTGTCGCAGGTGAGGTGTAGGAGAGCAATGAGTTTCTTTAGTTTAACTTCTGCCTAGGCTCAAATATCTAGAGCCTTATAGTGCCTTTTAGGACAGCCAATAGCGGCCTTTCTTGCTGGGGAATTGGCAACACTGGTGAAGGGATGAGAGGAGCAGAGAAGAGAAGCTATAAGAGAAATTCTAAATTTTGACAAAAAAAGTGTTTAAATATATGAAAAAAATAATAATTCAATTGATATGGGTGTTAGAGTTAAAAAAGTTCTAGTTCTCCGCACGTCCCATACTGCTTAGTTCTTTCTATATTGCGGCATTTTGAAACAACTTTGCCAAGAATAGCCAGCACCATTGCAATTATGCAAAATTCTACAGGCAACTGTTAGGACACCTCAGTGACACACTAGCTGAAAAATATAGTTTTGACTAGTTCAAATTAACTCAAATATCTTGATTATAATTCTCGATGTGTGACACTTTAAATGACAAATCAGAATACGTCATTCGAGCCATCTCAAAATGCATTTGAATCTCCAAAATGTTAATAAGGATATCTTGAATTGTTATGTTTCACTAGACAGGACATAAAAATATAAAAAAAATCATTAAGGGCAGTCAGAATTTAGTAAATAATGTTTTCTGTATCTCGATAATGGGTCTGTATTATGAGTTGTCTTCTCAATTCAGAGGGCTCCCTGCCTGTCTTTGCCTAGGGCCCCCAATTTCCTAAATCTGCCCCTGCTTCGACTCTCTCCTCCAGGTTTCATCTGTTGTGCCCAGAATTCCCTCCCCTGTCGAGGGGGCACGCATCGGCTTAAACTTACGCCTACGTTGAAGAGAAAAAAACGTGTTGAAATACTGAACAAAAGGGACATTTTAAACGTATTCTTAATGTTTTGATATTTCTTATACATGGGTGACTTGAAATTGATAGTTTTGCTGGACAGATAAATTCCAATTAATCGGACTTCACTTGTATGGAGACACATTTCAGACGATGTGCTACAGTCTGTGTGCAATTAATGAATTTTTTGCTCAGTGGATGTCGATTCCCATTTTGCTATCATCACCACTCTAGATAATTACTGACACTTTATTTGTTAAACTTAGAACCTTCGGAAGATTCCCTCCCCTCCTTATTTTCACATTCCCTCAAATCGTGCTGTCTCTGCCGTGATGCTGTTCAGAACAGCGCAGGCTGTGCGCTACTTCCAACTGTTGAAAGGGCAAAATTATTGCCATTACTGTTAATATATAGTAGAATTTTAAACGTTCAGTGATAAAATGCCACAAGAGATGGTATGGTCATTTCAGAAGGGGGATGCCATTCCCCCTCAACTCCAGTACTGCCAGTCACCCTTTGGCTGGACACAACCTTTGTTCTTGAAGTTATTGTAGATACTTTAAGCTTCACTGGACATTTTGACATTCAGTCTGTCATTCTGACATTCAGTCTGTCAGCTACATTCTTCAAGATAACTGTAGTGTCGCTCTGAGTGTCGAGAAGAGCATATAGAAGCACTTCCTTGTCTGGTTCGGTCTGAGAGGTAACATACACTGGAAGTATTGGTGAGGTGTGGGTGCCATCCCCTTTTTGGATAATTCTGAGAGAACTAGCTTCATCTAACTCTGGTGTCTTTAGTTTTAATATTAGCGTGGTAAAAACTGAAATATAAAGAGGAAAATCCAAGAATGCAGGAAATGTCCAGGAAACTCAGGATGAGCGAACTGTCTGTCAGCTGCACACCTGTAAGCAGGTTGTGCTCCATGCTGACATTTTTAGGCTTTATTGTTGAGGCAAAACAGACTAGATCTAGTGTTGGGTATAATATTGCATTTTAGTCACCCTTTATGATTATTAACTCAGAGTGTAGCCTAACCTAAGAAATCTCTCTGCTGCTGTCCAGTCCTCTATTAATGGCTCTTTGTGGGTGACGTGAGCTGCAGGCAGTGGGAGTGTCCTCTTTGAGGTTAGGGGCCATGACGGCCAGAGCTGTAGTGACTGGATGCACTGAACTTATCCAAAAGCAGCACTGATGTGTTTTTTCCAGTTGAATACTCATTTTCACAATTGAATAACTGCTTTTTAAAATATTGAAATATATATTATGGTTGGTATCCTTAAGAAAAATAAAAACTATACAGGAAAAAAAAAGAGGGGGTGGTAACCTAGTGGTTATGGCATAGGGCTTGGAAACCTGAGGTTCTAAGTTCGAGCCCCACTCCCACAGAGTGCAACTCTGGCTCTCTGAGCAAGACCTTTAACCCCATACTGCTCTCCAGGGGCCCTACGATGGCAGCCTACTGTTCCCCAAGGGGATGAGTTAAATGCAATTTCTCCAATGTAAGATCAATAAAGTTCAATTATTATATTAGCCTTCCTAATCAGAGTGAATCAGAGTCAGATATTTAGACTTTCACACAACATTTTTATTAAGCAAAATACTTTTATTCCAATGTTAACAAGGATTTATAACTGTCAAAACAACACATTGTCACTTTGCTCAAGCAAATCTGCCACTTATTTGGTGTGATGATTTTGTCGTCCCTCAGGAAGACGCATTTGTCCCCACGCTTGCACTTCCTGGCTGATGTCTTAAGTTTTTGCTTCAATATTTCCATATTGTGTTGTTTTTTGATTAAGTCCTCTATTTTTAAAGTGCACTTGTCCCCCCTGCACCAAAATACCAATACTATTTACAGACACAGCAATATTTAGGGTGATGCAAGCTTTCCCATTTTCTCCCTATATGTAACTCCAATTAAAACACATTGATTTTAATTTGATCAAGCAACCATAATGATATGTATAAATGACCCAAGCACAGAGACCGATTAAGGTAAAACATGTTTGCTTTTATTTATTTAACAAAAAATAAAAAACTTACAGTGGTAATTAGCAGGGAAAGCAGGTTGTAAAATAAGCAAAGTTTATCAGAAGGAACAATCAAAGTTCGATGAAAACATAGGAGCTTGAAGGGGGGGTATTACTAATAAAAACAAAATGGATCTCACCCTGAAGAGGGTAAAGGGTACTGGCCGGTCTAGGAAAGAAAAACGATGAAAGAGAGCACATACTGTTTAGTGTATTTGAACACCTCATATCACTGCACACATTGAAAAGATAAACAAATAAAAACTTTGCTTTTTGCACATTAATTGTTAAAATAATTAGCATACTTCTCAAACAAAATGCATTAAATAGAGGCTAATTGTAAGGCTTAATAAAATGTGTTTATTTGTGGAAGTTGTTCAGTAAGTAAAGGCTGGTCATTAGTATTACAAACTTAAACCTAGAAAACTAAAAAGTTTTAGAATTACCAATCCTTGGACTCCACAAACGCCTTAGTAGAGCTATCAGACATTTGAGGGAAGCTAAATTGCTAATTATGTTGTTCGCCAAAAGCAGTGAAACTATGCAATAATTTTTTGAGCCCTTCAACAGCCCTTAAACAGACCTGCTTGCAGTACCATGGAACAGAAAGACAGAGAGCAACAAATGACACAGTTACTTAACAGACCTCTGTGTGGCTGAAGACTAACCAGATCTAGAGCAACTACAACTTATAGTCAATCCTCCCCTGAGCCTACTTTTAGAACAACAAAGAAAAAGAAAATCCCCATGCCCTCTAAACCCAAACGCAAAAAAAAAGCATGAATGAAAATAAAATAAAAATACCTTTGCTGGGAGTTATTGCTCACCTCCATTGTTTAGGCCTTTTTCTTGACTAAGATGTTTTTTCAAGTTTCATTTTTGGGTTGCATTTTTTTGTCAAATGTCCATTTACAAAACATTATATTTGCAACAATAATGAAACATAATTCACTCCATACATCAGCAGACATCACAGGTTTGCTACGTGTTGCTTAGATGAAGTCTGATTTGTCCTGTAACAGCAAATTAATTTCAGCACCTCGACTGCAGAGAATACGTTTGATATTTATAAAACAAAGACCTACATGATACTGTCATAAATGTGTTTTTCCTCTTTACTTTAGTCCTTTAGATTTGTAATTGTAATTCACCATAGACCACACTTTACACTCTGAAACTCTCTACTTACACATCAGGCATACAAAAAGTTGGTCCTTGAGGGCTGCTGTCCTGCAGGTTTTTGAAGGTTCCCTCAGCAAAGATGATTTTGGTGATTGCAGTTCAGCAAAAGCTTGTTTATCAGCTAGCAATGAAAATCAGCTGTGCTGGAGCAGGGAAACCTCTAAAATCTGAAGGACAGCGGTCCTCCAGGACCGACTTTGGGCATGCCTTCCTTACATACATTTTTACAGCAATCTTCAGCAGACACAGAATTAATAATTGATCATACTGTTGTCACACTAAGAACAGTAAGATCCAGTATTCGAGGTAGACAGAGAGTTATATTTCTCAATAAGTTGTGGAGAGCAGGTGGAGGGCACAGGTTAGTGACCACATCTATCTGACGGAGGATGATTATGAACATGTGAGTCACTAACCTGGTCTTAAAGTTCAGTCGATGCCCAGAGGATGAGGTTGGTTCCAGCCGGTCAGCTGCCAACAAGACGTGGTGGTCGCCGCTCAGAGAGTCCCAGGCGCCAGGCTCAGACTGGGAACGATTTATTGGCCCTGGCCTTTTTCCAGCTACACCGGCCCACTTATGGACCGCTTCCCTTTTCATCTTTTTGTCAACTCTTTCCATGACTTTTATCGCATCCACTGAAATGAAAGTATAACTGAAGCAACGTCTGCAGCATACGTATTCCCATGGCCCAGCGCCACTCACCACATCAGTAGGATTGCCAGATAAACCGCCTGGGTATACGAAATCTCGCCCAATTTGAACCAAAGTCTATTGATCCCTTAGGTCATATATCTAAAGAAAATTTTTTTTTTACCAAAAGACGGTTATCCTAAAAGAAGCAAAATTATATACATATTTTTGCAAAATATTCAAACATAAATTCACCAGATATAAGAGGAATATCGCAGTTTGGTTTAAAGAAAGCATTTTAGTTTTATTGTAATTTAGTTTGTCGCAATGATTTTACACTTTGAAGAAATAGAAAATTAGACTATATGCCAACCGTCACAAGGATGTGAATGACAAGGAAGAGCAATATATACTGCATGCATCATTCAGGTAGTTAACATTGGATTACTTCCTAATCTCCTTGAGTTACTTACTGTCACAGGTAGGAGCTATGGCCGGAGAGTAAGTATTGGGTATGATTTAAGGAGGGCCGTCCCTCGCACGCTAAAATTAGGATTGGCCTATCACACATTACCAGTCCAAGCCTGCCAGACGCTGAAGTCCTAGAGGTCGAAGAACAGGCAGGAGATCAGAACCAAGCAGAAAAAGGGAGGCAGGATAACCCAGAGGCCAACGCCAAGGCTGTTGTTTGACTGAACCGTTAAACCAGGTAAGTGACCCTCATGAATAATCATCCCTGTCAGATTATCATGGTCATTTACCTGTGTTTCTCCCTCAACCAGAGTGCCAGTGGTCCCCACAGCCATTGCAGATCCACAGCTCCACGTTCTGCGCTGTTTATTCTAATAAACATTTTGAACTTTCCCACTGTCTGTCTCGCCTCGAATTCTGGGTGCTACATTCTGAGCCTATAACATAGAGGACAGGTCAGGTAAACAGATCAGAATGGGAACAGCAGGCTCAGAGGTCCAGAGGCAGAACAGGTCAGGATCAGGCAGTCAGAAACAATCAGGTACGCTAGAGAATTCTCATCAAAGGCTCAAATAATCTGGGAGTGATAAATGGTGTAAGGCTGGTTAAATAGAGGCTGAAGCAGGTGGATCCAATGAACGGTAATGAGAACTGGGCGGAGATGAGCAGGTGAATGAAATCAGTAATCAAACCAGTCACCAGTGCCAAGATCATGAGGACTGTTGAGATACTTATTGGAAATTTCAGCTTCAAATTGCCTTACTGACCTTAGATTGTTCTTCTGCCATAACGTGTTGCTTTATCCCTCAACTGAGACATGGGAATATAAAGAGAAGCTTTGACTAGAGGCGGGTAGAAAAAAAACCCTGTACTTTACTACCAATAGCACTTCTTCAGTACATTTCTAATGAAGTAAAACTAAAACTAAGTGATCCAAGAACTTCATTACGTATTTGATAACAAAAAAAAAATGTTACTTAAGTAAGGAGTAAAAACTAATAAAAAAAAGTCACACAGAAAAACATAAATCTAAAATCAGTTGCAAATTGTGGTAACTTAAAGAGTCAAATAAAAAAAATTTGTAGCATAATTACAGTACAGAAAATCCAGGTAGAACATTTATCTCTAATCATGATCTTGGAACCATAGGCTGGGTTTTACTCTCTCCTCTATCTGCTTTGCTCGTCCTCTGCTTAATTATCTCTAATCAGATCCACCTGTTTTCTTCTGCTATTAATGCCGCCGGTTCCCAGCCCATGGTGGCCGATTATTCGAGCTTCCAGGGCTCCCCTGTTCTGCTCTGTTTTGCCTGTTCTGTGTTTTCTGAATTTACCTGTATTTCATCTGTTGCCGACCCTGGACCTGTCTTCTGACCACGGCTTGGGTTATCCCTTCTGGATCTCTTGTTGCCCCTTTGTGCTCTGGCTGCTGCTGATCACATCTCCTCTTCCCTCCGTGATTTCTGGTACCGGTTCAGTTTCAAACTGCGGGTTTCCTCTTGACTTCTCTCCTCCTTCTGTCCACAGACTGAACCTTGCCAGGATGGTCCCTTTCTAGCTCACTGGAGTTCCCCATTGGAGTTTCATCAGTCATTGATCTGTGCCTACATTTCCGCAGCGTATCCAGCGATCCCACCCCAGATGATAAGCAGCCGCACGCAACTTTTTAATAAACGCCTTTGAAGTTATCACTGTCCGTCTCGTCTGAATTCTGGGTCCAATCCTCTGAGCCTCCTGACAAACTATTCCACATATGATATACAAATGAAGAAATCAATAAGCACAGTAGGCTTGTTTCAAAAGTAACATTCACTTCCTATGAAAATATGAACAATCCATCTTACTTGCTGTGAATTGGATGTATATAAATAAACTTCTAATGGTTGCCTTTCAGGAATACGTGGGCTTGGTGCCTGTCTCCAGTGGTCTTTACGTGAAAGGTGCCATACACAGTAGAAAGACTACCAGCCACAAACACACACACCTTTCTGGGCCAACCATCCTTCTTCGTTAGTGAGTAGAGTAGCCAGAAATGTAACTCATTTAAGAGTAGTGAAATGTCATTTTTCAATGGCAAAATAAAAATAATAACTATAGCAATGATGAAACTGTTATGAGCAAAATCTCAATCAAAAAGAACAGTGCTCATAAAAATGTTGATATAGCTATAATCCCCTGTTAAATGTAGAGTGAAGTGCAGTCAAGTAGGTTCACTAAAGATGAGTAATTGTTGTTTTGAGGGATGATTGTGGAGTCAAGGACTGAATGCACGGCAGTGTCTACTGTCTCTACAAGCTCAGAAACGAGGAGCAGATTCCACAAAATCAATGACTTAATGCAACCAGCTGGTTTTCCTTTACTTTTAGCAAATCCGACTGTATAATCTGACTGAATTGTCTCTGTAAAGCATCTTGATATGACATGTGTAGTGAATTGGAACTTTTGAAATAAACTGAACGGATTTGAAATGAAATGAACATATAATTTTATTAAAACCAAGGAAGACGTTGTGTTCCTTGTGCACAATTTGTTTACCTATTTAGGTCCTCTTATGCATCTGAAAGCATTTTATCCATCATTATGGCTGAAAACAGTTTAGTGACTGAATAATGCCACCCTTCCCAATTAAAGCGACAAAATTAAGATTTGAATTTTTTTTTTTTTTATGTTAAGCTGCTAGTATCTTGTAAATAGTCTATGGCAGGGAAATCCGTAGTCATGCCTGAGACAACACCTGAAAGTCTTTAACTGCAGAATGAAAATGGTCTCCATGTTTCACATACGTTCTTTGGACAAATCAGACTTCTGCTACTTGTATTGTAATTTCCTTTCTAATCAGGTGAAAGGGAAGAAGCTGAACTAACAGACGTCTCCCCGTTGATGCCAGTTCATCCACTCAGCTCCTGAACCATATTCAACACATTGTCCCTGGCCCGCTGCAGCTGATGCGGGCCGAAGTGATTGCCTCTTGTTCTACCAGTCCTGGCAGCAGCAACAGTGGGCACAGCCAGGAAATGCATTAGCAATTCACCAGCAAAATACTACTGAATCACACACTTTAGGATGATTTCATCCAGTAATCTGTGACATGTGAACTTCACAGCTGCAAAACAAAAAAAGCAACAAAAAAATCCAACAGAAGATAATGTTCTTATATAGGCCTGGTGAAAAACACTATTTCATTTTCAGAGGAGTCGAAAGAGAATTGAATAAATATCTACCATGGAAAACACGCCTTTAACTATGAGATTATGAAAGAAAACGAAACCCGAAAGAAGAAAACTGAAAAATAAATAAATAATTAATTGTAAGAAGAAAAAAAAAAACATGCAAAATTCCTGTTATTATATTTTACCTTCTGCTGTTTGTTTTAGATTTCCACACTGTTGGGGAAACTGGAAATATGTTCAGTATTAGCTCCTATAGATACTGACAAAGCTCCAGCATTTGCTGTGCATTTGGATTTAGATATGACTTTTCCTGCCACAGATAGGGAACTATTACTAGATAATAACTTCACAGCTTTACCATCTATTTTATAAATGTTTCAGGCTCTTATGTTTTGAAAAAAATATGTGCAAGTAATTCCCAACCTGATATTATTAGATGCAGAGTTCCTCAGGGCTCCAAATTAGAAAAGTTTCTCTTTATTTCATACAAAACTAACTTCAACAAATATTCATTGTTAGTGAAGTTTTGTTATGGACGCAAATTTCCTTCTTTTTCATAAAAAAAATATAAATTTAAAAATATATTGTTAGTTTTGAATTTAAAAAATATGGTGAAATTTACAGCATCTGCTTTGAGTCATCTGATTATCTCAGTCAAGCTCCAATATCCATTACATTTTTAGAAAGGTGCACAAAAAATCTACAATAAATGTGGGAAAGAGGAACTGGAAAAAGAGGAGACTTGGCAGCTATAACAGAAACTTTGCTAAAGTCTGTTGGGATTTTATGTTCTATTCTATTCCCAGCCAGCTGGGAATTTATATTTCTGATACTTTAAGATGTTTAATGCCCTCCCCGGTAGGGGTGGTAAATATCTTATTTAATCAGATATTATTTCAGCTATATACTGTTTATGACACACAGTCCTACTAACTGTGTGTTAGACCAATAAATGAAGGAGTGATTCATGGAATAAATTCACCACAACTTCTGTTCAAAATATACCGGTAAGTGTTTATTAACGAAAATGATTCAGTTCCAGGTAAAACATAATTCAGTTTAAAACTCTTAACTAAAACTAGTGAAACTCAATTAAACTACTATGTACAAAGAGGAAGGGGAAACATGGTTGAAAACCATATTACAGTTTAAGATGGATCTTTTGTGTTTGAAACCAAAGTTTATCTGCAAGAATTTGGGATGTGATCAAATTAGCTTCTCACTAATTTAGAGAAATTGGAATGTTTTCAGACCAATTCACAATGAAAATCCATGAGGTGAATAAAACATTATTTGCCAAACAAAGTTTTATTGAATGATTTGCTTAATCAAGATCAATAACCTTTAGTCAAATGATTCTTTACCCTCTTTGAAATAGCTAGCAATGAATAGACATTAAACTGTTCGGAGGGTTTTGTTCTGTTCTGTTCTTGTTTGGCATCCTGGAGCCAAATATCAGCTGTGCTGCTGCTGTTTTTAAGTGTAGTCCTGTTTCTCTGACTGTGACTAACTGTACGCGCACTCTTTCATTCTCTGACATGGGAGCTGGCTGGAAACTCTTCTGCCTGAGTATATCTTTCCTGGATGGGGCTGCCTGTGCAGCTGGTTGACAGCTGCTTTTTGTATCTCTGCTTCTGTCTCCTTGAACCCCAGTCGGCCTCAGCAGATGGCCGCTCTCACACTGAGCCTGGTTCCTGCTGGGAGGCTTCTTCCTGTTAAAAGGAGTTTTTCTGTCCACTGTCACTGTAAGCATGCAGTGTGTGAGGAATTGCCTTGGAGTCAATGAGTCAATGCAATCAATCTGATTTTTCGTTAGATAGAAAAGCATCCATCCATCCATCCATCCATCCATCCATCCATCCATCCATCCATCCATCCATCCATATAATTTATGTACAGTATTTATACTGTATAAGCGTATATACATATATGTATATATAAGTATATATATCTTTATAGATATATAAATATTTATATAAATATTACTAAATAATGACTAAAAAAGACAAAAACAGAGCATGTTGCTTGTAGTTTTTCAGTCACATCTGTAGTTATCTGATTGGTTCTGTCCTGATGACGCTGATCCCGTTAGTCCTGCTGGTGAAATCTACTGTACCTCTACAAGCTGTTTAGAGACTGACGCCACATGTATACATCCTATCAGTATGGCTGTCCAGGCGATTTGCTCACATCCCTTCAACGGCTCAATTTGAGCCAATAGTTCTGTCCAACCAATGGACAGAACTCCAACTCTGTCCCACTTGCTTCACCAGTCCTGACCTGTTTGTTTGATTTGAGCATCCACTTCCGTATATTTCATCCCACCCAGCTACATTACCATGACTACTGATTGCATACACTGAACATTTATTATTGCATTGTTCCATTCAATAAAGAGCTGCTATTTGATGCTTCCATGCATTGTAGCTAAAAAAGAGACAAGATAAAGCAATTTAATTTTTCATCAGTTAAAGTACATTACGTTTTTTTATAAATTGGATGAAATGTTTAAAAATAAAAGTAGTTAAATCAGCCTTTAAACCCATGCCATGCATGAAAATACTCTATTTGTGACAAGAAAAACTTGGATTCTCCGTTTTAGTCTCGTCTCAGTATCATGGCATGACCTGAATATAACGTGACAACTCGGATTGGATCTGTCATCTCTAAGTGGATTTGGGGTTTTGAGTTAGTGAGGTTTGTTTCGCTTGTTTGTTACATAAACATTTGCTGCCAGGAATACATGTTCTGGATTGTAAAACACAAACAGCAATATAATTAACAAAGATTGCACGATGTTGTTAGGAGAAGTTTTCAGTGGCTCTAGACAATATACTTTGCATCACCTGAGAGAATCAGGCTGGAGAAGGTGAAAATTTGAAGATTATGTAGTACACCACAGTCAACTGATGTACAGTACACAACATCAACAATAGGCACAGCTTAACCTCTGTATACCTTTGGTAGAGTAAGTGAAGTAAGAGTTGCTCACATTTAATGACCATCTACAACCTACAAAAATGACCTTAGGAGTGAGTGTTTGTCTGCCCACTTGTACGTTTCTGTGTTGATTTTGATGGACTGGATACCTGTCCAGGGTGTATAGCTATTTACTGCTGGAGAAATGGTTGTTTGGTTGGGTAGGTAAGTAAAAATAACAGACTTTGTTAGCTAAAATATATCCAGCTGGTATTTTCTTTATTCTTAGACATCAGCTCAATGTCAAATACATAGTATCCTCAGACAGTGGGAATTTAAATCTCTGCTAGAGTTTGTGGATCTGGGTTGAGACTTCCTGTAGAGAAGAAAATGAAGGTCAGGGAAGCTTGAACATGCTTTGTTACTGAGCACAAAAGGCTCCTTTCTCCATCTTTGGTTGTGTTTCCCTGAATGGATCTGTAAGATTGTTTATGTTCACACACAGTGCCAGTGTTGGGTTTGATTACAGATAATGAATCACTTTGCATACCAAGTGTTTGGAAGTGCATTGGAGAGCTGTTCAGTCTGATGCAGCCTCTTGTTTTGTCTAAACAGGAGCACAGAGAGAGAGAAAAACAGTAGTGGGATGCAATCAGTTGTCATAAATGAGCAGAAAAGTGGAGAGACTCAGAGCTAAAACAATGTCAGTGTTTGAAACGGGAGCTTTGACAGCATGCTGGAAAAAGGCTCATCAGAGATTCCACTAACTCAGAGACAAGATGTATGATGAGTTTCTGGCAGTGGTGACCCATTTCTGCAATGAAGAGGGAGGGATCAAAAATCTTAGAATGATTGTTTTTTGTTTTCTCTCTTTTCTGTCTACGTGTGGTTTCAACCTCTCCAAGCCTCAGCTTCCTGTGAGAGGAGACATTTGTCCTGCCCTGCACAGCATTACCAACCATCCTGCATGTGTCGGCGCAGAGCTCAGTCGCACTAATGCCCTGAGGATCCAATCGATCCACCACTTCCCCAAAGTTAATGTAGTAATGCCGCAATGGTTTTGCATTACTCTGAAAGTAATGCAGATGGTAGAACATTTGTATTCACTTCTTCATGGTGCAGTTGTTGTTATAAGCATTTCAGGGAGAAGATCTCAGTTTCAATTCTGGTCTGAAGGTCTGATGCTAGCCCCAGTGCAGATACTACAATATGTGTTCACAGTCTAAACATGTCATGATTTACATCAAGAGCTCGGACCCACAAGCAGAGAAGGCTCAATCCAGAGAGACCAGGGGAAAGGTTTAACAGGTTTATTGAAGAGACAATGCTGAATCAAGTGTAGCAGCTGAACACTGCTCAAGCGGGGAACTTAGAAAGAGTGAGTTAGTTTCACTTCTCAGCCTCAGGTAATTTGGCTCCTGAACTTGAAGAGGAGAATTTACGTTGCTTTAAACTCATGTTTCCGAGAGAAGTTATTTGACTCTTTGACTCCAGTCTCTGTGTGTTAGTTCCGGTGTTTGTGTCCAATTCGGTGGAGGGTGGACAGGTTTTACCCAGAATGCTCTCCGAAAGTTTTTGTAGGTGGGAACGAAGAAGCCATGACTACCCACCCAGATTTACTGCGTGTACTTGAACGGGTCATTGTGGAGGATGAATCCATTACTCAGTGTAAAAGCTCGAAACAATCTCTTGAGGGGAAGTGGATTCAAACCTTCAGTTTAAATCCCAGCTCTGTTTGAAGCTCAGATGATCCTTCCAGGGAGAGAAGGTCCGAAGCTTATCCAGTGTGCAGGATGACTTCCTGCCGTGAGGCAAGACAAAAAACAAGATTAAGACTCAGGTTGACAAGAACTCCAGTTTGACTCAGCAAAACTCAGCTTGGCTAAGAGTACCCAAAACTGGCAAACACTCTGGCGTCGAGGTAGTGGCAGTCAGCAGCTTAAGGAAAGAGGCTGGTAACCAGGTAACCCTCTGCAGGTGTGTGGGGAGGGCGGACCAGAACCAGGCGCCTCTGTGGTGGAGGAAGGAGACAAACACACATGGAAACACAAACACACAGACAGGAATCCCGACAAAAGAAAAGTCTAAAAATCTGTCTGTATCTGGCACCTTATCTCTATTTTCTTTCACTAAGGACTTCTTGTCTCCCACCACCTACACTGGTTTCAAGGAGGTCCGGGGACAGGGCTGATCCTGTTCATTAGGTTATCCCAGTGCCAACGGCTAACATCATAAAACTTGGCTGATGCCACCACAGATTTAGAAATGGTCTTTAGGAGTACCAGTTACACTTCAACCCATCTCCTCATCAGGGTAATGTTTTCTTTGACCCTTCCTGTAAAAAGCATCAGTATTGTTCCTCCTGTTCAGTTTGTAGTTCAGGTAAACACCATGGTATTTTAAGTGTTCCACATTTCAAGGTTTTATCGTGACCAACATAAGGAAAAGTATCAGTATCATTGTATTAGGTTTACAGAGCTATATCTTAAATATCCATTCATCCATCCATCCATCCATCCATCAATTCATTCATCCAGTGATCTTCTTCTGCTTACTCCATCAGGGTTGCGGTAGGTTCAATGCCTAACTCCGTCAGTGTATGGCAGTGATTCCCAACAGGGGGAAAACAGAACTAGTTGTACGTGGTGATTGAAAGGGTTTTACATGAAATATATTTTATTTCTTAGTTAGTAAAACAAAGTAGGGAATTGGGGTCCAGTTTCTTTGTGAAGACCCAATTGAAAAATTAAAGAAACTTTTGTGAAACAAAATGTAAGATTTTGTTATATGTTTGCTTTCACCTTCAGCTTTGACACGCATCAAAACCAGGCAGAGGAACAGACTGGATGTAGAGAAGTCAGTCTGACTACAATTTTTGTTCTGTAATTATTTCCCAATTCATCGAGTTTAAATGTGTTTATAAGTGAACTCCAGTTTTATAAATAAAAAGTTAAAATATGATTTTATTTTATATAAATTTTGATTCCTTATCAACTTCCAGGCAACATATTTATGTTGTTTTTTATTTGAGATGGAAAGCAATAAATGCCTAACAATTAAGTAATTGAATTAAAAGACTAAGTAAAATGTATTTTATTTTATAATCAGTTATTGTACGTTCCACTTTTGAACAATCATAAATAATTTTGACTGAGAGGGATACTGTCACAATGGCCAAAGGGGTACACAACTCAAAAAAGGTTGGGAATCAGTGGTCAATGGGATAAGGCGGGATACTCCCTGGACAGGTCACAATGCCATTGCAGGGCTGTGTGAAATATCTAAGTTAAAAAGATATACGAGACAAAAATGGATTGCCTGATGAATTGTGGACCGTCATTAAGCATAACTCTAACTGTAGTGTGTGTTGTGTAATTGTGGTAGTGGGAATTTATAGTTCACAAATGCAATCCCAATCCTTTGTAGGCTCTAACTCAAATCTAAATATTTGTTCCAATATATAGGGATGAGCATGGAACACATTTGAACCAATATGGTATCAATGCTTGGCAGCTGGGAATGAGTGTCACCTTTCAATGGTACCAAAGTTATGCTTTTATGCTGCAGTAGACCTCCCGCCTCAAGGTTCGATGTAGTATGCGTTCAGAGATGATCTTCTGCATACTTCAGTTGTAACAAGTGGTTATTTGAGTTACTGTTGAAATTCTGTCAGCATGTACCAGTATGGCCATTCTTCTCTGAACTCTTGGAACAACTCTTAAATCACTTTTCTTCCTCATTCTGATGCGTGGCAGATCGACACAAACATGTCTACATGCATAAATGCATTGAGTTTCTGCCATGTGATTGGCTGATTAGGAATGTGAATTAACTAGCAGTTGAACATTTGTACCTAATTAGGTCTGACAGAATGTTAGAGTAACATGTCTTTTTATCACACTTTGACATCTCTGTTCACTGGAAATCATAAGTGTTTTAGATTTTAATCATGTTTTTTTTCATTCCGTAAATTAATAGATTCCTTTTTTGTTATATCTTATGAATAAGTTTGATAATATCTAAGAACCGTGTTTTTATTCATTCAGAATTTGATAAAGCTAACTTTATAATTTTTTTTTATGTGATTAACAATTGAATGCTTTAAACTTTTTTTCAATTCAGCATATCTTAGCCTGTACTTGTATAAAAGAACTTCACCAAAGCACTTTACACTACACTTAGTCATTTACCCATTTAGCACAAACTCACACAATGATGGTGGCAAACTACATCGTACAGTAGCCACAGGTTCCCTGGGGCTCAGTGACAGAAGCCAGGCTGTTGTACACTGGCGCCACCAGTCCCTCCAACAAACATCAGTAGGCATTGGGGGAGAAGTGTCTTGCCCAAGGACACAACGACAGTGAAAGCAATAAGATCAAATAACATTAGATTAATTAATTAATCAATACCTTGTATCTCTAATTCAAGGATATATATAGGCTTAGACTTAGACTCAACTTTGTTCATCCCTTGGGATTACTCCTACGGGGAAATATATAAAGTAGCATACAAAGTATATAAAGTAAAGTAATATATAAATATATAAAGGCTTTAAAGGCAATGCTTAAGCATAGGTTAAAAAGGGTTTCCTGAGTGGATATATATTTTGAATTTGATTCTCTCTTTAATTCTCTCAGGTCGATTTAGCAGAGAGATAAACTTTAATACACATTCCAAGGTACAACTTATAAAATGTTAGATAAACTGAATGTTTGTTTGGTGTAAAAAAAAATGTCTTGAGGATTTATTGGAACCTTAAGCTATGAGCCAGACTATATTATACTGTCAACTTGTCAGTGTGTCGAATGGAATTTCAACATACCCTCTTTTTTGAAGAACATGTCAGCTTTGTAAACTTCCCTCCGACATGCAGTGTGTTAGATCTAACTCCAGCTGTAGTTAATGTAGCCTGGAGGCTTTAGCCTCAAGCAGATACCAGGGAGGCTGCAGTGGTCAGATTAACTCATGTCTCCACACCCCCAGACATGTCTCAAACTTGTAGTCATTAGGCTCAACCAACATTTTATCACACTTGGCACGTCTCTTTTGGCTTTATTCATGTTTTTTTTGTTTGTTTTATTTTTAGAAAATCTGAAGCTGCACTGGGAATACCAAGCTTCAGGCATAATGTCTGACCACAGGGGCCAGAAAAATAAAACTGTTTTGTGCAAAAACATTGCCTTTAGGGGGTTTTAAAATAATAACCCTGCATTTGGTTGAGAACAAATAGATATGTCAGAGTATTAAGAGCTGTTTTCTCCACTCACCTATACATATTTGAGGCTATGGTCGAGGTATATTAAATTCTAGCAGTAAAAATACCTAGGAGGGGTCGACTGTCTATTAACGATCCATGATTAGATACGTCAGATGACCAAACATTTACATTTAATGATCTATATGAGGTCTATTGCATAGCTACAGAAACACTGAGTGTGAACACAAAGGTGCACACTCAGTATTTCTGTGGTCAGGGCAAGGTTTGAGCTGTTGAATTGTTAAAAAGTGAGGCAACAACAGAAACCACAGACAGCAATTTACCTATTTAATAAATGGATTACATGTCATCAATAAATGATTTTCCAACTTTAGTAAACTGCTAACCATTAATAAATGATGTATTTACAAATGATCAATTATGGTTATTTTAAGAGTGTCCGTAATGTGGGTTTTGATGCGGGTAAAAGTACCGCCATTAAATCTAGAATGCAACGGGCCAAAATATTAGCGGGTTCTGCCAAAGTGGCCAGTTGTCTAATGATGGAACCACCGCTAATCACAGGACGTTCGAAAACAGAGCTTGGTATTGCAATAGCATTTGAAAAAACTTCCGCTATACGGTAAATTAGGATTTATTCCATGTATTTGCAATTTAGCGCAGGCTTTCTAGGGTTTCCCTAAAAAGAGGTGGAATTGGGCGGGTTTTGGCAAAAACTCACCGTTTTCCACAAGCCTACAGGGCTATAAATGGCTCCCTAAACCTCTATTTCAGTCGCCGTAATGCTATTCTCCCAAATAAACACGCAGTTGAGGCAGGGTTTGGTTTCAATCAAATGGAGTGTCTCTGTCACTGCTGGAATTCCTGGCAGCGATCAGACGCTGTTTTATAGTTAATCTGGTATTTCGGATTTAATCTGATAAAAAAAAAAATCATTCTTTTTTTATCTATTCAATTTTAAGGTACACGAAGAACTACTGAAATTCTTTTGAGATTACAAATAAATTATTACCATTCAAGAAATAAACCTGTAATAATGTGTGGTCATAACAGGCTATGGTAAGCCATTTTGATATGTGATAGTTTTACTGAACATGTATTTCTGATATTTGTTTATAGAAATATGTTTTTCTTGTCAAAATGACCATTTCAACAATAAACATTCTGGATGTCTAGAAATTTATTTCAGATCCCCATATTCCTCTTTTTTTTTTTTTTTTTTTTTTTTTTACCAGTTTAGCATTTGTAGTATTCAGACTATGAAGACTTTTTTTTGTTTGTTTGTTTACTGAAATTCAGTTTCTACTGAGAAAATGTAATTTAGAAATTATGTTATTACATTTGATTTTGTGATTTTGATCAGAAATAATCTTATTTTAGTGATCAACAAATGGAACAACAGAGGAGATGCTTACAGCAAAATGCTTAAAGAAACGAAGCGCCACCTAGTCCATTCTACAAGCCGCAAACTGGCTACATCAGCGTAAAGCAGCTATCTTCTTTTACCATCTTCACCTCTTTCACCGCTTTTAACTGTTATTTGTTTTCACCTTTCTTACTTGCGGGGCGTTTTCCCTCAATTCCGAGAGCAGCGTGCGTACTAAGCTTTCTCAGTAAAGTCGATGCAGCGAGGAAGCGCGGAAGATGCGGACGGCGAAACGCATAAACATATGCGATATGTGTCATTGGAACAAGCGTGCTCGTGGCGTCAAATACATTTGGCGTAATTGCTTTTTACGAGAACAGCTGGCGCGGTCAAAATATTACATTCCCTACGAAACATTTTGAAAACAATATTTTTAATTTCTAAAGCTTAAAAAACATTAAAAAAAATTACCGAACCGCAAAAAACCGCCATCAGAACGAGCCGGTGGTTTCACACATAACTAGACGAGAGAAGTGCACTACAGGCGGGGTAACATTAGCCCTGGCTGCGGTTACCCCTCGGCGGAGATCTGCTGGTCACTCTGGTCCGCTCAGCGTGGGACTTTTTTTTTTTATTTAGCACTAACTCTGTAAACAGGCCACACAGGGAGGCTTAAATATATAATGTTATCGCCTCAAACGATTTCAAAAGGTACTTTTGAAGAACAACAGCAGCAGAAAAGAGAATGTTTTACTTACCACTGTGAGCACTGTCTGGAATCAAACTGCGGCCGCGGGGCATTCTGGGGGAGCCATGAGTCTGCTGACTCCTACAAGTCTGCTCTGATGCATGCTGGATAAAGAGGGCGGGGCGAGAACAACATCGGGGGATTTGATGCGTTCTCGATCTGGCGGATAATCATAGCTACAGGAGCATGTCACACAGGGCCTCTTCTTCCTATTTGACCTTTTCATCACATCCTGTTACAAGCCAACAAATCTAGGGTTCCGGGGTTTTTTTTTTTAACACAGTGCCCTCTGTCGGTCATCATGACACAATAATTTTTCACTTGGCTACACATCACATACAACAGATGACGACTGCCAGAATTCAGCGGCTAATTTACAGTTAGGCCAAACTGCCAAGGCCCCACAGGTTAATACAGTTGAGCACATAATTTATGTTTTTGATTGAAATCCTTTTGCTGAAAGGTCACCAAAAAGTGTCTCTTCCAATATGTTACATCAGTCCATCTGACTGCACACGTGCAGAAAGAATTCAGGACAACAACAGCAAAACACATGAAAACAAATGGGGCAAAGAGGCGAGAAGAGATGAGACAAAAAAAGAAAGATAAGAGTGTGAAAAGAAGCATGAAAGAATGAGGAAAACAGACAGCTGATCTCAAAGTTACCAAAAGGTAATAGCAGAAGCAACTCACAAGCACAATAATAATGTCAACACCTGCTGGGGAGGGTTTGTCATTTGATGATCACAGCGAGTATTAAAACTGTCCATAACTGTTGATCATTATTTATATATCCCATTGAAGACAGAAAAGCTTATTAGTCATTTTGAAGTAAGCTTTTTTTTTTTTTTTTTTCAATACAGAGGATGTCAAATCAAACATTTAGCATCTGTTGTTATTTTTCTGTGTTAAATTTCCAGAAAAACTTCAGGCTTTGGAGTGGGTCCTGACTCTGCCAGATGGCTTTTGCTCCGCATATATCCATCTGGAAACCTTCCGTTGAAGTAATTTTGGGAAGGGGTGAAAATACTGGTTAGCTGATTGGCCTATGTTGGTGATAGACGGGCCAAATAAACCCATCAGATCGGGCATACTAACGGAGCGACGATGAAACACATTGACAGGACCAGGCTACTCTTGCCGAAATCAGTCGGGAGAAGAGCAAAACATCTTTTTTCCTCTGGAGAAAAGCCTCCAGAGCAGTGTTTTGCTTCTCTTCTTTCAGTGAAGAAATACTCTGCAATCGACAAAACTTGCTCGATAGCCACGCTTAACGCTAGTTTCATGGGCTGAAGCCGCCATGTTCTTTAGACTGAACTGTCACGCCTCTCGCTGCGTCACACTCTCAACCCGCCTCAAAGTCAACGCTGATTGACGTTCGTTTGTGAACGGCTCCAAATTTCTTTAACGGAGAGTCTCCTGACTGATCTGCGAAACTTTGATAGCTCGTGAGATCAGGATGGTCTCACGCAGGTTATCAAACCTTGTTTTTGTTCTGAAAACATGCAAATTGAAATGGACAAAGGACTCTACCCGTTTGGAATGGGGCTTGTTGGCTTGGCTGAATTGGCGGGGTCTTCTCTTCACCTGTACAAGGGTTGGAGTTGCGATAATAGCAAGGAATCAACTCAACTGCTGCATTGTAGGTTTTTGAAAGCGGAAATCTCAGTCCTGTTTAAGGTTTGTTTTTCTTTCCTAACATAGATGGCTTTCTTCACGCCCCTCTCAAACCACCTATTTTCTCTGTCCAAAATGTGAACATTCTTGTTCTCCAAAGAATGTCCTTTGTCCATAAGGTGTAGATGTAGAGCAGAGTCTTGTCCCGAGGAGGGCGCTCTTCTGTGTTGAACCATGCTTCTGTGGAGAGGTTGTTTGGTTTCTCCAATATAAAGATCAGAGTATTCCTCTGCATTGTTTTTAACTTTCTTTTGTTGGAAACGACTATATGGATGGTGGTATGTACTTAGCGCTTTATTCAAGTCAGGAGACTTGACCAAAGCACTTTACACTACATTCATTCCATTCACGCGGCAAGCTACAGCCACAGCCTCCTGGGGCTCACTGACAGAAGCAGGGCTGCCGTACACTGGCGCCACCGGGCCCTCTGACCACCATCAGTAGACAATGCAGGTGAAGTGCCTTGTCCAAGGACACAAGAACACTGAAAGTCGGAGTCAGGGCTTGAACCGTCAATCCTTCGATTTCAGGGCAAACTCCTACATCCAACGCCACTGTCACCCCGCATATACTAACAGAGCGACGACGAAAACACAACCACAAGCCAGGCAACTCTTGCCGAAACCAGTCGGGAGAAGAGCAAAAGCATCTTTTCCTCTGAGAAAAGCCTCCAGAGCAGTGTTTTGCTCTTCTTTCAGTGAAGAAATACTCTGTAATTCCGATAAAACTTGCTCGATAGCCACGCTAACGCTAGTTTCATCGGCTGAAGCCGCCACGGTCTTTAGACTGAACGGTCGCGCTTCTCGTTGCGTCACACCTCAACCTCGCCTTTTCAAAGCTAACGCTGACGCCGCTTGGTGAACTGCCCAAATTTCTTTAACGGTAGCAGCTGTGACGACCAATCTGGCGCAGTAAAACCTTGAAAGCGAGATCAGGATGTAATCCCCACGAGGCTAGCTTTGGCGTTCTTCTGGAAGTTTCTTATGAGTCAGTATGAAACCTTTCATTGCAAGGTTTGCTGAGATCAAGAGTCACAAATAAGACATTATATAGGACAAAGAAAGAAAGTAAAAACTACAACAAAATAGGTCACAAGAAAAATAAAGAGAAGAACAACAATAAAAAGGACAGAAGAAGGAAAAAAAAGCAAGGGCAAATGGGAAAGAATACAAGATTTAAAAAGAAGAAAAAAGCAAAGAAAAGAGGAGGTATGAACTAACGAGAAAAACAAGTAATGGATGGGCTTCTTAAATATCTGCTTGCTAATTGACCTTGGCCCCATGCCTTCCTCATCCTTGGGCCCCAAATATATTTTCCCAGCGACTGTCAGAATCTTTAAACCAAACTTGGAAGCAAACAGACTAAAAGGCAATAATATGTAAATTGGAAAACGATGGCGGCTCAACGACACGCTTGGCAGGGAGGAAGCACCTTTCGATCCAGTCTGTGCTCATGTGCTCTGTTGAACAGGATTACGTTTACTTGCATCACCAGGGTTGTGAAATTAAGAAAGTTGCTTTGCCAATCTGCAGAGTTCTCATCTATTTTTATGTTGTTTTTTCTTTTTCTTAAGGTCAGAGGATTAAGAAGTTTTGGCTATTAAAGTCACTTTTGTTGAATATTTTCTCTGTGATTTATTTTGCTATGCATAGATGGAAAATCTACCTTTAATGCTCAGCAGAATAAGTCTCTTGCTCAGATTAGTGAAGTATGTGTTTAGGTACATGAAGAGAAAATAAGGAGTGAGTGAATAATGTTTTCTAACTTAAAACGCAAATGACATTTGCTTTCAATGCTTCCCCCGCTTTCTTGATCTCTAAAGAAAATTCACTGTTCAGAGAAATCACAATGAGGTTAATTTCCTCACTGAAACAAAACAAGTAATACATTTTTCATCACATTTTAGTTTGCTCCTGTCCAAAGTGAGTAACAGCTGCCATGATGACCCGTTAATGGGTCTGGTCTTAAAGAGCTTTGTTTGCTCCAGTCAATGCGAAAAAATGAGACACAGCTGAGGTTTCTTAACACATTCTTGAGTGATTTCTGTGGTTGAAGTAGACTGCTGATGCACTAAGATGTTCATTAAGCCTCTCATAAAGCAACTTCCTGGGCTAAAACATCCATTCAACTCCCTGTAGAAGATGTGGAGCAGATGAGGAACACATATACTTCTTAAACCCATTTTACAGAACAGTTTGGTTTTAATGTAGGAAGGCTTTTTTGTTGGTTTTTAAAGGTCAACGAAGCAAATAGGTGAGAATAGCTGAATTGGTATTGCGCTTGATTCGTCACGCTCACTGAGTGTATTCCCTATATACCTCAGACACACACACACAGAAACTCAGAGAAATATTCCTCAGACTCACACAGCCCCAGGTGTTGAACATGTTGGATTTTGACGCTATTTTAGTCATTGAACATGATGGTCCCAGCTGTCGAACTTCCCTGTGGACACACGCGTACACATTCTCAAACACACACACACAGAGTCCCAAAGCAAGGCCCCGTTTTACCAGAGGAACTACGTATGTTTAAATCTTTACCCTTCATTTTCAGTCACTGCCTTACGTCTCTTTCTGCCCTCTTTAGATTTAAAGTAATCTATAAGTTAATCTTCATTTTGCTCCTCCTGTTTGTTAAGTCAAAGTTCTGTCCTTCCATTTTATTTGCACTCATTGGGCCCCATTCAAGAAGCATTTATACAAGCAGATTTGTTATAAAATTATTTGAGAGTTTTTGCAAAAATATTGTATTCACCATTTTTCTCTTATTTCTAGTTATTTTTTTAATTGTGTTTTAACGATCACATTCTCTTCAGCTCTGGGGAAGGACTTTTCTCTGGATTGAGAAGCATTTTATTTTGTATGTATGGATGTTTACCAACAACATTTTTATCAATCAATGCAAACTCAAGAGTTAGCATTTGTATAGGTCTTTAGGAAAATTCATGCTCTGTCTCAATTGAAATACCTCAAATTGGTAAGGACACTTAAGCCACGGAAGATGGGCAGGCACTGTAATAAGTGGTATCCAAATAGCGCAAGCAATTAGGAGGGAGGAAGAAGCGGTATATTGCACTGCAAGGACCAGTGATACATTTGCTTCACTGAAAAATAACAAAAGTATTTTTAAGTCTCTTTTTGGTAGACAGAGCTGTGTTTGATATTTTATTGATTGATCTTGGACTTTACACCCAATTCTTTCTCATCTGAAAGTGATCATTCTGGTCAGAGTGTTAGTTGTTGGACACATCTAATTTTTCCCGCAGGCAGTGAATACACATTAAAATGGATTAAGAGTTGATGAAAAAAGGTAATATCTTCAAAAAATGCAATCCTATCGGGGCTCGGAGTGGCTAATCTAAACCTAGGCAATTCCCGTTTGGCCTGTCTTATTTTTGGGCTGCAAGGGCGGTGAAATTTTTTATAACTTTTTTTACGTTGATTTTCACCCATGATTGAATCACTTGTTTTATTACCGCCATCCCTGGGCCACCTCCACCTACACTGGCTGGCAGCTTTTTTTTTTTTTTTTTTTTCCCATCATGATACACATAACATTATTATTATTATTATTATTACATATTATTATTATTATTATTATTATTATTATTATTATTATCCATCCATCCATCTATCCATCCATCCATTTTCTTACACACTTATCCCGGGTGGGGTCACGAGTGGTGCTGGTGCCTATCTCCAGCTGTCAATATGGGCGAGAGGCGGGCATTATTATTATTATTAATAACAATAATATTATTAACATTAACATTATAACATTATCTTGAGTGGGTCTGCCTAAGGCGTGAAACTCCAGAGTTGACAAGTAGTTCCACTCTGGCCAAGATCCTATCTGTACACTTGCTATGTGTAGATATTCATATAACACATAATACATATTAATTCACAGGTTGAGTCCTACTCCAGTTAGATAAACCAGCCAACAACAATATCAGCATTGATGGGGTGTGAGGATGCTATAAATGGATGCCTACATATAACCACTTTGTTAGGCAAGATACATTAGTTGCCATTCAAAATTTCCCCACTTTCCTTCACTGGTTCATGACTGGTTTTTGGCTGTTCCTTGGTTGGTCCCTTTTAAACATCAATATTTTTACTAAAACATTCTTTCTGTCACGATTTGTGGACATTAAGATCTAAAGAGAAGCATCATCTCCATGGTCAGTCCCTGTAATTCAATGAAAGGGTAGAGTCAGAGTAAATAAATATGCACAACCAGGAGAAGGCCAGTGGCTGGAAGTTGGCAGGGATTTTGCTGGTAGTTGAAGGGAAGTGGGCTGCCATTCAGCTTTGACTGGGAAAGGCTGTTACTGTACTGAAACCTTTGTTTTCTTTTAATTTGTCAAAGGTATGATATAAATCCCAAATTTAAAAGCCAACCATATTTAATCTAACTCTGTCAGAATGATTTTCACTGATCATAAAACTTTGGAAAAGTTCTTTGGTACATTTTTTTATAATACAGTTTTGCAAGGAAACTATACCACATATTTATCCATTAAAGGTTCTGGCACAGTGCTGTACTCTGTGCTTTAAGTAGAAGGTATAGCCAAATAAAAATGTGTCACAGCTCTCAGCTATTAAGAAGAACACTGAAAGCTGGCTTTCTGCCAGTAACAGCAATATCATGCTTTCCATCACCTCAGATTCTGGATTGCTGATAAGTAAACGAGAAGCACTATTGCTCACGTTTAGAGGATGAAGGAGTCATATTTCCAAAACACACACCCCTGAATCTACTTTCTGTTCCTCATCACTTCCTTTTCGCAAGTCAATAGCTTATTAGATAAACTTATCTAAACTATTTAGTCCCCTTTTTTAGATATGCATTTAGGTTTTGTGTTTGCCCCACAATGATTTTAGTGAAGTTCACTTTATCAAGGTTGTTTTCTATCTACTATGTTTTCTGGTTGTTGTTACAATACCATGTGACCTTTATCTTATTTCTATTTAAGTTTGAAATATTACAAAGTGTTGCTATAAATATTCCATAACCTATTTTAAAAAAATTGATTCAGATGTTTCAGTAACTTCCATGACCAAAGATGATCCTGTATATAGAGTCCTCTTTAAACATTTGTGAAATCGGTCACCTTTAGGAGATCAGTGAATAACTGAATTTGGAGTGGAGATCAAGGGACGGGATCTGAACACTGGTGTGATCAGCTTGGCATACTATGTGTGCTAGAATGGCCAAAAGAAACTATGACCATATTGTGATTTCTTGTGTTTAGTAAAGAAATCCCTAAGAAATCCCCTCAGCACTGTTTTACCAACCTGGTCACTAGAGATGGCATCCAAAATGAAAGGCCAGTGGCGGTTGACTCTGCATCGGGTATCTGCCTTTAGCAACATGGGTAAGGCAGCCCCACCAACGTCCTGCTACATAACCCCAATATTTATATAATATGATGACTTTAGCGTGTTACTGAAACTAGGTGCCATTAAGCACCAACATCGATTCCCAGGTAGCAGACATCAATACTGTATTGGTTCAAATGGGAACAGTACCCATCCAACTGGTTACTAGCATGAGGGGCCTGTTCTGTCTGCTCTAGCTATGCAGCACAGCATTAATTTACCTGAATGTTGAAATAAAGAATTGTTTATTTGCCAGCAGAAGTTGTTTGTAAAACTTCTGCATTGACCTCATCCCCACAGAACTCTGTAGTAATGAATTAGAGGCATGACTGAGCCACTTTATATCATACAACATCAGCATCTTACCCTCCGTTTGTAAGACAGATTACCTTGAGCTCATGGTGAACTATTTGCTGACATGAGTTTCTGTAGCTTCTTTGAAGAACAGAAACTGGGGGATGGTGGAGAATTGGAATACATTATACCTCTGAGTACATACAAAGCTCACTTAATAATGGGTATATGTTAATAGCAAAGACCTGTTTAGATCATGTGGGGCATGAACATAGTTTTTGTTTCAGTGATTCATTAACAAAGCCCTCAAAGAAGGTCAGCAGTGGGGTTGGACTTTGGACTGCGTGCGTGTTGTATTAATTTGTAATAGTCAAAGCACATATTTCTGTAGTATTTTGCTGCCTTGTTTGATTTAAGTTCATATCCATTTCTATTTTCATGTGATTCTTATATTATTATAATATGGATCCGCTGCTGGAATTAAAGGACCCGAGTTAACAAGAGCTAAAACTTCAGACAGGGCAAAATATGTTCAAATAATGTTTAATATAGTTGAAATATGCTGTTGAAGATTCTCAGTCATCCAGTCATATGCAGGGTGACAGTGGCGTTGGATGTAGGAGTTTGCCAAAGGAAATCGGCAAGGATTGACGGTTCAAGCCCCGACTCCGACTTTCAGTGTCGTTGTGTCCTTGGACAAGACACTTCACCTGCATTGTCTACTGATGGTGGTCAGAGGACCCGGTGGCGCCAGTCAATGTCGGCAGCCCTGCTTCTGTCAGTGAGCCCCAGGGCAGCTGTGGCTACAATGTAGCTTGCCACCATGCGTTAATGAATGTAGTGTAAAGTGCTTTGGTCAAGTCTCCTGACTTGAATAAAGGCGCTATATAAGTACATGCCATTTACCATCCAGGTCATAGTCATTCCAACAAAAGAAAGTTAAAAACAATGCAGAGGAATGCTCTGATCTTTATATTGGAGAAACCAAACAACCTCTCCACAGAAGCATGGTTCAACAGAAGAACGACCTCCTCGGGACATGACTGCGCTACATCTACCCCTTATGGACAAAGGACATTCTTTGGAGAACAAGAATGTTCACATTTTGGACAGAGAAAATAGGTGGTTTGAGAGGGGCGTGAAGAAAGCCATCTATGTTAGGAAAGAAAAACAAACCTTAAACAGGACTGAGATTTCAGCTTTCAAAAACCTACAATGCAGCAGTTCAGTTGATTCCTTGCTATTATCGCAACTCCAACCCTTGTACAGGTGACGAGAAGACCCCGCCTATTCAGCCTGGGCAACAATTTTCCTTTAACGACCCCCCTTTCAGAGACTTAGAGAGGTATGGGGCATTGCAGGCTAACAAAAGAGGCCAACAACCCCCATTCCAAATGGTGGAGTCCTTTGTCCATTTCAATTTGCATGTTTTCAGCACAAAAGCAAGGTTTTGATAGCCTGGGTAGAGACCAGCCGGATCTCCGCGAGGCTTTTCAAGGCTTCACTCGCGCTAATCAGTCTGGAGACTCTCCGGGTTTAAAGAAAATTTGGAACCGTTCACCAAAGCGAACGTCCAATCAGCGTTGGCTTTGGAGGGGGGTTGAGCTGTGACACAGCGAGGAAAGCCAGCGACAGTTCAGTCTAAGAACATATGCTGGCTTCAGCCGATGAAACTAAGCGTTAGCGTGGCTATCGAGCAGGTTGTATACACTGTACAGAGTATTTCTTCACTGAAAGAAGAGGCAAAACACTGCTCTGGAAAACTTTTCTCAGAGTAAAAAGATGTTTTGCTCTTCTCGAACTGCCTAGTTTTAGAGCAAGAGTTGCCTGGCACAATGGTTTGTGTTTTTAAAGTAAAATTAAGCTCTGTTGAGTAAGTCCTTATGCTTACGTTGATCTGATTGGTTTTATTTGGCCCATCTATCACCAACATGAGACCAATCCAGCTAACCAGTATTTTCGCCCCTTCCCAAAAATTACTTCAGCAGGAAGGTTTCCAGATGGACATGCGGAGCAAATCCATCTGGCGAATCAGTGTAACAAGGTTTTGATCGGCTACTGTATAAAACCTCCAACTCAAAGCTATTTCTGACATTAGCAGAATTGAGAAAGAAGCATCCTGGATGGGAAGAGAAACATCTTTAAAAAAAAGTCCATTGGATTGTTTTTAACTTTTTTTTGTTTTAATATTAAAATATGTACAGTAACAGTATTTATATGTAATAAATATGAAGTGGAATAAATACAGCAAAGATAAAATAAAAAAGCAGACAGGTATATTCTGATCAGTCTTATAGATTTATTTAAACAGTCAAAGTAGATTGACTAGCTCTAATATAATAGGAGGGACATAGTTTGTAAATACAAGTTAGATGGTATCCCCTTACAAACAAAAAGAGTCAGGTAAATATTTGTTTGACTGTTTCAACATTTCTGTTTCACAAAGTAAGAAAAAAATGCAATTTCTTTTAACATCATTGACTTGACAAGAACTTTATTATGTACAACATCATGAACAAGAGGACAGATTCAGTTAGTGTGCGCTTCATTTACTAGCTAAAATAGCAATACATGATACAAAAACAGCCTCATTCAACTGAGGATTCGCTACAAAAATACATCTAATAACAGCTCGTTTCTTTCTAATGTACACAGTCCATCACAGTAATAAATAAGACCTATGTTCACAGAGAACAATAAGTTGGAAATCTTCTGTTGTTGTGCATCCGTTTCTGTTCATGCATGGTTTACTTCCCCTCAGAGCTGCAAGGAGAACTTTCATGGCTAACCCTGTGGAGATGATCTGGGAGGAGAAGAGTTGATGACCCCTGTGAGGAACTGCAGAGTGGGCAGTGGAGGGGGGACAGGTGCTGTGATCAAACAGCGGCTAAGGCTTGCCTTATTTTATGAGGAGCGAGCAGCGTTCCGCCCACAGCTGCTTCTGCCAAATGAATTTTAATGCACATTATTGTTTGCTTTGTTTGTTTGCACCAGAATAATCTATAGCCGGTGAGTTGGTTAGTTGCTGCCGCTGATGCCCCAAAGCAATCTTAACCAGATGTTCGACTTGAGAGGAGTGGGAGAAAATGTCAGAGGATGGAAAGAAAGCAGTCTGTAAGGATTTGTGGGAGTTGCTCTTTTTTTCCTGCTACCTTTCCCTCTGTTACTCTCAGCTGTCAATGTTCATCCTGGATAATCTTCCTTATAACATATAGCAGAGATAATTAGCGTTGAAATAACATTTTAGTCAAAACAAGAATGGTAGCATTCGTCTTTCCTTCAGGAAAATGGACTGCACTCAGCATTTGATTTGTCTCGCCGCAGCCTGATACCAGCTGCAATTTTACCATATGATTACCTGACAATCAAGCCCTCACATCTCTGAGCATTTTATGGCTACTCCAGGCCGCTGTGGGATGCTGGGCTGAAGTCGGATCGTCACGTGGCGAGCCGAATCAATTACCGTGTGCTTCAGCCCAAGCAGTCCGTCACTTTGGGATATTTTCAACTGACTAAGATGGCAGAAAATCAAATGTGTGAAATGCTTAGTGTAAAGTTCAAACACCGGAGAGGTTTATCAGATCAAAGCCTCCTAACAGCACTTCATTTTTAAACCTACTAAAAACATCACTGGGTTTGCAGGAAGGGGTTTGTAACTATGACTGCGGAACAGCTAGAACTGGTAGTAGCTGCTTAAGCTGCCTTTGGGCGTACAGAAAAGACTCTGATAGGGAAAATTCAGGGATATCCCTTCAAAGCTGAAGCAGAGTAGAGTGAACTGAGAACATCTGCTGGTGGCAACTTATTTCCCTATGAAGTAGGCACATGGAAATTGTGAATGATGCCAAATCCAACTAGACCAAGCATCATCTGCTAGAGGGAAATAACACCGCTCTGCTCAGAGACAAAACTACTGAGACTTTAATTATTACCAGCTAATAACACTGGCTTTCTTTACAACTTCAAATATGTTCATTATGGGATTTACTACATTACTGCATATGTGTGAAATATATAACAAGACCCTGGAAAAGTGAAGAAAAACAACTACAAAAACACAGGTGAACCAAAATAATCACATTTTATGGGAATTATAGGAGCCAAAGCGCACTAAATGATCTTTTTATTTGTAAGAGGCTCATATTTACTTTTATTGTGCTTATATGTTCAGTTTTATTCAGCCAAGAGCCTGATTTCAGTAATAAGTACTATTATTATTTGCTGTGTTATTTGATATATTAAGTATGAGGAAAGGTTTAATTTAGACTTGTATTAGTCTACTATTGGTTTTCTGCCTTTTAAGAGGCCTGCGTACTGTCCTCACAGGTTTTTTCGGCAGTGTTTTGTATTTCCGGGTCAGTGCGCCGGATAGGGTGGCCATTTCTATAGCACCAAAAAGGAGGACATTGTGTGGCATATCAATAAATTACTAAGGTGTACATAAGAATCGGGTAAAGTCACATTTATAGCACAATTTTTAGTAGTTTAAAGAGGATGCTTGTGTAGCTGAATAGAACAAAAT
>JAGKQL010000051.1:1295717-1338950 GCA_018398635.1 Cyprinodon brontotheroides
TCCCTCTTCAAGTTGGCGATCCAACGACCAACCCGTCCGTGGAGGATTAGGAATCAGAAAGGTGAAATAATTTATATATTTTTTTTTTTACACTTTTTATTTTAACATTTAACTGCCATGCACGTGGGCATTGTCAGTTTTACTATAGCTCTGGTGAATTTCAATGGTGAAGTCCTCTGGAAATCTTCAATAATTGTTGTTGATTGCAGATGTGTCTAGTAGTTCCCATTGATTTAGCTTGTAAAGCGGGGAGAATGGCGCTAGGCTTACCGCTCCGTGACGTCACTGCTGGAAGATGGCAGGAGGGAGGTGGTACTATATTTGGGCAAAAATGGCCGCTCACAGACTCGGTGATCGACACGAAAATAATTTTTTTAATTTTAACGCTAAATTCATTAAATCAGTGCAAACATTTTAGTTTAAAGTATAAATAATGATCCATTGATTATTCCTTGCTCACCAGTTTTCCTTTAATAAGCAAACTGTTTAATTTCTCTCTCACAATTTAGCATCTATTTAGCTTTTCACTGTCTGCGGTGACTGATAATGATCTAATAGCTTTCAAACAATTTTACCGAGCTGCACAAGTTATCCATTTACTTGATAAGCCTGCAGTATGTCCGTTATATTTTTCTTTTGTGACACTGTAGATCTGTAGATCTGTCCTTACTCAACTCAGGATGCCGAAAGTAAAATCTATATTTCAGATAAATGCAGCAGAAATAAAACAACAAGAAACAAGGGTTATGATGAAAAATCCTTGTGACTGAAGTTAGACCAACATGGTGAAACATTGTACTACAGTCCAGAGGGTGATTTCCTTCATCAAATCTGGGTATATATTTTGGTGATGTCTAATGGAGCACTGAGTTCAAAAGATGTCAGCATTTTAAATGTCTACTTGAAAGCTTGGATCTAAACCCCATCGAGGAACTGTTGGATGTCAGTAATAGTGAACGGACATTGGGTTATCATCCGCACGTTTTATCTGGGACAGGGACTGCAGTCTGATGGGCTTAGCTTTAGAGTAAATGCGCGTTCTATAAGTTATATAATGCTTCCTTGCTATATGAAGAGCTGCTACAAGCATAATTGGGTTTCTGGAATGTTATTAACAATTAAACAATTTGCAGAATACTTTTGCACATGCAATTAGCAGGTGTATTGTGGTTGATCTCCATAGATTGCACTTGCAAATGTTAAGCCAGGTAAACTGCTCTGGTCAGGCCAGATTAAAATGATCACAATACTTGTTCTGCTAGCAGTTTAACAGTGGTTATAAACAGTTGCTCTAAACAGCTGCATTTACCTCCACCGCCTCCTATATACAGCTGCTTGACTCAATACAATGCAAAACATTTTTTTGTTAAACATTGGCAAAAGCTGGGACTGCTGTTAAGTTTCAGATTTGAAGAATTGCTTTGTGTCCATTAATTATTTATATTTGCAGATCTTCCATCCATATATTTAAGAGATTTGGTCATTAGAATATGAATTGCTTATTAATGAATGTATGCACGCAAAAAGAGAAAATTAAAAGAACTGCCTGCTGACCTGTGAATCGCTTCTTTAAAGGAGCAATAAAGTTTTGTTAGATAAAAATAACTCAATAACTAAAAGCATATTTTATAGATGGACTAAGGTAAGACGTCACACATCATGTCTTTGTGCTTTTCTCCAGTCACTGTTTACATAGCCAGGCCAGCCACATGCTTATATATTATGTGCATGCAAGTGTGTTTGAAGATAAAATTACTATTAGATATATTGAATTGGAGCAGCCACAGTTTATATTGAGATTACATTAAATACAGGTGGACTGCATTCATTGGGAGGGTCATAATAAAAACTATAATAATAATAATAACATTATTTGACCAAAATAATGAAATTAGAACCATTTATCAATTTCCATGTAACAATTACATGTAAAAACACATGAAAGCTTGTATTTTATTATCAGAAAGGGTTGAAGGTGTAGAAATACTGCTTCAGGCCGAAGTATTTCTTTGTAAATGACACGTCGGGGGGGTGTTCTTCATATTTATATTGGATCCTTTATAACCTATGAGTTCTCATAAAAGACTGAATAACTGCCTTTCTATTTCCTGCTTTTCTTTTTAGAGGCTAGACTTCGCATTTTATCTGCCTATTACTATTCTAATTGTAGAGCTCTTCACTGTTTAACATATTCAGCATGGTCAGGCAGAGTGGTCAATTTGAAGAAACTCTTGCAGCAGATAGCAGGGATATTATCTCCTGTATCGAAATGCCTTTTCTCTTTTCCTAATCTGACTCTGGCACCAGAATCAGTCCTATTTCAATGATAAATACGGTAGTATGTGTTAGCAGCGTAATAACTCCCACAGAACATTAAAGGTTAGTTTGTGAATTATAGTTTCTTTATTCTGGATTCTTTATTGAACGTTCTGACAAATCAAAAGATGAAATAAATATAACCTTGAAGATAGAAGTTTTGATTTTAATCTTTTTTTATGTGTTGCAATTAATTATTGTCATTGATGTTTGTTAGAGAACATTGCGAAACAACGAGGAAAAACATCTGTAACAGAGCATTGCTCAAACCAAAACCAAAACTGCAGCATAAAAACAAGGCAGTCTGCTTTAGAGGAGCGTTTAATTAGTCAGCTAGCTCTAACGCCATACTGTAAAAATGGAGGAGCTGCAGGGATGTGCAGCTCATGTGGGAAAATATGTCCACTAAAGGCTATCAAACCACCCTTGTTCCCTTTAATTTATTTGTCAGTTGTCTACAGGATAAAGTGGATAATAAACGCTTAACCAAAGTAACTTCATTTGTGATATCAATAATTATATTACAATAGTAAAAAATATAAACTAAAGAGAAAAAACAAAGCGTTGTTTTTGGTAAGGACGCCGCCATGTTCCACTACTCCAAGCAGTGAGATCACGGGGTTGGTTGATGCTTTAGCTAGCAATGAATGCATCAGATATACCAGCAATACATCACAACCGTAGAGCACTTCAGAAATTTGGTGTGATTGAAGACAAACACGGGCTGCTCAGTGGCGCAGTGGTTAGCAGCTTCTGCTGCCTTGCAGCAAGAAGGTCTCTGGGTTTGATTCCTGGCCCAGGGTCTTTCTGCATGGAGTTCACATGTTCTCCCTGAGCATGCGTTGGTTCTCTCTCCAGGTACTCCACCTTCCTCCCACAGTCCAAAAAACATGACTGTTAGGTTAATTGGCTTCTCTAAATCCCTCCTTAGGTGTGAGTGTTTGCATGAATGGTTGCTTTTCCTGTGTGTCTCTGTGTTGCCCTGCGATGGACTGACAACCTGTCCAGGGTGGACCCCGCCTCTCACCCATTGACTGCTGGAGATAGACACCAGCACCCTTCACAACCCCAATTGGGACAACCGTGTCAGATAATGTATGGATGGATGAAGACAAAGCTGATAGGAGACTCCAGCCTCTAAATCCCATTGCTTATGCTATGGTACCCATTTGGTGTGTTTCTGGAGCCGTGAATAAGGAGAGAAGAGGCAGTTGTAGAGCTGCTGTGACTATCCGTGTTACCCAACAAGCCGCCCTTCTTGTGGCGAAGCGCATTGATTGCACATCACAAGCCGCAGATAGACAATGCTATAAGGATGCACCATGGTGGGATCTCTGACCCCGCTCACACCGACCGGTCTTACTGTTGTTGCGGTGCGGTGCGTGCGGCGGCGCAGTGATTCCCCAAGTCATTAAAAAGACGTAATGTCCGCTGCGGTTACCGCGAGACACCGGCTGCAGAAAATTCAGCAAGAGAAGCTATCTTTCGGCGCGGCCGGAGCCCCTCCGCCAACAAGCTTCCTCGCATAAATATCTTTATTTGGGCAGTGTTATCGCAAGATGAAGTTATGCGTGAACTCCAGCGAACTTCTGTTCTCGCCAGCAAATCTCCGGACCTGTTGTGCCGGAGCCGCACGCGCACCGTAGTCAAAAGTGGCGGTGCGAGAGGGGTGTGCGCGGGAGTTGCGGTCTCCGCTGGCTCGGTAACGCGCACCGAGCCAGTGTGAGTAAGGGGTTACATGGGTGCTCTGTGTTCTGGGTTCAGCAGGCTGGGCGGACTACCTGTCATAGCTGCTGTTCAACAATGCCTACAGTGATGGAGTCTATTTGCTGTCAGCAGGTTGACCTGGACCGCGTACTCTGCTGCAGGTTGTGCATTACCTCTGTTCATATATTCAAATAGCTGCACCAACAGGTGGACATTTTGCAGGAGGCCAGGCTGTCCTTGAAGGACCTCCGAGCAGAGACGTTGGAACAACCAGTTAACACCTTTTAGGAATAAAGCCCATGAGGTGGTGAGAGAGTACAGATCTTAGGATAACCTGACTGCCTGCTGTGGAACCAGGGAATGAGGAAAGAATAGACAATTCCTCTGGAGGTTTGGACTCACTTTGGTAGCCTGTGGCTAAGGGATCCCGGTGCTGGGGAGATACTACTGCCTCTGCACTGTTATAATAAAACATGCAGAGGCAGGGTTCTTCTCTGGCCCCCAGAGACGGTAAACCACACAAAGAAAAAAAAGTGTGTTTAATAAGAGGCTGTATCGGATATTGGCTGTAATATCGACTAAGTAGCTGTTATTTATTTATGATTTTTGTTTTCTATTTTACAGATACAGCATCTACAACAAGTTTCAGCAGCTGCTATGTTTTAAATTACACTCTAAAACATATTTTAGCTGTTTAATTTATGTGGAGGTGTTTTTTATTTAGTTTGGCTTCTAATTTACATTTGTTTTTTTGTAGATAATATTAAGTTATATGGGGGTTAAGTTATAACCGGATTGTTATAAACTTATTTTTATTTTTAACAAAGTTTATTTCCAGCCTGAAACCTTCATTCACAAAGTAATGTGATATTTTTTTGTTTTTTTATTCAGCGGTAGTATCGGAATAAGTAGAAATGAGATGCTCTGCATTGTCAGTTTGGAAAAAATGGATCGCCAAATGAAACCATGGAAAATGTCTAAAAATTCACTCTTGATTTAAACTCTTTTTATGTGTTTTTATTATAATAATGTCTTGTAGTTGTAAAATGAACAATGAATTGAAGAAAACAAGGGTGGTCTAATATTTTTTTACATGACTTTTGAAGGTACTTTGACTTAGTTTTTATTGGCTGATCATTTCTATTGTTTTGAGGATCAGCCTTATGATGTTGCCAAAAACACACTGAAAAGGAAACACCCTCTGGGAGAAAAACCTGTGCTTCTAATCACAGAGTGAAGATATCTGAAAGTATGCAAGGACTCAACATCACCAAAATTCCCCCAGAAAGAAAATCATTGGTTTGAAATGCAAAACGGGAAGCGTTGACTGATTTCTGCTGAGCCAAACGAGCCCAGCTGTGAATTGGCGCCATGATCCCACAGCCTGCACACCTGAGGCTCATTTGGAGTGGGATTGCGGCTGATGAGGATAATTAGCCATCTTTTATTCCTTTTTTCTTTTTTCTTTCAGCCATGTGCGTCACCGCTGAAGCATAAGGATGGAACAAGCTCTGCTTTAAGAACTATCGGATTAGTTTTTCAATTAGACTTTAAATTCACTCAGATTTCACCCTGGATGTTTTATTTAGGTAATGTTGGGGGAGTTCTCTTGGGGGAAAAGGACGACCTAGAGCAACACCTGTAAGGGCAGGACTGCTGGATGAGGAGGAGGGTACAGGGAAGGATGGGGACTTTGAAGGGGGTGAAATGCTGCTGCTAAGGGGTAAGGAGAGGGAGCATCCAGGAGGGGAATAGGGGAGGAGGCGTAAAATGATGGAGGGAAAGATAGAGGAGGGGGAGGGGGAGGAGGGGGCGGTGGTGGAGCCATTGGAGAGAGGTGCGGGGAGAAGGAAGGGAAAAGGTGGGGGAATGAGGAGAGGGGAAGGTGTGATGGAGGCGGCAGAAGGGAGAGGTTGTGTTGGATAAAGGTTTGATGGAAGGAGAAGGAGGAGGAAAGGGACGGCTGGAGCAGGAGCGGAGCACGGAGGGGGACGCAGTGCGGGGGGAGGTGATGAGGAAAACACGGCCTCTTCTCTGAAAACAAACGCTCAAACTCCATCCCTTTCCTCCTCTCCCTCTCCTCCTTCTCCTTCCTGCTTACCCACTCCTTCTCCCACTCCTCTCTCCTCCTCTCCAAGAGCTTCTCCTCCTCCTCTTCCTCCTCCTGCTGCTTTCTCTGCCTCTCCCTCATGAGTACATGTTCTGCTTCATTTCTGGTATTATTAGCAGTATTACAATCAGGATTACAGCTGAAACCACGGCGCTGACCACCGTCAGTTCCACTCTGATGAACATCCCCACAGCTTCTAGAATCATTTTCTGGATCAGAGGAAGGGCCTCTCTCCTGAATGTCACGCTGTGCTTTGGTCTCAGCCTCCTCACTGCGATCTCTCCCGTCAATTTTATCATTAAAGTTGCAGCTGCAGTGAAATGTGTCATCGGTTTTGCAGATTTCTCCGTTTGTGGAGTCTTTCTCTTCGTTTGTGTGCTTGCTTTCATGTTGACGTTGGTAGTTAGTACTACCTGTGAGGGAATCAGTCAAACGTGCATGCACAGATAGCTCTGTTCTTTTAAAGGAAGACTTCTGCTCAGCTGTATCTAAGTGACACGCCTCAGCAAATGTGGCATCAGGCTCGTTTCCTTCGTCTCCGATAGCCCCCTTGGCTCCCTGACTTTGCTGTGTTTGTGGGTTACAGGCGTGACAGTCGCGGGGATGTATCAAGGGATCACAGTTGAGGTGACTGCAGCCTCCACCGTCATCATGGCAGCCATGCTTGGTTGGATCATCAGAACCACAGCTCAGTGTTTCCTCATCGGTGTTGGAGCTGTGGCATGGAGATGGATGCGACCTAAACAGCGAGTGGTGGTCTGTAGATCTAAGCTCCTGAACGCAGCAGGCCCCTGAGGCCTGAGCTCTTTGTCGCCTTTTCATTAGAATGTTCATGAATCTCCTCAACTGTCTCCTTCCTCTCCTTCGTTTCTTCTTCGGCGCCACTCGCCCCGGCGATCCCCCCTTCCTCTTTCCAGTCACTGTGACATCCCGCATCGTTTCCGAGCAGCGTGGGCTCTCAGCTATCGTGGGCGAGCTTTGTCCTGCAGGTACTGTTTGTGTTGCATCTCTGGAGGAATCGGGGACGGGGCTAATCTGCGGATTTCCTGTTGTTTCTCTACCCGATTTAAGCACGTAGCGCTCACATGCTGAGTCTCGACAGGGAGAAGTAACACTGCTAATCGCTAGCTTACACGTGTTTTCCTCACCATTCTCCGTGCTTCTTATCTCAGCACTCCTCAGATTCCAGTGCTCCTGCCCCTCCTCCCCCCGCGTGTCTTTGTGCATCCCTTCCATCTCTTTGTCATCAGGTGTAATTGCAGGGCAGCATGATGTCTCCATAACAGACTTGGGGGCCGGGCTAATCACAGAGTTGCATGCTGCACCCCTGCAGAGGAGCTTTCTGAGTCCAAGGCCCCATCCAGAGGCTGATTGGAGGGATTGAATGTGGCTGGCCTCCCGCTTCACCTGCAGACACAGCTGGTTACACCGATTACACCGATTCATGGGAAGATTACTTAATAGCTCTCCCCTCTTCTCGTCATTTCTACCTGCCCCGTCTCGCATTGCCTGATCTCCTCTTATCCTTAGCTCCTCTTTCCTTGTCTTCTTTTCTCTCCCTTCCTCTGGTCGATTTGCAGTCAGATTACTTAATAGCGCTTTATCTCTCCTCTCGTCTCTTACGCTGCCCTCTCTTCTCAGGGTCTCTTCTTCTCTCTCCTGAAACATCTGACTTGCAGAGAGGGCACTCATTATCTTTGCTTTCTCGCTTGAATCTCCTTTTCTTCTCTTTCTCCCCCTCCTCCGCATCCCCCTGCCCGTCCCTGCCCTCCTTCTTCTCCTTTTCCTCATTGCTTTTTGAAGGCCCTGCACTGAAGAATAGTGGCATTCTGCTGAAACGGGAGTAAATTTTAAAGCCTTTTCATGACTGCAGCCGAAGCAT
This sequence comes from Cyprinodon brontotheroides, assembly GCA_018398635.1. Taxonomy (NCBI): domain Eukaryota; kingdom Metazoa; phylum Chordata; class Actinopteri; order Cyprinodontiformes; family Cyprinodontidae; genus Cyprinodon; species Cyprinodon brontotheroides. The sequence continues at coordinate 1,303,733 of JAGKQL010000051.1, forward strand.
CCATCGATTGCGTCGCAGCTATCGCAACGGTTGTCAACGTCCACAGGATTTCCTGCCTGTCCTCCTTCTGCTTCTTCTTCCCTTTCATCTATCTTCGCTCCTCTTCCTCCCTCTGAATCTCCGTGCCTCTCTTGGCAGTGGAGCTGTTTGATCACAGATGGCTTTATTCCCTCCTTCCCTTCCTCTAGCCCTCCTTTCTTTTCTGTGCCCCCGTTTTTGGCCTTGTGATGGGCTCTGAAGTCGTAGAGTAGAGGGTTGATGCTGTAAGATATGGAGGGGGATGTCTTGGTGTAGTTTACCATCTCTGTGGGCCAGAGAAGAACCCTGCCTCCATCACGGCTCAGTACCTGACAGAAAGGCTCCTTAGGACGATTTGGATGGACAGGTGATGCTGCTTTGTTGCAGGTTAATGAGAGGATGCTTGATTTTCCGGGTTGTGTTGGAGATGTTGGAGACTCTTCAGAGTCATTCGGTGCTGGGCAAAGCAGATTTTTCTCTTCTTCAGGTGTTGCCTCCTGATTGTGGAACTCAAAGGCTAAATCAGGGCTAATGCTGTCAGAATTCTGCTCCGGTTTGTCACAGTTAGAAGAAGGATGAGCTACGGCCACACATTCGGCCTCAGTCTCATTGTCTATACATAAGGAGTGCTGGGCTGCACTCCCACTAATGGTTGAGTTCTCCACTCCAATCACATTGCTATTGCATGAGGAGATCCAGGCTTTACTCCCAGGCTGTTCCAACAGTCCTTTGTCTGCAGACTCAGCAGCTTGAAATTCAATCTTACTGTCCACACCGCACCGGTTTCTAGTGTCCAAGGCTTCCACCTCTGAAGACACTGGAGACTTCAGCCCCTGATCAGCAGTTTTCTCTCCTTGATGTTTTGCTCTTTCCTGATTTGCCACACCCTGTTGTTTCCCAGACAAACTTGAACTCTTTCCTGCTTGGACAAAGACGGCAGCGGATTGGTGCAGGAGGACACACGTTCGCTTAGGCAGAGTGAAGGACACAGGGCGAAGTCTGCTCATCTTGCCGACTCCGTTTGTCGCGTCCGTCGTAGCGTCGTTGGAGGTGTTTGAGGTACTGGCAGTTGTTGGAGTCGTGACGTAACAATGAGACTGTAAACGGTTGTAAAGTTGATTTGCAACAGTGCAGTTTGTGTCATTGGGGTCTATGGTGGCTCGAAGGTCCAGATGGGTTTTTTTAAGAATGCAGGGTCTGTCGGCAGAACCCGTAGTATTGTTTAAATCTGTTTGGCCATACGCCCACTGAGTGTCGCTCAGGAGTCTGGTCTGGAGTGCAGGGTCCAGAGGGAGAAAGGGTTGCATCAGTGAAGTCTGAGGTTCTGGATGGGAGAAGAAAGCAGAGAATTACTACTGCAGACATGGCTTATATATACATGCAAAACATAGTTTGATTGTTTTTCTTGCCCAGCAATAAAATCTGAGAAATTCTGATGCACTCTAAGAGACTCTTGTTAGAGTAATTTTTTTTTTTTTTTTACAATATTGCACTCATTTGTTCAAAATTTTCTGCTTCATTGTTTGAAGCACATCTGGAGGATTTAAAGGTGCAGGGGAACATAAAGGTCTATTAAGATATTTATATTGGAAATTAATGTTGCAGCGATTTATATAATTAATAGATACATTTGAACCTTTCTGTTTTTAAATCATATTTTGGTTTAATTTTGCCAATTCTATACAAGCATGAAGGCATAGGTTTTAAATTAGACCTTTTCTAATTTCCTGGTTTGGCACTCTCTCGGTTGTTTCAAATCCTTTCAGTTTAGACTGTAATCAAGTTCAGGACAGGCAATGGTTTGGTTTTACCTAGTTTTTTTTTTGAGGATCATGAGTAGACAGGATGAATGGCTGAGAATTTTTATTTTCAGATTTAAAAGCCTTAAGCTAAGCATTAAAAAGATCATATATTGAGAAAGTGGGAGCACATAAAAAAAATTCTCTAAATTAGAGCAAAAAATATAAAGGTTGGACCATGAAGGTTGGTTCTGAATTCTCTTGTCATGTATGCTGTAATGATAAGGTCGTATAAAGAGTGAATTTTGTTCAAGTTTTTTTAAGCAAACAAAACATTTTGTAAATAGAAAATTTGCAAAAAAAAAGCAACGGAGAAATGTATCTTTGAAAAACTTTTTGTAGGTTTTGAGAGTTAATGCTCTGTTTTCTCTGACATTTTTCACATTTTTTTTCTTTTATTAGATTTTCATTTTTTTAACATATTTTTTTATACCAAAGTTGTTCATTCTTACATAAGTCATATTTTTGATTTTTGAAAATCAAGTTTTCAAGAGATTTTTCTATTTTCTAATCTCTTTTTTCAGGTGGTGGAATTCTATTTTCGCTCAAACAGGGCTAATAGGATGGAAGCTTGTTGTATATAACTTTATTTTCTTAGGATCAAATGGTTTTGGGTGTTTTTTAAAGACATGATGGGACTATGCACCTTATAATTTGCAATGGGATGTTTTGTTTTTTACATTTTAGCCGGTGTCTATGTACATATTTGTATAATTAATAATCTGTAACGATCACATAAAATCCACAAAACAAACTTGGAGGCCAAATTCAGATTTTTAAAGCATTTATTGAACATCATATGGAAATTAATCAGCTTTGTAATCGCTGAAAATTACCAAATGCATCAGATTTTCATGTCTGTAATGCCTGTAAAGCAAAGCAAGTATCAGACTGGTGATTTATAAAAATGAAAGTTTTTTTTCCCTGCATTTAATATTCATCTTTTATAACCATTTTGGTGCAACCACAAGCTGGCAGACACTCATCTGTCTGCACACAACTTTGTTAAACAATTCAGACTGATATTTCTGGGCAAAGGTTTTTAAAATGACTGCTGGCTTTAAAGTGTTTCTGTAATGCACCACCTTCTTATTCCAGAGAACACAGTTTATGAAATATTTGGGGCTTTAAAGAAGGCAAGCCTTAAAATGAAAATCCTCTCTCTCTTTTGTGAAAATGCAAATGCATTTAGCACTCAGAGAAACAGCTATAGTTAAAGGGAGATGTCCAACTTTTCCTGTAGTTTTGACTTTAAAATGAGAACCTTTAGCGAATGAGGAGGTGGGGGCAGGGGTTCATTTTTTCAGAGAGGAGGACTGATTGTTTCTCTGGAGTCTGTTATGCTTTTTATCTTTAAAATGTGGCTTTTTCGCACACAAACCCGCTTCAGATGAACTAAACAAATTCAAACAAGGAGACAGAAAGTAATTCAGTCCAACAATTCCTCACTGACAGACACTTATATGTAAATATAGATCTGGCTTTACACTAAGAGGTTCTGTGATTCAAATGTGCATCAGAGAATATAAAAACACTTTAATTCTCTGGGTTATTTAACTGTCAGCTTTGCATTAACTAATATTTTTAAAGGGATAGTGTGAAATTTCTTTTTACTTGTAAATATCAAGTTTTACGTTTATCAATAAATATTATCTGAAAGTCTAATAGCATCACATGAAAAATGAAAGTGTTCTCATAGCATAATTGGTATTTATAAACACACAGGACATGGTGCACCCAATGGTTGATGCCATGCTGAGGTTCCCTTTTTGATCAGAGTATCTGAAACATGTTGGAGGACTTTTAAACAAACACCTGTAGATTGTTCTACTTTCTTTTCAAATAGAGTTCCATACATACTTTGAGAGGCAAGATAAACAAACCAAAAGAAGAAAGGGAAGTAAAAATTCTGAAGAAAAGGAGCGTCTACGTTGGCTCAGCTTTCACCAGGTACAGACAATTTATGAGGGAGCAGGACTCCAAAATGGACATGGGGAGCTTAGGCCTTCTGCTGGGCAAATAAGTTAATTCAATATAGCAGTGATGCTTATTTTGGTGTTATGTTAGAAACAGGGCAGTCCAGTCCTTCGACTAAGCTGTCGCTATATGAAATAAACTTTGTTTTATTATTGTTACAAGTAGTGTTGCACCGATACCGATACCAGTATCGGACGGGGTCCCGATAATGCCCTAAAATGGTGGTATCGGTATCGGCACCGAACCATTTTGAGAGCCATAAGTTTCTTCAACTATTGTCACCCATTCCAGGTAGGCAATAGAAGTTCTACTGGATTCACTTTGTATTAGATTTTTCCTGCTTCACAAAGGTAGGCGGCAGCTTGACAAAGCCATGATGGCAATGATTTTTACATTATTATGGTATCGGTAACAGCCGATACTGCACAGCCAGGTATCGGGTATGGTATGGGGCCAAAACACTAGTTCCAAGCAAAGAACACATTTTGTAAATTCAAATAAAAAGAAAAAGGATACCAGAAATCAAACTTTGCGAAAAGTTTGATTCGAAAAAAAGGTTTCCAGAATCTTGCTTTAAGATATTCCTATATTTTAGTTTTTTTTTCTTTTTCAAATTATTATTTTTTTCTTTCAGATTTTTATATTTTCGTAAATTGTTTTTTTTTAAATGTAACTTTTGATAAATAAATAAAAAAAATCTCTCTCTCTCTCTCTCTCTCTCTCTCTCTCTCTCTATCTATATATATATATATATATATATATATATATATATATATATATACACTGTATATATGGATATTTTCTTTTTCTCTCTCTTCACTTCTGGGGGGCGGGCTTTCCTCTAGAGTGAGGAGTGAAGATGTATTTTGGTCTGCATTGAAATGTTTTTTGGTCAAGACAGAGCGTTTATATTAGACTTCAAATGAAAAGAATTTCACCTGTAAAAAACAATTTAAAAAAGGATTCAATAGAATCTGATAAAATTTATTAAATCAAGTATGAAAATTCACTCAATATGTTTTCACCTTTGACTACTAGCCTATTTGCTGGCCCACACTGGATGAGCACCGACTGAAGGACTGGTGTGGACATGTCCCGTGTTTCAACTTTTTTTCCTCTTTCTGCTAATTTACTTTTTCCAAAGGTAACAGGTTGGGTGCAGCTAACTGTGTTAACAGCGTTTTGAGTCCGTGTTTTTTTTTTTTTTCTGCTGCTCAGTCCTTTCCTAGTCAGATATGGTCAATATCAGACAAAAAAATGCATATCAGGATATATATATCGGCCTGCATCATAAATCTCCATAGTAACAGGCTAAAAGAAAACCTATGGTGTGGGTGTGCTGATACAGATTTATCAATTCTGATACGAAACTGATAATGCAGCTTTGAATACTGAATGATACAGACACTGACATGATACAATAACATCACAAATAAAGTAAGTAAAGCACAATAGTCAACATCAATAAGTATAAGAATGACTGATGCATTTATTATTAGCCAACAGGTTAGAGAAACTTCAAATAGAAACAGAGTGCCTCTATTTAAAGGGCTTTTATCATCTTGCCTATTCTTCATCAGAGATTTTACATGCAGGCCGATATATTCCACTATTAGATTTAGAGCTGATATTGGACCGATCTTTGAAAATAGCATCAGATCCGTATATCCCTCTGAGACTCTTTGCTTCTATTCGTTTCTCTAGCCCAGTATAATACATGGTTCAGATTAGGGATGGAACGGTTTATTAAAACCGTCCGAATCGTTCGGTTCGACTGTCTCGGTGCGGTTCGCGTGTGTTGCGTTCGTCCCAGGATTGAACGGTTTATGAAAACCGTCGAACCGTTCGTTCAGCGTGTGTTGCGTTCGGTTCATGCGCTGCTCCCTTTTCTCATAGAGCGTTTTATTACACTCCACTTAGCAGAAGGTGGCGGTACTGCGACCAAAGCCAACCACCAGTAGTAAACAAGAAGAAGAAGCGAAGCAGAGTCAGCTTAGCCGGGTGTAGCAGAAAAAAATCAGTTGTTGTGGAGAATTGTGTGGGTATGGCAAGTGAGAAAGAACAGGAGCTGGAAGTAGGGTGGCCAGATCTCCAGCTTTGGGGTGGACAGTCTGGATTTTCATTGCACTGTCCGGCGTCCTGCGCCGCATCCAGCCGAACGTGTATTTGTCCTCCTGTACCCCCAGATTCCACATACTCCGTCAGCGTATTGTACTTTACCAAGGAACTACATAATAGATTTTCCTAACAATCAACAAATACCGAACCGAAAACCGTGACCACGAAACCGCGGAACCGAACCGTGGATTTTGTGAACCGTTCCACCCCTAGTTCAGATGTAATAAAATAATGTATGATTCATGCTGACATTATATCGGGTCAATATCAGTATTGGTCGGTTCCCTTTAACTGCAATACAGCATCAGTTTCACAATGGAAAAGGAAAAAGAAATGATCAAAATCTCTTCTAAGGCTTTAAAGGTATTTTTAACTAAGTTTACATTTTTCAGGTGATTTTACATTTTTTCTAAGTTCTTTATGTTATAAAAAGAAAAAAAAACGCTATATAACTTTGAATATGGTCTAAATTTAACTGATCAGTTCAGGACAATATATGCGATATTATTCTTATAAAATGTCAGCACACCTGAGATGATTTTCACCTCTCAATAGTAAAGACTGTTTGTGTAAATTTGCACTGAACATTCTTCTGCAGGTTTTTCTACGGCTAATTTCAACTATTTTGGGTTTGAGACGCTTTAACGGTCGCTGCTTCTCCTGAATCCATCCAGCGTGATTTTCATTTTCTGTATAATTGCCCATAACACAATTTTCTTCTTGTATTTCGTTGCGCCTCTTCCTCGTGTTCATTTCTGTCCCATTTTATTTCTGCTGTCAACACAGATAATTCAGCAGACCACACGCCGGTTAATCCTTCAGCATCAAGAGTGATATCCTCATCACCAAAACCAAACACTCTCTCATAAACTATTTAAGCAGCCTGGCACATGGCGTTTAAGCAGATAAAAGCTCTTACTTGCTGCTTGCTCGGCACCGCTCGGATAGAAATCTTCCCAGTTCCGCTTAACGTTGGCTTGTGACGGATTTGCTGGGTCAATTGCAACAGTGGTGGAGCGGAACATGGGACCAGAACCTGGAGCACTGAGGGGAAGACAAAAGAGAAGTGGAGGAAGATGGTCAGAAATGGAAAATTAGGGAAGAGAAAAGCTGAACAAAAGAAGGAAACACAAAGAAAGGAAAGGGGAAAAGGAGCTAAAGGAAGATAGTAAATTAAATAGAAAACATAAAGAAGACAGGACAATAGAAAATCAATAGAGAGATTAGAAAGAACTTATAGGAGAGGAATTAAACAGGAAATTGAAGCTAAAATCTTTTCTTCTCACTTTGTGCAACAAACCAACTGGCTTTGTAGTTGGTCTGAATGAGAGTGACAGTCGATACCATGACTCTCTATATTCAGAGAGTGTGCGCTGAACACTGTGTGGTTGGTCAGAAAGACTTTATAGGCTTTCTGAAAATCCATAAGAAGCCACACAAGATGCATTTTTCCTTTTAAGGGCATATGTCATGGTAGAATTCAATTCAACTCAGTTTATTTTATAGCACACGTCATCTCAAGACACGTTACAGTTTAAATAGATCATTAGGTCAAATTTTCTATCCAAGGAAAACCAGTTGAATTACAATCGAATGCAATCCCTCACATGCTTGTAGCGACTGTGGAGAGGAAAAACTCCCTTTGAACAGGAAGAAACCTCCAGCAGAACCAGGCTCAGTGTGAGCGGCCATCTGCTGAGGCTGACTGGGGTTCAAGGAGACAGAGCAGAGATACAAAATAACAACTGTAATAGGTGACCCCATCCAAGAAAACACACAGCCAGGAGGACACTTCTGAGCCGACTCACATGTCAGAGGAGTCACAGTCAGTCATAGTCAGAGAAACAGGACTACACTGGAAAACAAGCCAATCTCTAACATCTATAAACAAAAGGTGTTGATGGCAGTAGCACAGCTGATATTTCTCTCCAGGATGGAGTCACAGTCAAATTATGAAATTTATGAAACTTTGCTATGTCATGCTCACATGCTGGTAGTTCCTGATAGTTATTATGAAATAAGAATTATGCCGAAAGTGCACGCCATCATAATTAGCAATACAAGTAGTTTTATTTAAATCACAGCCATATAAACAACTCTCTCTAAATATCACACTGGAAAAAATCGAAATCTAGATAAGTAGTTTTTTTCTTAAAATAAGTGCATTTCTTCTTGAAGTAAGGAAGTAAAGGTGAGATCTTGCCAATGGAAGGAGACAATTTACACTTAAAATAAGAAAACACGATTGCATTGTCTTATTACAAGTGCATATTATCTAATTATCTTCTTTTAAGAATAGAAATTTTCATTCCATTGGCAAACTATCTCATTTACATACTTAAATTAAGGGTAAATACACTTAATTTAAGAAACTTTTACTTATTTCTAGATAATTTTTCGAGTGCAAAAGCATGAGCGATGCTCCTTCTCTGCTTCTCTCTCTTTGTCTGCGCTCTCTAGCTTTTTATGCACCTGTAGATTCTCTCCTACCCACCTGTGGACCTGTTTCTGTCCATCACCTAACTTTGGCTCACTTAAAGGAATAGTACACCCAAAACATGATTAGCCTTCATTTTCTACTCACCCCCATGCTGAACAACACTCTGGAGTACTTTTTTGATATCTCAAATGCATCTAGGAGATCTGGGAGGCTTCTTGCTGTCTGCTGACATTCAAATAATGGAGGTCTATGGTGCCCGAGGCAGAAAGGTCCCATAAAAGTCCACAAAATGCGTGTCAATATTCCTTCATACTGCTCGTCCAATGTATTCCAAGTGTCCTGAGTGGGTAGCATCCAGAATTACTATCAAAACGCAGTCATTTAGAATGTTTTAGAGCATAAACAGTAGTGTATAGGATTTCCTCAAAGCTTGGCGTTCACGAGTCTACCGAAACCACGGCAGACCAAAACCAGATGAAAGTGCGCATTCAGCGTCTGCTCTGCCGAGCAATGCATACAGCGTAGAAGAAGAAATGCTGCTGTTTACCTGTGCAAAGAAGGGGAAACAACAAAAGAAAAATGTCTGAGGACTTCAGTGTAGAGGAAGAGCATGAGTTCTTTGCTGAGCTGAATGCGCACTTTCATCTGGTTTGGTCTGCAGCGGTTTCCGTAGCGACTGCGTGAACGCGCACAGGCGGCTGCGACTTTTTAGGAAATCCTATACTCTACTGTTTATGCTCTAAAAACATTCTAAATGACTTCGCTTTCTCGTAAATTCTGGGCGCTACCCACCAGGACACTTGGAATACATTGGACGAGCAGTATGGAGGAATATTTGACTGGATGTTTTTGTGGACTTTATGGACCTTTCTGCCTCCGAGGCGCCATGGACCTCATTATTTGAATGTCAGTGAACAGCAAGAAGCCTCCCAGATCCAGATGCATTTTGAGATATCAAAAAGTACTCCAGAGTTTTGTTCAGCATGGGGTGAGAGAAATGAAGGCTAATCATGTTTTGGGTGTACTATTCGCTTTAAAAGGAAGGAACCAACCTAAAAAGTAGAATTGTGATCTAGAGCCAGTAAAGTTTTCTTTCTAGTTCTAAGTATTGGTTTGTCATTGAAAACATAGAACAATAGGAAATGAGATGAAAAAAGTAGCTCTTGAAACATAGAGCAGCTCATATTTTTGCATCAGGAATAATAACAGGAAAAAGGTCACTTTAAAAGTTCTTGGAAACAGCAGTTGGTCCCTGCAGTTCTCACACACCAACAGTGTTAAAAGTGACGCAACTCAATGAAAACTGTTTTTTTTTTATGATCAACAGGAAACCTCACAATGAAACAATATTATTCAATAACATAATGTTAACCTAATCCAAATGTAATTTACACTTCACATGAAATTCTGAATGATTAAAAATTCTTCTGCAGAAAACTTTCAAGCATAGATTAAAGAGCTGTGAATGTTTTGATGGTGTCTGCAGGGACTGCTTTCTGGCACAGATCCGCGCTCTCATGGCGTGGGCGTGTTTGGGTTGTGACTCTCAAAGCTCAAATCGTGCTCACATGTACTACTGTACGCGCTGGAGGCTCGCCAGATCAACCGTCCTCACATGTTTTTAGCCAGAAGCTGCCCGGTCTGGGTTTTGTTTTTAAACATACACGCTCAGATGCAGTTTATGATGCTTTGCACTTATGAAAGCATGCATGTAAACCTGCTTTGATAAACACAAACCACATACACGACAGCCTATTTCTGAAAGATGAGAAGAATTTCTACTATTTCAATCTTTATCTAACATTTCTGAATTCTGGTAATTTTCTCTTTAGCAGCTCATCATCTGATAATGCAGCTATAAATTTCAAAGAATCTGTTCCACTTTCTCTCTCCTTTGTATCACTGAACGACACTGCAGAAGGCAAACATTTAATTTAACCCCCTGCACAAATTGATGATTTTGTTGATGGGGTGGCTAGTTCTCTGCGTACTGCCTTAGACAAAGCAGCTCCTTTGATAAAGAAAAACTTAAAAAATGGAAAGCTGGCTCCCTGGTTTAATGCAGAGCTGCACATGTTAGAAAACTGGAGAGAAAATGGCGCTCTACATGCCTACAGGAATCTACGGAAGCCGAAAGCGGTTGTACTTGCCTTTTTTTACATTCCTTTGCCTTCTCAAGATTACTATCTCATTATCCCGGTTAAACCATTTATTGTTTTGTTGAGATGAAAAAAAAAAAAAATTATAGGTTATCCTGAGAAAACATTTATTTATTTCTTAAGAAAATGAGATGATTAAGGTGTATAAGCAATGAATGAGGCTGGTCAGCAGCCCTGGATTCCCAGTCCATCCATGCCTGCGGGGCCTGTAGTTGTGCAGTCGACGTACTACATGTGCGCAAATAAGCAGTTTTTTCATTTTCCTTTTTCTTTTCACTCATTTTCAGGTCATAGTGGATGATTGGATTGCATGGAATACAGTAGAAACAGATCTGACTGTTTTTTATTGAAAATCTTTAATATTGTACAACAATTTCCTGTGAAAATTAACTGGTCGAAATACATTTTTTACTGTTTTACCGTGTGTTTTACCGCATTTCAGTTGTTTTTAAAGTTTTTTACCGTAATAATGTTTATTCCACATTTTAAAATAAACGAGAAATTACTTTAGAACTGTAATGTATATCTTGTTTTACAGCAGATAAATGTAAAAATCTATGGAAAGGGAACATTACAGTTCAAGGTAATTATATTTAATTTTTTCTACAATGATTGACAGTGAAAAAAAACTAAAATTTAAGCTTACAAAAAATGTAAAGTTTTGTATAGATTTTTTTACAGTAATTTCCTGGCAGCCACAGCTGCCCGTATTTTACTGTGATTTTAAGTTGTTTTTTTACAGTCCAGACATGAGCGCACAGAAACACATCCACAGGAGATGTATTTGTGTCATATTGGAAGCCTCATTGTAACGATATTGCACACATAAAATGTCCCAAATCTGTGATCAGACTAGTTTACATAAGTGTTTCTTTAAAGCTGCTAGTGTGAGTAGTCTATTTATTACATGTGTGCACTTTTGGCAGAGTCATCATTTGAATGGTTGACAGTAGGGGGCGGGTAATGAGCAGCGTCCCGTGCCGTGACCCCTCCTCCATTATGTTCATTTTAAATACACTAAAGAGGCTAAAGGCTTTGAGTGAGGAGTCTCCCCCATCCTTATCTACTCATTTTTAAATATTTTTTTTAATATTAAGTTCATATTATTTGAATTCCTATTATTTGCTTCCATTTTAAGAAGGTGATAGTTCTGACCTGTCTATGTGGTGTCTGAGCCTGTTTGGTTGCAGTTTGGTTGTGTCTCTCTCTGAGGAGCGATATTTAACGCCTGGCCTCCTGTGCGCTCGCTGCCTGATGGTCATCGTTTACTTGGTAGATTTGCCAACATCTTCCTCTTGTGGAAATAATCTCTTAAGCCTTTTGGGATTGTTTCCAGTGACCTAACCTGTGCTCTGTGAACCTAGGAGCACACCACCCACCTCCCTCATATCCAGCTGCTGCTCCAGTTAACTCCCCTGCTTCCAGAGACGCCACCTTACCCTGTTCACCTGAGAACCAAATAAACCTCCAAGCCTGGTTTTCTGCATTCTGGGTCCAGCACCTGACACACAACAGTCTACTCCTGCTGTGACATTTTCAATTGTTAGCAATGCATTAAGGGAACTCCAGCTGTTTAACAGCCTTAAATAACAAACAAACACTCAGATACTAAATATCTTTTTTTTTTTTTTTTTTATCAAATCCAGATTTCAACAATTTACAAGCCTTTTATTTCTGTATTTAGGCGCCACCTACTCTGGGAAAAATGAATAAATGTTGACCTAACCTTCTCTGCGTGCTGTTCCATGCTAAGTGCACAGCAAAATGTTCTTTCATAGAAACCTGCACAGAAAGGACGCTGATTAAAGCAGAGAAAATGCAGGCAGATGATAAATGTCACCCTGATGAAATAACCGAGTGAATGTAGTGAGAGCCGTGCGTTCAGGTGATTAGCTTCTGCAGATTTATTATCACAAGCAGTCTCTTACATTAAATATATTACTTCATAAAGGAACATTAACTCAGAGCTGAAAAGAAAAACTGTTTGCTTCACAAAGCAGCAACGTTTTTAACGTTAGTTGCATAAAATATTTAAAAAAAAGACGCCAACATCTGCTGTGGTCGGAGACAGTTTCGCACCACAAGGGCAACAAATGGATTAAAGTGAAAACAAAAGAAGTAATGGATGTAGCTCACCACTCCCCAGTCCTCCTCACGTCACGCTGATGGACTCTCCTCAGTGCTCTCTCCTCTCTCTTCTCCTCCCTGCGCCTCCTCTGCCTCCTGCAGGCCAGCGCTCTATAAAACTCCCTCTGCTTCAGCTCCTTCAGCCGCTGCAAGACAACCAAAGATTCTCCTTGTTTGTTGGAAAATTAAAGCTTCATGCATTTTTCTAAGAGAATGAAGAAGGTTGTGATTAAAACAATGTCCTCATGTCTGTTGAAGCGTGTTGGCATTTACTCTTTGATATTTTGGGGTTCAGTCTCCCATTCTACATGACAGATCATCTTTCCTTTGCATTTTACCTTCAGGTATAGCATAGATCAATAATTAGGGATTCAGTTTTTGTTTAAAAACCTTTTTATTTTTTTTTAATCCAGCATTTACAAAAATAACACAATCAGCACCCAAGGAAGCATAATGCAATTTAAATATATATCAAAATATTATTTAATTTAATATTATTTAATTGTTTTATGGCACACAAGTGGCAGGAGGCTGTTTGTAAAATGTAAATGGGATTTTAAAAAGTGGCACAAATTAAAGAAAAAATTGCATAGATCCGTTACAGTCTCCTAAAACATTGTCTATATGATTTAAATGTTGGGGTTGTTTGGCATGATTGTTTTTTAAACAGCCACATCAGTATTTGTGTATTGGCAATAATCATGTTTTTCTTACCTGCTGTAATTTCTTCTATGTAATCAAAATATATCTAATGTTAACTGGCCACACCAAAATCACTGAAAATGATTTAGAAAAAGAAAGTAAAAATGACATCGACGGCTGTTCTTAAACCCTTTGGAGGGTTGAACCTGCCATGTAAAGCTTTGCAATGGTGGACAGCACCTTATTGCGGAAGTATGAGGCTGCAAATTTTGAGGTTCCACAAAAATATGTACAACCCTTAGAGGCAGACATGTTCACAAGTCATTTTTTGCAAAGTCCAAGTCAAGTCTCAAGTCTTGAGTAGAAGGCCTGTCACAATTATCAATTAATCGCACAATAAATTCTAATAACTCGATAAATTAAAATAAGTGCAATAATTTGTGTGCTTGCTTGTTTCTCCTTGTGTTTTCATCTCCGTCACTGAGACGGTATAGCTTAAAAGGTCGCTATTATATCTATGGAATGATCATTATCTTGAACTGCTAAATGAAAAATAAAACCTTTAAAAAAGTACACACGCAATTTTTTTTCCAGTTAAATTTTGCATCTTTTATTTTTTCTTTCAAAAACAACAATTTTCTTACAGTATTTACCTGACATTTGTGGTTACAACTTTTTCTAGTTTTAGGAGTAAATGTCTGCTCTTTTTATTTTTAAGTGAAAATGAGGGCTGCGGAAAAAAATCCTGCTTTTTATTAAGACATATGATAAAGATAAAGAAAAACCCTAAATAAATACCAGGACAATAACAATTATTTTATGAAAGAAACTTTGTGGCAATAACTTTTTGTAACTTAATGCCCTGGAACAGACAGAACCGACTTGGTGGGCAGTATTTTAAATTCAATTCAGTTTATTTATTTAGTGCCAATTCACAACATTATTCACAACATATTTCTCCTCTACGACTGCCATGAAGTTTTTAAAGCTTGGCTTGTCGATCATGCATGCATGCATGGCGCGGGCATATATGTCACGTAGCGTTGCGTCAGTGGCGTCAGTGCTACGTGACTGTTTGACAGCCCCTGCGTGCCGTTTTTTTTACCTCTGCTGTGTGCGGGTAAGGCGGCGATCAGTCAAGTTAGTAAAACAAAAAATACTTAAAAATAAAATATTGTTCACAAGTCAGAAATCACAAGTCTCAGTCGAGTCCGAAGTCCTTCAAATGCAAGTCTAAGTCGAGGTCTAAAGTCATTAAATATGCGACTTAAGTGCGACTTCAGTACGAGTCACAAGCTTCGAGTCCCTATCTCTGCTTAGAGGATTTACTGAGATTTACAAACCTTCCATTCTTTGTTCCAGAAACAATTTAGGTGTTCTTAACATTTTATGCAACAAGAAAGGTTTATGAGATTAAGGCCCCCGTCCACACGAAGTCAAAGCGAACCTGAAACGCTAATATATTTTCCAGAACGTTTGTCGTAAAGACGGAGACGTAAAATAAATGTGATGCGTCCACCACGAATGCATGAAAACGCTGCAAAATGTATGCCAGGCCTGTAAAAGTGGCGCTGTGGTGCCAAAGCAAAATATAGCTTAATTTTAAAATGTTGGGCATGCGCACTAATATTATACATATGTTGCCCTCTGCGGGTCCATTTTCGCGGGTTCAGTCAAATTCAGGTGCTGAACTATGCGTTTATATTGCTCTGTTCTTCCTGGAGATATTCCAGAAGAAGAAGATTCTGTTGTGCCTTCGCACAGCAGGGTGAGTAGCATTAGCAGCAACGATTCAACACAGTACGGCGCCATTGTTGTTGTGATACTGTGTCGCGCATGCATGTTTAGAGGCGACGCTGTATGACGCATGCGTGTAAGAAAAGAAAATGCGTCAGAGCTTAAAAAGATGGAAACCGCCAAACGGGCGCTTTCAAAATCTTCCCACTCTGAAGGCTGAATAAAAAAGATGGTTTACAGACCCCAAACGCCGGCTTCATTATGGATGAGAGGCTGGTTTGGTGAAAATTTGATAGCGTTTAGGCCAGGGTTTGACTTACCGTGTGGGACGGGGCCTAAATTATATCTAATGCACCGCTGGTTTATTTGAAAGCAATGTATTGTGTCCCAATTCCTTTTATTGGCTTCACTCACTAGATCATGAAGTCAAACTCTAAAAGAGGTTTTTGTTCTGACCTTTTAATAAATTAAACACACAATGTTTTAAGAATTAAAAGATATGTACGGAGGAAGAGGATTAGGGCCACTGGAGGAAAAAAAAGTTAACTGATTTTTAAAAATTTTATTAATCAGTTTAACATGGGGAAAATTTCAGAATTCTGACTTTGATCTCAGAATTCTGACTTTTTTCCCATACTATACTGAAATAAAATTAAAAAAAATCATTTAACTTTTTTTTTTTCAGGGGCCCTAATCCTCTTCTGTAGATATGCAATATAAATTTAAAAATAATAATTTAAAGACTCCTTTTTTAATAGGTTTACATTTTATGACACTTTTCTTATTTTACTTTGACACAAAAGTTGAAATAAATGCTGGTTAATTGGATTGGCCAAATGGAAAAATATGGCAAGGAAAAAAAAGATCTTACCATAGAATAATTAAATATTAACATATAAAGCTGTGTTTTGGGGGGAGCCTGGGAGTTTGAGCACACCATTAACATTATTACTTCTTTTCTGAATACAGTATGGCCCCATCTGACAAATACCCAACCATCTGCCACTGGTACTCACTAAGTCAGCAGAGTCAGCTTTAGCACAGCCCAGATCAGCTTAATTCACTTACGGAGCTCCCTCTGCAAACCCTCAGCTACTTACTATGTCTGTGTGTGTGTGTCATCGATAGCAACGATAATAACGCAGGGATGAGTTCACATCACAGGGAAACGGACAAATAGACAGCAAGGCGGGTAGTGGGAATGATAAATGGAGGAGCGGACAAAAATAGACAAACAGATGAAACACAGAAGCAGATAGACAGATGCAAGAAAGGAAGCCTGAGGACGGCTGCAGTGGGGTTTGTTAAAGCTTGCTGCTGCATGTAGCCGCTGCATTTCATGGAGGGTTTGGATGATGTGTTGGGGTGGAGGAAATGACAGCAGGGCTCACAACATGCTGAAATCAGATGCCCAAGATATCTCCAACTGTGATCTAAGAGGTGGGGAATAAATCCTCACAAAGGAAACTTTGCGAAGTGCAAGTTTATGCTTATTAGCAGCAGGAAGGAAATGAATCCTGAAAGTGGATTTTAATAAAGGGATGATTCAGAGTGTTTTGAAGCAGGGGTTCTGAGCAGCTTGCATCAGCACCAAGTGTCCTACATGCAGTAAATAATTTTACTAATGAGATAATCAGATTAGTTCCCACTGCAGATGACCAAATATGAAGGGAATTTTGTTTCCATTATTTTTGCAAGAGAGGAACGTTGCTTCTAAATCGAAATAAAAAAGCAATACAGATATGAAAGTTTGAAAATGTTTTTTAATTAGAAAATTTTTTTTTTTTTTATTTTCACATTTTTTAATCAAATGTTTTTTTTCAGCTTGAGTTTTGCTTACTGGATTCTTTTGAAATTAGATCACATTCTCTTCTCTTCTGGTGGCTAGATTTCCTCTGGAGTGAGGAGTAAAGTTGGAGTACATGGACATTATTAATAACATCTGTATTGGCAAATGTACCTTTCAAGAGTGAGTGTTTATGCTTGAGTTGAAGTAAATGTGATATTTAACCCTATAATGCCAAATGTATCATATTTGATACATACGGTTTCTGAAATGTTTTGCGTCTGACACCTTTTGCATAATTTAATGGTAAAAACTTTGCTCAAAATCCTATTGTACACAATCAGATATATCTGATAACAGAGGGCAGAAGACCTCACAAAAATCATTAATTCAATTATCACATAGTAATAAATTATTAATATCAAAAATTTATTTCTGTTTTTCTTTTTACATATTTTGTTAAAAGGGCAAATAAAGACTTCAAAACCAAAAAAAAAGTAATTTCTGTTTTGTTTTATTCTTGGATCAGGCTTTAAAGGGTTAATACAAAATTTGAAAAAAATGATATTCCTAAAACTCAATCTAAAAAAAAAGAGTCTTGGAGAAAAGACAAATTTGGGAAAAAACAAAAAAACTAAATTTGAAAAAATAAAATAGAAAAATTCTTAGAAAATACAAGAATTTCAAATCTAATAAAACAAAATATGTCTAAAATAAATGTATGATTAAAATTTCTTTTTAAATGTCCTTTCTTTCTCAGATTTCAATTTACAAAAAATATTTTTTTAAATTTACCTAAACATTGTTGCAATATTGGAACAATTGTCCCTCCTAAACCAAAGGAAGCAGGTCCAGTTCAGAGGCAGACTGCTCTCATCTTAAAATAGCTCCAGTAATTGAAGGCCGGGTCATGGTCTGCTGGAGTTATTGTTCGACACAAAACATGTCTTACCGGAACTGGTGATTAAAAGAAAAGTATTTAAAGATGAACCCGTTGTTTAAAATAAACCTTCTTTTTGTACACGTCACTGGCTTTGCATCAGGGACATTCCCTGCGTGGTTATGGTCTGCACATTACTTTTACCTGTAAAGTTACTGATAATGCACTAATGCTAATAAGAGTAAATGTCTGTTTATATCATAAGCCATTCAAATAATTATAAAATTTCCAACTAAAATGCTAAAAATGTTCAATTTATCAGAACATAAAGCCTTTATGACTTTTAT
This sequence comes from Cyprinodon brontotheroides, assembly GCA_018398635.1. Classification (NCBI taxonomy): domain Eukaryota; kingdom Metazoa; phylum Chordata; class Actinopteri; order Cyprinodontiformes; family Cyprinodontidae; genus Cyprinodon; species Cyprinodon brontotheroides. The sequence continues at coordinate 1,321,763 of JAGKQL010000051.1, forward strand.
AGATTTGGAAATTAACCAATAGACGGCTACTGAGGGAAAGATGTTACACTGCATTTCATTTGGGGGTCTCTAATTAAAGGGTTATTCAGATTTTAATTAGCTTTTATCTAAATAATTATAATAATCATTATAATAATAATTCCAAACATTGAAAAAGATGCATCACTGTTTAAAATGGTGAGAAATTTCTGTGTGTCATGATCTGCCTTGTTCTCATCTTTGCAGAAATAAAATAAAATGCTAACTGAGTGGATTATCATCATATATCATCTCCTTTATTTGATGCAATTGCATAGTTAAATTCAGTGTTTACTGAGCTTGTCTACTGTTGGTAGAATAATGAGTTTTCTAAACATATAACCTACCTTAAAGCTACAGTGTGTACTTCCTTTTCAGCTGGCGATCTAACGCCCGTTCCCAGATTCGCAGACCGCAGGCAAATAACATGAACATCTCCCTCCCACCGCCCCAACAGTACGGGTGAGCGCTACGGGACAAAAATGTTCTCCACGACGCCCCAAGATCACCTTACCTTCAAGTGATGAGGTTTTGTTTACTTAGGATAATTTTAATAATTTACACTGCCTCCATTGTTCAGTTCGCCTCAGTTCTCATCTCTCTCAACTCTGTCGTGAAGTTACTTCGATGCACGGGCTTATCTCAAGCAATCGCTAGTTTAGAGGCTGCCCCTTGTACCGTAGTGCAAAGATGTTCGCTCATGGCTGGGCGGTAGACCGGCCCTATGTAATTGAGAAATAACGAATTCTAAGGCAACGAAATATTAAGGTTAAGAGGGGCTGAGCTCGTGAGATGATGATAAATAACATAGTTATGTATAATATATTACATTTCTGACTGTATATCCCCTGTAATTATTACACACTGTGAAGCTTTAAGGCGGTGCAGATGCAGATTTTCCCCTGTTATATCGCTGTCTGCCTTGTAGAGTTAGAACCAAGAACCAAAAAACTCGATGATGTAATGAAACCTGTGAATTCCGTCTGCTTGGCAGGTGACTTTCTAGCATAATGTCATGCCAGCTAAAGTTCACAAAAAGGAAAAATATTTAACAGGTTTCACGTTCAGTTTGAATCCAGCATAAGGAACCATGCTTAAAATAAAACTACTCCAACTGATTGCAATTTAAAGCAAATCTTACTGTTAATCAGAATCAGGTTTATTGCCAAGTAGGTTTGCACTTACAAGGAATTTGACTTGGTGTTGTTGGTCCAGACAAAAAACAAAACAATACATCTTAAATAACAATAGAACAAAAATAACAAAAATAAGATAGAAATAAGTGGAAAAGTCTCTAGATTTTCTTTTATTTGTTGTGTGAAATTATTTACTTTTTAAGCCAAATAATATCCATATTAAAGGAGTCATCAATCAATCAATCAGTTCACTTTATCAACATTCCTGTCTCTGTTCAACTAAATAGTTTAATTTCAACAATCAGCGACTTGCCCTATATATAGTTGATCATTTTCTGTGCTTGTGTAACTTTTAACCTTTTGTGTAACATAGACTAACCGTGGCAAACTGCTCATGTTGCTAATGCTACATCTAGATAAACATTGATACAGACAAATCTAATTCTTGTGCGTAACTGTAACGGGTTTTAGAAGATGTAGATTAAATTCTACTAAAATATGTTTTATAGTTATTTGTGATTAGTGGTTTTTGGTGCCCCCTACTGGTTGGCCTATAAACACTGGGGAATGGCTGACAATTCCACAGAATCTGTTCGGCCCCCAGCTGTGGTGAGTGCTCCGGTCTGGCTATCTTCTTTGTAGTGTTGGAGTTGGGTATCCGAGGGATACAAAAAAAAGAGGCTAGGAAAGGAGCTCTATGATTTTCCTTTTCTACTAAAGATGATTTAACATGAATTTAATGACAATTAAGAGATGGACTTCTTAAGTGAAATACCAGATCATGACTCTTTTTAATACATTTTGAGCTAAGTTTTAACGTTTATATTAAAATATGCAAATAGCAAGTTTTATTGTAAGCCCAAGGTTGCGTTAAAGGAAATCAATAACTGAACTATTTTCCTGGTTATATTCTGAAAATCCCAAAGGTCACTCTTGTCTTTATCTAGTCCATCCTCTGTGTTTTGTACTTACTGAAATATTTATGGGAGCCTAAAAGCACACACTGTATGGTAGCTTTGCCTTTAGAGTAAAGCTAAGACTTTATGCATCCAATACTAACTGCTCCCTGGGCGCCCCACGATGGCAGCCCACTGCTCCCCAAGGGGACGGGTTAAATGCAAAGGTACATTTCTCCAATGTGAGATCAATAAAGTTCAATTATTATTACTATTATAAACCATTGACATGTGTGAGACGAGTCATTCTACATGAAAATAATGTAGGACAAGTTGTAGCAGTTATCAGTCAGCAGACAGGTTTCTGAATGAAGTTCAACAGAAATATTGAACAGTTCCTTCGATTGATTCTTCTTATTGTTGAGTAAGAGTAATTAGAAAAATGTAAATAAAGATTTTCCAACTTTAGGTGATATCTTTTTAAGACGTATCTTTGAAACATTTGTATGTATAAAAACTTGCGAACCTGATAGCATTGCAAAGCTGATCTACTAACCAGGTGCAGACTTTGTGCAGCTTTGCCTTTATGATTGTCCAGATTAAGCAGAACCTTAATGGGGACCTAAATTGGAACTTCTTACCTGCAATGTGATTTATAATACCCAAAGTGATGGTGCACAGTTTTGTATATATCAAGCATGTTTGAAGGACAGGTGGAAACTAGGCCTAGAGTGTGTGAGCATGATGTAAATATAATCCACACAGATCCGTCTCATGTTTAAACTAATCGGATTTACATTTTCTTCACCATGGGAGTAAGGCTCTATTATGATCTTGTTTGAATAAGTCTTGTTTTGTTTTCTCATTGATTGTTTGTTGTTTTACTTGTTCTGTCCCCTACCTCTAAGTTATTATCATTAACAAACAGACAGATGATCAACTGAAAACCCTTCTTAGGTCGTCCTTTAGGGTTCTGTTATACTTTTAAGGTCTGATTTTTGGATCTCCACCTTATTTAAAGAAGAAAACATGCTGTCAAAGGTGGGGAACAAAATATTAATCAGATGAGGTGAGTTAGAAGCAATGTACAGATACATTTTCCCAGAGTTAAAAGCTTTTCCTCAAATCTTTCTTTTTTTTTTTGCAAAGTTATGATGTTACTGATATTTTCAATTTAACAAAGCAAGAATTTTTACAGCTTTAAAAAGAGAATGGAGATTTTAAAACATAAAATTATACTGACCCCTCTTCACTGGAAAAACGATCTAGTAATAAGTAAAAATTTGTAAAATTAAGTGTATTTACCCTTAATTTGAGTAGTTAAATGAGATATTTTGCCAGTGGAATGAGTATTTTTACTCTTAAAATAAGATATTTAGATAAAATGCACTTGAAATAAGACAATGTAATTGTGTTTTTCTTATTTTTAGAGTAAATTATCTTGTTTCATTGGCAAAATGTCTCTTTTACCTCCTCAATTCAAGAGCAAATGCAGTTATTTTAAGAAAGAATTACTTATCTAGATTTTGATTTTTTCCAGTGTTCTCCTCTGTTTAGAGCTGGACGCTTAATAGTGATCAATTATGTCACTTTTTTTTTTTTATCCACGCCTCTGAAATGAGGAAAATTTACTTTAAAAAAATAAATAAAGTTTAGTTTTTATTCTTGATAGAGCAGGACCAAATGTTATCTGTGTCTGAGTAACATTTTCTTCAATTTGAGTAAATTTTACTTGGATAAATATGGGAGATCAGTCTTATAAACTTAGTAAATCGATTTTCATCTTTTCTCAGACCATCATTCAAGAAAGCAAGGTTATTAGAAAAAACAGCTTGTGTGTCAGTTGGTAGCTGGTCAGCAATGTGCTTCTAAAGTGTTTTCTATCAAGGTGGAACTGCAAACTGCTTCAAAAATATCGGTTAGTCCCCATTTTTCTGGCTTTTTGAGTTTAATCAAATAAAAATGAATTTTCAGTTAGAAAAGACAACAAAAAACCCCGAACAGATAAAAAATATGTTCCTAGCAAACTGCTATGGGGTACAGCTTGTAACGTTACCTTGTGTTAAAGAACCTTTTGGGGTTCTTTAACACAAGAAAAGACAATAAAAAAATTTTTTTTTGAGTCATATTATCAGCATTTCCGTTAATGAATATCATATTTCCAAACTAAACATTTGATCAGCACCTTAAGAATTTAATTTTTACAAATATTTAAGATAATTGAATATGTATTTAGCTCTAAAACCTAATATTTAACCTCAAATGTAAAATTTAGTTCCAATCTAAATGTTAAGGTCTGACTTAAATATCAATATTGCAAATTAAATATTACCTTCAAAATTAAGTTTCAAAGGCTAAATTATTAAAAGTTTTAGATTGTTACAAAATATTTCATTAAACTAAATATGAAGTACGTCAATATTTACGTGTTAAGTTTATCTTAAATATTCAACCTGGTAAGTAAATATTTGGGTAACAAGTTAAATAATTAGATTTTTATTTATTTTAAAGGCTTAATACTTGGTTTACATTTGGTTTAAAATTAAAGCTTGCTAATTAAATATTTTAGTCTAATGCTGCATAATTAACTTGCTGAATACATTTTTCATTAAGAAAGTTAAACATGTAGTTTGCAAACTACACATGAAATTGCTGATTAAATGTCAAGTTTGGAGATTTGATATTTACACATGTATGAATTACTGTATATGGCGATATGAAAGGACTTAACCGCCATTTTTTTCTCAGATAACAGCCAGAATAGTCTAAAATGTTAATGCGAACATTTGCCTAGAAAACTTTACAAACAGGACCGGTATAGGCTGTCAAATCCAATTCATGTCAAATATCTGCCTCATACTGTATATTAATATGGTTTATTTCAATTTAGGTAAAGCTGCATAATTGTTTTGCTTATACTGACATCTCTTAAGTTTCCAGAAAATACCTTTGAATTAGGAAAGAACAGAAAACAGCTGCTGTTGGGCCTGAGAACGGCTGCCATTGTATTTTTCTGTGCTCATCTGCACGACGCACACACACCCATGCTTACATTGGGATAGTATGTAGAAAAAAACTGGATGATTAATCCCACCATCGCATTTTTTTGCTGCTCAAAAGTCAAATAAAATAGGAAATCTATTCAGCGGTTAAACAGCCCTGTTCGCCTAGGTGACAGGGTTAAACAGAAGTAGTGGCTTAGAATCTGTTCCTCTTCATAGTTTACATGGTGTCAGCAGCCTTGGCTTAGAAAAGAGTTTAGATATTCATCAATCAAACATGAAACCATGCAGCACACAAGCTGATTATGAGACGATGAGCCCTTGGGCACGGGCACTTTAAAGACCCCCCTCCCCCCTTAAGCTGCAAATTAAATTGCTTTGTTAATTATACTGTAGGCTTACTGTAGCATTTGTGTGGAATTTACTGCACAGCTGTGTTATGTAGGAATTAATGAGCAAATGCATTATTAAATGTAAAATCAGTTCACTGTTTTGCAGATATTTATTAGGATTTGACTTTATTAGTAATGAGATTTCTGTACGTAGAATTTTCTAATTTATCAAAAATAAGGCAAACAGGTCCAAGGGCACTCTGCATGCCTCTGCTCAGCAACTACCCGTAATCCAGGGTTACACTTATTAAGTTCATCTTCCTTTTAATAAACTTAGTATGAATGGCTGCTGGAGAAGCCAAAGGGCCAAAGTCAACAAACAAAACAAAAGATCATCATGTTTTGCCTCCATCTGACCTGCAGGTCTGTTCAGAATGGCTGACAAACAGCAGTAGCTGCGAGGTTCTCAAGCTTTAGCATCTGATCATTGATACCCATGAGATCATCATAGTTCATTATTAGACAAAGACAAAATGAAGAAATGAAAAAACTCAGGGATGTCCTTATACATTTTTTTTTTTATTTCCGATGTGATACTGAAACTGCAGCTTTGAGCACTGACCAATACCAATATAGATCCGATACCATGTCGGCTTGAATCCTACAAAAGACTCGATCAGCCATATTACTTGAACAAAGAGGCTAGTCAAAAGCAATAGTTATGAAAACAGTCGCCAATCCTCAACGAATAGGTTACATTAACATTAACTTAAAAACATACGCAACTTTTACTGTCATTGTGTATACACAGAGAATATACAGCTTTCAGACAGTGAATGAGCTGCAGCTTACAAGTGAAATTAGCATTTCCATTCCATAAAGTGCAGCAGTGATCAAATGTAAACAGTGTGGGAGAAAAATGCATTGATATGGAAGTTAACAGCATTAATATATATGGTGCAAACATGCAGTATTTTGGTTTGGTGTTATCAGTGTGATGCAGAGTCAGTGACATGATTTAGAGTTTCTTCAACAGTTCAGCAGTCTGATGGCGGTGGGGAAGAAGCTGTTGCAGAATCTGCTGGTCCTGCATTGAATGCTTCAAAGTATCTTCCCAGAGGGCAGCAGGGAGAACAGTCCATGGTGGGGGAGTGAGGGGTTATTGATGATTTTTTGGGCTCGGGACACGCAGAGCTGGTATGAATGTCTTTAATGCAGAGAAGGGGACCCCGATGATCTCTGCTGTTCTCACCTTCTTCCAGTCTGAGGCGCTGCAGCCTCCACACCACACAGTGAGACAGCTGGTCAGAACGCCTCTATGGTGCTTCTGGAGAAGGTGGGAGTGATGGTGTGGGGCAGGTACTCTCCCCTCATCCTCTGCAGGAAGTACACAGCTTTGAACATGTTCCAGTCAGAGCATTTAAAACAGTCCCGGAGCTTCTTCATGCCCCCCTCAGTCCACACAATGACCTCCTTCACTGTTGCCCTGATTAGCTGGGGCCAGTATGCAGGAATTAGCAAGACAGATAGGTGATCTGAAGACCCGAGGTGGAGGTGTTAGAGTAGGCTAAATGCAGAGTGTTTTGTCCCAGAGTTACAAAGTCCACATGTTGGTAAAAACGAGGGAGCACAGTCTTTAAGTTAGCCTGGTTAAAATCCTGAGCAGTGATGATAACGCCCTTTGTGTCTGCAGATGGAAGCTCAGAGATAGCCTGGTATAGAATCTTCATGGCCTCTTTTGTATTATCGCTGAACAGAAGCAGTATTTCTATTAGAATGCCAATATAAGAGGTTTCAGATTGCAAGATATCTGATCTTAGTTTTTGGCTCATATCGGACCTATTTCTGATATCAATATTGAATCGAACATTTAAACATAATGTACGATTGGTAAAAGGTAATTGCTCCAATTTTTAAATCATGAAAAGACTGAGTTTGACAACACAAATTTGGCTGATGTTAATAAATTAATGTTTAGTTTGAGATCTGTACGTTAAATAAAGTGCTAAAATAGAATCTGTCAGTCTACATGAAGTAGGTTCAAGATCTCAAAATGCACCACATTTACCTCAGATCGGACAAAATTAAATAAAAAAAAGAACCTGCAATATACAGTAAGCTTTTCTTGGTAGAGAGATTGCTTAGGTAGTTAGGAGCTGCAGTAGCTTCGTCCTCCATGCATCCCGGGGCGGGGGGGTGGGGGGGGACAGGGTTGGTTAGTATGTTTTGGTATTTTCAATGATACAAAACTTTGTAGTGGGTAAAAAAGGCAAAAATGTACATATGTACCAGATGTTGTATTTCTCTGGTTGTCCTGTAAGATGTAAATCTAGAGGCTCAACAATCTCTTATCCTTTATCTCAAACACAAAACAAACACAACATTCTCATCTTTCAGAAAAAGCAAAACCAGTTTGAATGATGTGTAGCTTTTTCAAAAATGATTCCCAAAAAGACAACTGTACTTAATCTACAGTTGTCTTTTTGCCGCTGGCAGAGCTGGATATGTGCAGGCCGCAGAAAATTACTGTCGGAAAATCCATTTCCTGTAAATGTTGCAGTCTGCAACAATGTGCCCTAAATGCTTCTTGTCCTTAAAAAAAACCCTAATAACTCTGACAGGCCACCAACTATGAAAAATATTATGGCTCTTTCATTGGTGTGCAAGTGAACAAATGATAATTGTGGCAAATGCAAGCCTCCCATGGTCATCTCTATGGTTTTGAAAAGATCAGAGCCGCTGTTCCCAGCTCTCCAGTCCTCCACTTTCAACAAACCATTTTAAGGTTGGTGACCTAAGGCTGAACAGATCTTAAAATGGTAAAAAAATAGATGACAAAAAAAGTATTATAGATGCACTCACTTTATTCTTTGATTTCTTAGGTTTATATGCAGCAAATAACACAAATCTTAAGAAAACTAGAAATATAAACCGGACTGAATGTTTAGCTTCTTAGTTTTTGTCCAAAATGTAATGGAAATGAACTGGGATTTTTTTAGACTCATTGACACAGAGCAGTACTTACATTCTTCACAAAAGTAAAAGCACAGACACCAGTGTAAAAAAAAAGATTCATAAAAGTAAAAGTACTGATTGACGCCTGAACTTATGTTAAAGCTATATCCATGTAGCCTGGCGTAGTCCTACTCAATTCTAGTCAGAATATGAGTCTGATGCTGCTCCACATAGAGCTGTGATTATGGGACCAGTGTTTTGAACGAACCAGGAAAAAAAAATGCCTCTGCACTCAATTGGATAGACCTACAACCAATAAGAGGTATGTATGTTAGCGACCAAGGGAGCCAGCTGATAAATTAAACTTTTGCGAATCCGTGGAAGGGCGTAAAAACATCTTTCTTTTCAACAAATGCCTTGATTGTGTTTCTCTGTTCCTATTTTTAAAATTAATTTGCTGTCGATATCTTCTAGAACAGACCTAATAGCAGAATCTACTCACCTCAACTCTCCAGCGGCAGCCATTGTTGTTTGTCACCAAAGCGGCGCTTTGGTGACGGGTTGGATTACGTTACTGTTGGGTCATCTGTCCATCATCGCTTAAAGCCCGCCTGACAATTTGATTGGCCCGCCAGATATTGGCGCAGTATACTTGGCGCCACTGTTGAGCAATGCCAGACCGAACTTCACGACCTCAAACGTTGTGGGCGGGACTAAGTTCGAATGGCACCCAGGCTAACATCCATGTTTCCATCAACTCGATTTGCTTCCTGATCGCTTCCTGATCCTTAATGAACAAGTTCTTTGCACCATGTTTTTTTTCTCCCACACTGTTTGTTTAGGGGGGTTTTATCGCACTAGTGGCTCGTTTTTTGGACAGTAGGCTGACAGGAACGGGGGTATGAGTGAGGGGGAGAGACATGCGGCAAAAGCACACACACACAGCGTTTACATTTGATCACTGCTGCACTTTATGGAAAGGAAATATTCATTTACCGTCTGAGCTAGGCTTTACTAAATGAAATTTCGTTTTGTATACACTCTGTGTATACGAAATGACAATACAAGTTGTCTAAGTCTAAGGTGGTATAACTCGCCACCTCATACTGGTCAAGGGGCTCTCTCAGTCCCTGTTCTCACATTGATTCCCCTGTGCTCCTGCCTGAGCTCAGGAACACTGTCTCACCTTACCTCTGTCATCCAGGCGTCCATTTCACAAAGCAGGGTTACTGAATTAGTCTTCTAAACATTGAAATATGGGAAACGCTGAGTTTTCCGTTGAACATACAGAGTTTACCAACCTCTGCTTCAGTCCCCATGATAACATTCTCCCCAGTGCTAACCTGGTCAGGAGCAGGTTTTGTTCAGTAAACACAGAGTGCCCTGTGTCTCTGCTCTCCTTAGAGCCAGTCAAGTTGTTTTATTTCCTGATTTAATCTGATTTTTGTCATAGTTTTGTGCATAAAATAAAAAAAAATCATTCACTAGGTCCATTAGACACATTGGGTGATTATGACAAACATTGCATGTCTGTTTGAAGAGGATCTGGTTTGTTTAATGTGAGCGGGATGCGGTTCATTTTATTTTTATGTATTTATATTTTTACTGTACATGAAGAACTACTGAAGTTGTTTTCAGATTACACATAAGTAGTTTAGATTAATTAATTCTGCTGGGGGGGAAAGGAATTACCTTAGGGTTAGAATAGGATTCACTTTTCAAACTACCGTACCTACTATTCAACCTACTGAGCCTACTGGCACAATCTGAAGCCATTCTATGGGACTCATAACTGCTAATACGCCATTTATTGGGATGAGAACACCCAAAGCTCGGCTGCAAACAGACACTTGATATTTATTCTGCAAAAGAAGATAGAGAATCAAACTGAGGAGGAACCCTATTAGATGATGAACAGGTCCTATGTATTACAACAATGTTTTAAGACTTCATCTTCATCTGCTGGCAGTTTATTTTAGATTAAACACTGGTCCACTACCATTCAAGCAATATACCCTCAATGGTATCATGGTCAAAACAGGCAGGAGGTCGTTTTTAATATGTATTAGTATTACTGAATATATATTCCTGATATGTGAAAAAACATATTTTCCTTGTCAAAATGACCGTTTAAAAAAATAACATTCTTTACACATAGAAGGAACATTCTGGAAATCTAGAAAATAATTTCAAAACACCACAATGAAAAAAGTGAAACAAAGCTGTTTTTCATTTAATGTGTTTGTTTTCATTCCAATGAATAAAAAAAAAATAGTTTGCTCAATTAAACAAAATTTTCTTAGTTATGTTTATGGTTGAATCTATTTTTTTTTAATTTACTATAATGTAAACTGACAGCGAGGCACCAAACTGATTTTTTTTTTATTTTAAGCAAAGTCTTTTTATTAGATTGAGCAATTTGCTCATGCAAGTTCTGGCGGCAATTGTACTTCCGCCTCAGCCTCCACCAGACGTCGTGCTAAAGAGAAAAATATCAGGCATTTTGCGCAACGTTGAGGTAAGTCATTACATTTTTTAAAGATGACTGGGCGTAAACCTTAGCCCCCAGACAAGATTTGTGTGAGTCTGTGCTTTTGTGGGCAATTAATTGCTCTGCTAGCATTAGTGCTGGAGGGGAGGGGGTTCGCCGTCGTTGTCGTTGGAGAGGCCGAGCAGAGGTTTTATGGGTCACCGGAGCTGCAGTACACCCTTGAGTTTATGCAAAAAGTCCTGATGGAGCTTGGTGGGAAAAAGATGTCCCCAAAAATTCATAGGCTGAATACCCAGCTTTACAGCCAAGAGTAGGCATACAGTAGTTGAGTTCCACTGTCTGGCCTGATTATAATGGCATTTCTACAACCAAAACGTTGTACCTTTTTATCTGAGGTTGTTGTTCGGTCACTGTTTAAATGTTAAGTGAGAAAAAAAATATGCCTAAATGCTGTTTGAATGGTTGAGATGTTGAAAAAAATCTTACTTCAGCAATAAAATTTTGTATTGAAAAGCAATGGCTTCTGAGTGTAAATAAAAAAAAAAAAAATCAGGTCTGTAAATATTACATTATGATGACTTTAAATTTTTATTTGAGACAACTTAAAAAAAAATAGTTTGCTCCCATATTCAAAAGTTGTTTAAATGAATTTAAAATATTCAGGTTGAACCAAGTATATTATTTACATTCAGTAATAAAACCAATGTATTTATTTTGATTTAGTAAAATCTGAAATAATTGCTTTGGTTCAACCTTCAGAAATTAGTTTACATGAAGTTAAATATTTCAGGACAAATCAAATGGATTATTTATATTGCATGAAACTACAATATTAGTTGTGATCGATTACCTCAATTTTTTTAAATTGAGCCAATGTTTCATTTATTTCAGTGCATATTCCTATTGTTACTGGTCATCATTTGTAATATTTTGACTATGAAGAAATGTATTTTAGATAGAATAAATACATATTCAGTCAAGCTGATAAATCTAAAGCAAGATTCTATAAATGGTACTTAAAGTTAGCATTATAGGTATATGAAAACTTAATTCTTATATGGTATAATTTACATTTTTTTACTTTCTGAAATTATGTTGCTGCAAAAAATGTAATTTAAAAAACATATTATTACAGCTCAGTCTATTGAGTGTTATTTAGATCAGGAAGAATCTGTATTTTAGTGATCTTAAAATAAGCCCACTTCATTTAACTGGAGCTACGCAATCTTAACTCTAGCAGCACACTTCTACTCCTCCTCCTTTGCAGCTGTAGCGCTGTTTCTGTCTTGTAAACCCTTTGTGTCGCCTTTTGTTTTTTCATTTCTTCATTAAAATCTGTACTACTGGTGAGGTGAAATAGGCACTTCCTGTTGCCTGTTGTCATGATGACTCGTCAAATTCTGCCTCCACTGGTAATGGCTTTTTGGTACTTGTTACGCACATATTTAGGTCTGAGTGGAGCTAGGTAAAGTTGATTGAACTAATTAATTGCAGCTGTTGTAAAACTGAAAACTCAGAGTTCCCGTCGTTAGGCTAGATCAATTTAGAGTTGCGGATTTGAATCTGAGTTTGTTAAACCTGCTACTGAAAATGGACCCCAGGTGGTTTGTCCCCCTGTTTTGGGCACTCTGAGCCAAATAAACATGGACCCGGTGCAGGGGAAAGATGCAAGTCTGCTCAGAGGAAGAAAAAACATGCATCAACCAGGGATTTAAATTGGTCGTCTTCATAATAACATGCCTGGTTGTGGTCTTGAACATTTTATAAAAGTACCTTATTAGTCTATGTAGTAGATTTATATATAGGCTTAACTTGCTACAGTCCCATTCCAGCGTAATGGCGATCTTTATAGTCACTACTTGATCAGCTCTGGGCTTGCAGTAATGCAAAGATGCCTTGCCCTCGACAAATGGAAACCGACTCACATGTAATTATAAAAAGCAATGTCTAAGGCAAGCGCAAACATAAAGACTGAGACGTTTAGTTCATAGGTGATTATAAATATATATTTATAACACTTATGTCAGTAAATCCCTGTAACCATTACACACTGTCCTTTTAAGCCAAAAATTAGATCATATCCATTTACCAAGCAGGTGATTACAAAGCTTTGCACATTTTGTTAAGTTTTATGCATAGAAAAAGCATTTAGCTTTAACTAAACTTTACAATTATGAACAACTCACTTTTTTGTCCAAACAAATACAATCTCAATAAATTATATATATAAATATTTTTTGAATCTGATAAAAATGGGGCAATAGTTCAACAGTTTGAGTACTTCAGCAAGGCTCTGTAATTTGTTGGTGGTCAGAGGCTAGAGTCCTGTTTCACAGTGTGGTTTTATAACAAATCCACACTACTGCTTAGCAGGATGAAGAAGGCCTCTGAGCGCCTTGTTAAAAGTCAGCCGACTCACCTGCTTGTGATTGTGGTCATAGGAGTTGATATGGTTCTCGCACTGCTGCTGTCTCACATACTGCTTGTTGCACAGCTCACAGTAGAATCTGGAGTCTCCCTCCTCCTGTAATGATATAGAGAGGAAAATGAGGAAAACGCTTTAAGGCCTTTACATCTTTGTAAAGATACAAAAATGAGATTAAAAAGAAACAGATCCCACTGTAAGCTTTGTTGGGATTTCTTCTAATTTTTAATAACCCCACCTTGTAATCTTTTGATGTTACATCAATGATTTTCAATATTAAACGCAATTAATAATTTTTATGAAAATACAATAAAATCATAAAAATTATCATTTAAACTGGGTTTTCAATGTCTTTTCAACTTATTTGAAAATTTTACTTTTCAACCAAATGCAGGAAGTATATCATGTCGTCTTTTTTCAATACATTTTTGCTCGCTGGGAAGACATAATTTTGGACCTTCCAAGGAACCAAAGTTACTCTAAGGGTTCAATAAGGACTAATACTGCCTCGTCTCTGTTCCTGCTTTTGGCTGTGACGCCATCTTGGAGAGAAACATCAGCTGTGCTGCTTCCATCAATACCCTTGTTTATAGATGCTGGAGATCGGCCTGTTTTTCCTGTGTGGTCCTGTTTCTCTGACCCGATCAGCTGGCTAGATCTGCTCTCTTCATCCTCTGATATGGGAGTTGGTCTCGAGCTCGCCTGCCTAGCTGTGTGTGATTCCTGGCGGGGACGCTTTTTACAGTTGCTTTTTGTATCTCTGCTTCTGTTTCCTTGAACCTCAGTCGGCCTCTGGCAGCAGACACTGTGCCTGGTTCTGCTGGAGGTTTCTTCCTGTTAAAAGGAGTTTTTCCTCTTCACTGTCGCTACAAGCATGCTTAGTGTGAGGGATTACTGAAGAAGAGTCGCATGCAATCAACTGGTTTTCCTTAGATAGAAAACTTTTGTATCAATTTGACTGTATGATCTGGTTGAACTGTAAAAGTGCCTTGAGATGACATGTGTTGTGAATTTGGTACGCCATATAAATAAACTGAATTGAAACTTAACTATCAGATGAGGGAGACTTCTGTAGCCTCAGTTAAGCATGGTGAATTAATCAGTTCTAACTGGATTCTAGTCCAAAAGTCTAAAGCTTGTATGATGGAGATTCTGTGCTTGGAAACAAAACCAGTCCTTTTAATTAGGCTGAGTTTAGTCTTTGCTGTTAGACAATTCATTTGTAGTCAAACCCTGGATTGTGCCAGCAGATTAAGATAAGCTCATGTTTTACTGGCATGAGTTCTGCTTGTAGATTCTTTAATCAAAAGGAAAGTAGGGAGTGGTGGAGATTTAGAACATGGTTGTTTCTATGAGTGCACGCATAAAAGCTCACCAATTGGTACATGATAATAGGAAACATATGTTGTTAACAGATAAGACCCTTTGTGGCAAACAAAGTTTTTTGTTTCATTGATTCAGTAAGGAGTACTCACAGTCTGGCAGGGAAGTGAGGTCAGTCATGTAAAAAGCTAGAGCGCCCCAGAGAATGTGACTCTCCGGACAGTTGACTGCGTGCTTGTTGTATCTAACTGCTAGCACTGATTTCTGTACCATTTGCTCTACCTTGAATGAATAATTTTCAAAATCTTTTTCTATTCTCATAAATGACATTGCTCTAAAGCAGATCAAATGCAGAATCTAAAAGAGGAGCAGAGAGGTTAAGTGAAGTAAAAGTGTAAAAACTATTACACTACACAAGAAAATAATACCGTATTACTAAAAACACTTTAATAGCCATTATTGGTGATTTATCTTTAGAGGTGGGGATTAGCTAGGGCACCATTTAAAAACCAGTGCAGTTGCCAAGGACTACAATGGTGGCAAAAAAAAAGGTAAAATGTCTCATTGAGAAAGAAGAATGTGTATTTGCATACATTAACCTTAAAGAAAATACAGCTGTCGGTTTCAGGGGAATGTGTTTAAATGCCACACTGTATGTGCAATATTTTTTGAGCAATTAAAATAACTGTACTTTAACGGCTCTAAAAAACTGAGGAATAAACAGAAATAAAAGCACCTGATGAATTGATTTCCTAAATATTGACACATTGTTAAAATGTTTGCCTGGTTTCGGTGCTACTTTATGTTGTTAGCTCTTTATCTTTATAAGCTTTTCAACTAAGTTAAGGTTGTCCTGGTTTGTGCTCAATGTTCTCAGTCATATTAAAAAATAAGATCAAATTACATTAAAAATGGGAGATTTAATGTCCCTGTGTAATGACTCTGAACAAAGGGACCCAGTATTCAGGCAAGACAGACAGTGGGATAACTTATAAAGCATTTTTTAAAGCAAAGATAGATGGTTTGCGGATCTGTAGCAGCAGCGGCTAGGGCGTCAGAGGCAGGTAACTCTGGTTTAGAGTTCAGACTGTTACCCTGAGAGAATGAAGTTGAAATCAGACGGACAGCTGACAAGAGAGTACTGGATACTGAAGCCTTGTAGAATCCAAAAAATAAAAAAACAGGTCAGGCAAACAGATCTGAACTGGAAAAGGCGGCAGGTTAAAGGTCGGGAAGACGAAGCGGGTCAAAATCAGGCAATCAGAACACTATTCAACATATTCTCATCATCAGTGCGTATGAAATCATTATTGCGAAAAGTTATGCACACTATTTCAAATACGTTTTGGACGTTTTTCCTCAAAAACCACATCAGTGCGCATGCGCTGGCAGACAGAAAAAACTTGATCATGGACGGACGTAAAACTGGGAAAAACAGTGCAATCATCACTTCTTCATGTCTCTAACTACGTTGCTTGCTGTTTTATATCTTAGGGTTAGGGTCAGGGTTGGGGCTAATTGTAATTTATATTCTATATTCTGTGAATGGTGAATTCAGATGCACACGAGCATACTACGAAATAAACGTCCAAAGCGTACGAAATTACGGTGCATAACTTTTCGCATGCGATTTCATATACTCACTCACTCATAATGGGGAATAGGTTGCACTATTAGTAATGCTTGAAAACTCTCACCAAAGAATGATCTGGCACTGATGACCGGGACCAAACAGTTTAACTAGAAGTAGGAGCAGGTGGATAAGATGAGCAGTGATGAGAAACAGGGCAGAGTTAGACAGGTGAATGAAATGAGCTATTAGGCTAGCCATCAACACACCGATCATGACACCCTGGCCCAGTTTAACTTTCTATGTTTGTGTCATTTTATAAATACCAATTCCAAGCAGATGCATCTCAATTTTTGCATCAGCCTTGGAAATTTCTACTGCTCTTAGCCAATATCTAACCCATGGTTAAAAGTTTCTTTGCCCAGGCACAATTTTTCCCTCCCAAGGTTTCCTGGAGGCTTCGAGGAAGACAAGCCATGACACACAAAGACTGCACAGTCAAGCACAAAAGAAGCGTGATCCAGTTAGAAACCATTACCCGATAAAATAAATCCTGAAAAATAGCCTTCACATCTTGTTTGGTGTAATTTTAAATCATGACTCTGTCTCCAAATTAGTCATAAAATTAAAATGGAAAACAAAACTGTGTAGGTGGGACTGAGGAGTTAGAGTCAGAGCCAGCATGTGCAGTAAAATGTGTTTATGGAGATGCGTATTCATCTTACTCAGGCTTTCATTTGTTACCTGTCATAGGGGGTGAGGTGTGTAGCGTTGTGTGTCTAAGTGTGTGTGCTCAGACTTTCTCATATAGGCGATAGAGTGAGTGGATAGATAGAGTGGCTTCCAGTAGGTAATGGGTTCTTTAATCAACTGACCAATGAGAGGAAGAAAAGACAAAGAGAGAGAGGAGCTTAGATGTATGCCTTGTCATACCCATCCAGGAGGTTTCAGGTCATCCATCCATCCATCCATGATCCATCCATCCATCCATCCATCCATCATCCATGCATCCATCATCATACCATCCACTGATCCATCCA
>JAGKQL010000051.1:1343493-1359419 GCA_018398635.1 Cyprinodon brontotheroides
ATATTCATATAGGTATATATAGTTCATTCGTTATTTTGGCGGTGGTTCCCAAACTGCTTTATGTATGATGCTGTGGGGTTTTAAGCACTTAACCTAATCTCTAACCCCCCACCCGAGTCCCAAGCCTCTTCAGAAGCTCAACACAAAAAAATCTAAAGCAGAAAATTCAATGTTGCTAAAAAAGCTACAAACTCCTTTAAATCAATAAAATACCATCTTTAAAGTGTAACCTTTTTAATGTTAACTTTTTATTTTAATGTGTTTTAGAATTTCACATCAATATCAAATTATCTAATAAAAAATAGAATAAAATGGGATATTTATTTAATTTATTTCTAACACCCCACCTGCAGATACACTGTTCCATTCCCTGTTATAAGGTAATAAACAGACAAATCATGCCTTTCATTATGTAATAGGGCATTCCATATTGCACACATCCATTTTATAATTTTTCACTTAGGTATATTAGGGGTCACATGACAGTGAATCTATAAATCAGCTCCCTGCACCTACTACAGGAACCCCTAAAATATCTAATGTTTCACAAAGGAGTAGCCGTGCTTCCCTCCCTTGGCATAGGAGGTGGAAAATGTTGAGGCAGGGTGGCAGAATATATACCTCCCTATTGAAATAGGCAATAAATCTATTATAGATATATAGAATAAAAAAATAAATTTAAAACCCCATAAAAATGTAACGTGTTATTTTCTATTCTAAGAAACAAAAACAACTTTTAGGTATAGGCCAACCAAGAAAAACAGATATTTCACACAATAAATACAGAAAACAAACTTTGAAAAATAACTTCTTGTTGCAATACTGGCTCTACAACAGTTGTAGCGCCAACGCTTGCCCTTACAGCAATACCAATTCCCCTTCATTACTATCATCATATTAAGGAGAATCTGACAACCATGAAAGAAAAACTCAAGTTGTTGATGTGATCTTTGGCTCTTCGTTTCTGTCATGCTTCTTAACTTATTTGCAGAGTCTGACCATATGGTAATTAGATAAAGAAAAATCAGCCCATGAGGCAAAAAGAAAAACATTCTAAAGAGCTCCTTTTTCCAACAAAAAGCTGACAAACAGCTCTGAGGCAGAAAATATTAAATCGGACTTGGTTTATCCTATTATGTTTCTACTTTCCTGAATGCACTCAAGGCCTTCTCAGAATATTTTGACAGTCCTGAGGGCTAACAAATATGCACAGTTTCACACAGTTAATGGAACATTGATTTATCCTTAAAAGTTAGAAGAAATTTTCAATCTGCGACTTAACCTTCAGTTTAGGCCTGGTCCCAAGTTTTTTTTGTTTGAGTAATATTGTAGTCGGAGCCTTCAGGAGAGGAATAACCTCAGAGGGAAATGGAGACAGAATAGGTGATATAGAACAAATCAAGGCGACCAGAGAGGCAGAGAGGAAGAAAAAGGAAAATCCAGCTTTGTTTAATCCCTAACTGTCTGAGAACGGCCACCATGTCTGACCATTACATCAGGGATCTCCAGCTTCAGTCAGCATTAGCTTCTTAGACAAGTGCTCGCTGCTTCTACCGTAATCCCATTAAGCACCAAATTTATGTTACATTATTCTATTACCAAACGAAACATTACATTTGCATTATTTAATCAGGGATGGCATTGCTTTGCATTATGTCATTAAAGATGTCGTGGGGTTGCATTAGCCTGCCGAAGATGGCTTTCGATGTCCATTAAACATGGCCAGCTGGACGGCTTGGAAATTGCTGCTCAGTAATCTCAAATTAAAACACATTACAGCTCTGAAGCCTTTTTTTTTCTGTGCAGGCCTTTCCTGCAAAAACAACAGGAACTGCTTTGCTTGTTGCCATGAGGAAATTACATTTTTATACACCTATTTATCCCAGCAGAGGTGGAAGATTTGAGGAAGAGCTTGTGGAAATTGCCTGAGCTATCGTGTGAATGAATTTTTCAAAACCCACAGGAGCAACTCTGATGTAAAGCTGTGAGGAGAGGAAAACTGACCTCCTAGAGCCAGACAGCTTACCAGCTTTCACTGCAAGGTTGTAATGTGCAAAATCACCACTGAAAGCAGCTTGTTGTGTCTCACCTCCTCTTTAAACGTGTTAAACCACCCTGGATACAGAATACAATGAGACACTGGCAGAGGTTTTGGAAAATTATTTTGGTGTTCTGAGAATCAGTAGAAGTATGAAGTAAGAATTTTGAAGCATTTAGAATTTATCTTCAAGCTAACAGTTGTTCACTTCAAGAGTAGAAGGTTCGATTCATATCCAACAGTAATCTTGTAAACAACGCTGGACAGAAAGCTGGTGGTAGACGTGTTTAACCAGAAGTAACAAGTTTTTCACTGCAGTAGCAGCTAGCAGCCCGACGTTAACGGGTTTGTCATTTGGAGGTGAACAAGTAGTGAGTATTAAAGTCGAAGGAGAGATTATTTCCCCTTACATTGATGTTCATTTCTTTTTCTCATGATAGAATGTAGGGGTGTAAATAATAATGGTTTTGTATCGATGCATCGATCCAAAAGCCGACGATCCGATGCATCGACTACGTCCGCAAGATAATTCGTCGGCTTTTTTTTTTTTCCTCTGGTCTATTTTTCTCCATTTGCTCCTGGGCTTAATTCTCCTCCCGTGCAAGGCGGTGGTGGCGCTTAAACCTATTTTGCCCTCCTACCTCGCTTCCTGGTTATCCTGTTGTAGCAGTGCGTTGCAGTGAGCTGGACACTAGCACATTTTTAAATTATGCTCAATTGAAGTAGCGTGGTCTGAGCTACACTAGATACGCCCGAGGCGCAAGCAGGAAGTGGGGGCGAAGTTTAGTCCGACCATCAACGGAGGGACATGAGGGCCAAAAAAGAGAGGAGATCCAGGTGGTGTTGGTTCCCAGCTGCTCGCCAAGACCTTGCTCCCTCAGCTGGTCAAACTTCACGAAGTTGTTTTCGTACTTCGTCATAAAACAAAACAAGCCGGGCCTCCTGTCTGCCGGCGGCACTGTTTGGCCGTCAGCTACAATCTGGGGAGAGGAGCAGCTGAGCCGCCTCTCAAGGGGGCGGGACGTCCACACTCTGGAGCTGAGGTATTTGAATTTAACTCATTGCAATGATTCTGTGCAGTTTTTTTTGATGCAAATTTTCTACTTCTGTTATTTGCTGTTGCTTCTAAAAAAATGTACAACTTATTATTACAGCTTTCTATTGATTTATTTCAAACTTGAAACTTGTTTAGCCTAAAAAAATAATCATAATTAAAAATTTTACCGATTAATCGATTAATCGAATCGAATCGCGGTGTATTCTTGAGTACCCAAAATAATCGAATCGCGGTCAGGAAATCGATACTGAATCGACCCACCATGATGGATGTGATTTACACCCCTAATATAATGTAGAGCTTATTGGCTATTTTGCCTGTTTTTTTTTTTTCAGAGGGAGAGAAATCAATAATTTATCTGCTAGAGGGGGGCGGATCGATGCCAGATCGATACTATCAATACCAATGCTGATTTTGATATTGAACAATATTCGTTTAACAAGATCGATAAGATTCTCTCCCGCGCGCAGTAACCGCAGCTGATTCACCAGTCTCCCCGTCTGTGTTACAGCACTCCGCTGCTCCCCCCTTCCCTCTCGTCACCGGCTCAGCCTGATCCGCCCACTCAGCTCTCTCTCCACTCCACACACAAACAACCACGCTGCTGCTCCTCAGACGCCGGAGCAGACAAAAATGAAAAAGGAACAAAGCGCAGTTTAGCTATATTTAAATGCAGTAAATGAAACAACGGCAAGCTGTATGGTTTGTAAAAAGCCTGTTAAATGCAGTCGAAATACAATAAGTTTATACAGGCATATGAAAAACCATGAGCAAAAACACATCGAGCAACAGAAAGAGAGAGAAGAGACGAAACTTCGCTCATTGCCCTGACAGACTCTCGACCCTCGTTTCAGACCTCCAGAGAATCTCCAGGTAGATAAGACTGATCACCTTCATATTAATTTTCAAAGTAGATATTATATGTCTTATATTACTGTGGCCCACTCAAAAAGAGTAATTAAGACTTTGAAAGAACCCATTACATTTATCCCATTAAAACATTTTATCTAATTGAGCTAACATTAATTAATCCTTATTTATCCAACAACGGGGACGTTAATAGAATTAAAGCAACAGGCAAGTGCAAACAATACAAACAAAATTACATAAGGATTAAAAGATACTATATAAGAGGTAAATAAGGAAAAAACAATATGAACATAACATTATCTATATTTTAATTTTTTTATTGTGACAATAAAATAAAAATCACAAAACACCAAAAGGTCAACAGTTCAATGATACATCAAGTTTAAATGTAAAAAAACATGGGTATTGTATCGATATCTGCGATACTGACCCTGTATCTACCTGGTATTGTATCGATTAAAAATTCCCAGTTTCACCTCTAATATCTGCCACTTTTCAGGGGCCTCAAAGTTTTAACGCTTCACACATAAATAGCTCAAACTGCGCATGGAGAGTATTTTAGATTTCTATGTTTTAATAAAGCTGCTCATATTTATTTCACCTGATCCTTTTTTTTTTTGCAGAATTCTGACTTAATGTAAAAGCAACTCAACATATGAATATTATTTTAAACTCAGTCATTGATTGATTATTACCATTTAATCTTAACAATATAAATCCATACATCTTCTTATCTGTCTTATCACAGATAGTGTCTGTGTGGAGATGGGGGCATTGGAACACTAAATAATCAAAATTTAAGGACGTCTTGCTCAGCTCAATATCTTGAAATGTATTACTTTTGCTGAAACAAAGCTGGCGGCTGTAACTAATTTGATTTTCCATGTCTTGTAACTGGCTTGATAAGTCTGAAGTGTGAAGTGAGGCTCCTCTGCACCCTCTCACGCTCGCCGAGCAGATCCTGTAAATGACTTTCATACTGACAGATCTCTCTTCCCTCGCCTCCCTCAGGGTTATGTTCCTTCTCCAAGCTTGTACTTTTTTAACACTAATGACGAACCGCAGCCACCATGAAGACGGACGCTTTACCAAAGCTGGAAGGAGGAATAGAAAAATAGAGGAAATGGACAGACTGACGATCAGACCTTTTTGTGTTACTACAAAAAGAATGAAGAGAAAAAGGTCACAACCTCTGCTAGATTCTTTGTCTAAGAGAGATAAGAAAACCTAATAGTTGCTTATCTTCGGCTGCGTGTTGAGATAATTACATCAGTTAGGCACTATAGTGGCCATTTCTCCTAGTGTGAATGAGTTTTTTTGTCTTTTTAACCGTGGCATAAAATGAGGAAAAAAGATTAGAGGGTTATTCAACAAAAAAAAAGGATCAAAAAGATGCAGCTGCAGGGATGCAACGACCCGAAGCAAGGATGGTGTTTGTGTCTTAGTGATGATTCGGTTAATAGAGGTTTGCTTTAATGCTGTTTGATGCCTAATTAGCAGACAAGATGCTACAGTTTTTTTTACTGAACACTAACAGATTCATTTACAAAGAAAACCTACAATGTCAGATAGATAAACACGCACTCATAGGTTTTCTTTGAGCTGTTTTACTATAACAATAGAAAATCTTTTAATGTACACTATGGAGCCAAACAGAGGGAAAGAATCTCTCTAGGGATGTTCAAAACGTAATAGGGAAATGAGGTTGAATGAATAGTGTGGCTTTTATAACCAACAGTTGAAAAAAAATATTATATTATATTATATTATATTATATTATATTATATTATATTATATTATATTATATTATATTATATTACATTATATTATATTGTGGGGATATGCATGCTTCTATAGAAAAACTGTGTGCCGATCTCCAAAATTGAGTTTCATTTTCCTTCTTTCACCCCCATGATGAGTCTTGCACAAAGTCTGGTTTTTGGAGCAAAAATTGTCTTTCCATCATTTGCTGTAAATTGGATAGACGAGTGTGGACAGAATGAGCATTGCTGCTGAACTTTAGTGGGCAGTCCTTGATAATAGCTGCTGTTTTCATGCAGGGTTTTAAATTGATTACAAAGAGGAGCTCTACACGCTGCCAGCTGAACACCAGAATGTGATTGTGCTCATTTGGGAGTGGGATTCACTTTGATTGTGCCCTCTGCAAACTTCATTTTAAGTATAGCCACATCATTAGCTCAGGTGAAACTGTGAGAGTCCAGCTGAAACCACTCCAGAGGTAAAACTATCAGAAGGATTGATGTAAAAGAGGAGTAAGTGCCTGAAGACATTTTCTTTTTCTTTAATAACTGCTTCCTCCAAGAAAGAAGCCTGTAAACACGATGATGGTTTTTTGAAATGGCTTCGGATGTTAAGAGGATCCAGAACTAGTTGCAGCATTGCACTTTATTTTTTCTTTTTTGATGTAAAATCAATGCAGTTAAAATACGGTAATTTTATAAATTTCATAAAATATTGTCACATGGACATTGCCATGTTTACACTGCAATGCATTCTGGGTAAATGACCTATACAACATTCTGTAGAAATAGCTCTGTCCACTCAAAACAGCAACCAGTAATGTAGAACCTTTTGAGTTTAAACCGGAGCACAACAACAACGACAGAGATAGTTGGAGCTTGGGTTCAGACTGTGACCTTCAGATGCAGGGCGAGTCATGCATCTGACGCCATTGTCCCGCACGGTGCATTCTAGAGTAACAGCATGAAATGGTCCAGTAACCGATCCGGGATTATTAACGCTGTTAAATCGAGACAAAGATGTAAAATGAACTTTATGAGTTTGTGTTTGTAAAAACTGCATAAACTCCTTAATTATCACCTAAACAGCCCCTATGGAGTCGTGCTACATGACAAAGCATCACTTCTCTACTGTGTTTGGAAAGAGAGGATTTAGCAATAGAAAAAAAGATATTCTAGTAATAAACATAGTAGATAAGGTATTTTGTGTGTTAATGTGCTTAATCTCCTAAATATGAGTATTCCATTATTTAGTACATCTGGCATAATGAATTGTTAAACATAAGCATATTTAAAAAAAGTATTTGGGAGAGGTCCTCTTGATAGAAGAGACAATTCAGGTTTTTCACAAAATTACTGCTTATCAATTAACTGTTTGTCAATTGAAAAAATTAATCAGTTTAAGATTAATTCAGTTATGAATATTAGCATTTTATCATAGTTTTCAGGCAATGCTTGCTTTTCTGTATTGGCTGTAACTTTGTTTTACCTGTGGTTAGCTCTGGTAGCTGGTAATATGAGCCAAGGCTACTATCTAATAATAAAACAGCCTAATAAGATTCTGCTATTGTCTGTTTGAACAGAAATAAGTAAAACCTGTTTTTAAAGGAATAAAACAAGGTTTATCCGTTTTCCCTCAACTTGTGCTTTTACAAACACAACATGGATTCAAGGTCTCCAAAAAATGTATAAATCCTCTCTAATGCTCTATTTTCCGCTTCACATAAATTATAAAATCAATTTTAACCTTTAAAGTCTTTTTTTGTTAGCTCTCTAGAATATTTAAGCCTGCCTGCACAAATGCAAACTAGTGTTAATACAATAAGGAACACATATTATAAATTATACTGTCATAATTCATTTATAAAATATTATCTTCTCACAATCAGGTTTAATAACTTTTATTCTTGAAATTATTTTTTCTCCAATTGCATCAAAATTAGAAGAATTAAAGTTGGAGATGCCATAAAATATATGTTAAATAGGAGGCATGATTTGTCATTTTTGTTTTTAGAATTTTCTTTTGTTTGAATTGTTTATCTACTGCAAGGAAGGACATTCTGAAATGTAATTTAGTTAAGTTAAAGAACTGCATTTTTTTTATGGCATTCATGGTTAAATGCAGTGAAATAAAAACATTTGACCAGTGAAAGGTCATTCCAGTACAACCCTTTTGTGTTCCTAATGACAATTAATTGATGTCAGGGCTCTGAGTGTTTGGCTCTTAACAACTATGACTCCCTGAGTAATTAAGTTGGATAGTCTTGGTAAACAGGTTTTGATGATAGAATGAAAGTTAAATCTCTATTGACTTCACAATGACAATAAGAATCAAATTATGGCTTGAAGTGTAAAAATATGACTGAAAAGATACACACAAAAGAAACCTAGATATTCAAGTTGCTCGACATTATTTAATCATCTCTGAGATAAAACAAATTACAGTTTATTCCTATAAGGAGCAGATTTTCCCTCCACCGCCCACTGATGTGATCTTGTATCAGGAGAGCGACATGAAAACGTTTCTGGCTGCTTGTCAAGGCTGTTCCTCCAGGGAGCACGCTGCTGCTCGCTCAGCCGCTGCTGGAGTTGTTGCATTCCGTTTAGCCGAAACAACTTCCTGTTTTGTACGTGAGCGTGGATGGGTTACCTTTGGGATGGCTTCGCATTTCATGACAGGTGGACAGAATCCTGCTGATACAGTAAATTTGAGTGGAACAAAAGGGAAGACCGAGGCTACTTTGACCTGACAGGATCAGCTCTGGCCCGGAAAAGAAAGGCTGAGAAACCCCCAGCAGGCGGGAATGATCTGGTCTTAACCAGACTTTTTCTCCGTTTTTATTTTCTACACAGAAATAACTGCTTGATATTTTAAAATTCTTTACTCACTCAATGATGCCATTTTTTAGTATAGGTTCAATACATTAAAAACACTTTAAGCGGGATTAGCTTTACAGCTACAATCACATGAAAACATTGTTACATGGACATCACCATGTTGTTTAAACTGCAATGCATGGTAAAGGTAAATGACATATGCTAGTTCATGTAGTTCTCGCTTTGTTCAACCAAAACAGCAATGATGATAATGTGAAACTTTTTCAGTTTGAACCGCAGCGTTTTAAAATTGGTGAGAATGTGGAAATCTAAAGAGCTGATGAAGATGAGAAGATCATAGGAAAGAAGAGCTTACGGCACGGCCGTTTTGAAACATTTAATAAAAGCTTGACTCAGTGGTTCCCAAAGATTTTCTTCTGGGCCTCCCTTTGGATTTACTTCAAAAAAGCCTGCTGTGCAAAGGATGGAGTGAAAACATTGAACATTTCTCTGAGAGTTTTTTCTTTTGTACTTTAATCCTCCCATCTTTTCAGTGGCTGTAGTGAGCCTGCTTTTGCTGTAGATCTTCTCAAATCTGGGTTGCAGTGTCACAACTGTCCATTATGCTCAGTCAAGCAAGCACTGTTTTTTTTTTTTTTTTTTTTTTTCTTTATTCATCCATACCGCTTCCCGCGCCCCCCCTGCAATCGCATTGCGCCCCCCTTAGGGGGCGCGCCCCACACTTTTGGAACCACTGGCTTGACTGAATATGTTATTTAGACATTTCAAATGCCGTTCTTCCTAGTAACAATTTACATTTCGGACATCTAAGACAATATTCTTCCTATATGTAATGAACATTTCAGATATGTTAAATAAACATAAAAAGTACAAATACTTCTCAAGTACTGTACTCAAGTAGATTTTCTCGGATATTTACTTTTACTTCGGCCATTTCTTATTTTCCTTTTATGGCTTACTTTTACTTCTACCTCTTACATTTTTGGCTAATAAAATATCTGTACCTTTCTACTCCTTACATTTTAAAAATGCTCTGCTACTTTAGTTTTGAATCATTTCAACGGAGTTACTCATTATTATTTTTCACGCCATCAATACCAAATTCAATCTAATTGGATGGGAATCTACGTTGCAGTTGACGCACCACTACAAGATGAATCGACAGATTCGGCGGTATTCATTGGCGGCAAATCATTGCAGCTTGGTGGCGGTGGCGTTAGCATAGTAGCATGGACGACGAGATGATTGAAAATGAACACAACGGAGATCTAGTCCTATTGGCAGACATCCATTTAAAATGTAGGCAACGGCATGAAAAAAGTGGTTTCTACTTTTACTTTTATACTTTAAGTAAATTTACAAGCCTGTACTTTGTTAGTTTTACTAGAGTAAGGAAGTTTAATCAGTACTTCCACTTTTACCAGAGTATTTTTTAACACAAGTATCTGTACTTTTACTCAAGTACGGAAAGTGAGTACTTTTGCCATCTCTGGTTAAATGTATTTCTTACTAGTATAAATGATACTTCACTCAGGTTTGTTGGATCAAGAGAAGGCTGGGATTTATTTGCTTTTATATCGTCTATAACAACCATGTGAGTCAGTTTCACTAATCTGAATATGATTTTTATTTTTTAAATGGGTTAAGTTAACATACAGTAGAGAAACATGTATTTCCAACAGTCAGTCTGGCTTGTTGACCTTCTAATTTTTTTTCAATATGTTGCTAATCATGCATGATATTGAATTCCAGATGCATGATATGGGATTTAACACACACTAAAAAAAGGGTTTTCTTATGACTGTTTAAATCCACAAACACATATGTCATGTTATTCATATAACCAGCTAAAGACTATTTGGTTGTATTTCATCTTGGTGACATTGTGTCAAAATAGTGTGGATTTTGTAGCAAAAAGTGAACAGAGCTAATGAATCTCTGGTGTAAATCCAACTGCTGCGTTCAGGATCTGTGAAGAGGAGTGTCCCAGTTTATTAAGGATGCTGAGCTGGTTATTAACTGCTCCCACAACCAGCACAGATGTGACACAATTAGCATGACAGTGTGGTGACAAAGTGGGATTCTTTGGTAAAACTTGCACAGCTGGTTGGAGAAAATTACACAGTTCCTGCACTTTTCTCATGAAGTGAAGATGTATTTTGATACAGCAATTTTTTTCCTTTATTTTCAGTAACTGGAAATGTTTTAAATAGAAGAACAAGATGGGATAAAACGGAGTAAGATCTGGATACAGATCTAAGCAGAAATCTTAAGGCATACCGATGAGAGCAGAAAGAGGCTCCAGATAGATGAAAAGTGATGTTGAACGTGCTGAATCAGCACATCATGGTGACTCAGAGGTAATAGTAATCATCCTACAAACTGAAATCTGTTGAATATGTGCATTTTCTCGTCAACTTTCGCTGGAGGTGAAAACTATGGAGCAGAAACACTTCCTATGTTTAAGACTGCTTAAAACTTTCAGTTTCAACCAAACTTAGAGTCTAAAACAACAATGTTTGCTTAGTACTGGTTGAGTGGAGGATAGGTGCAGGTAGAATAAGTAGTCGAAGCTTAGTGGGGATGAGGGGATGGCATTCCCTACTTAAAACAAAATCTTAAAATCATCCCTCTTCTTTAACCACTACCACTCCCCAGCCCAATCTGGGGGACAAGAATTCAGTCTGGACAAATGTTTCCCGTTGGCTCTACCTGCCCTCATCTATCCTTCATTTAGGTAGGTTATCCTGAGCTATTTTCTGTATTTATGCTGCTATACACTCCAACTGCTGCGTTAACACTTAATTTCTAAGCAGCCAATCACATGGCTGACAACTCAGTGCATTTAGGCATGTAGACATGGTCAAAGACAATCTCCTGCAGTTTCAAACCGAGCATCAGTATGGGGAAGAAAGGTGATTTGAGTGACTTTGAAGCGTGGCATGATTGTTGGTGCCAGAAGGGCTAGTCTGAGTATTTCAGAAACTGCTGATCTACTGGGATTTTCACACACAACCATCTCTAGGGTTTACAGAGAATGGTCCGAAAAGAAAAAAAACTTATCCAGTGAGCAGCAGTTCTAATGGAAGGAAATACCTTGTTGGTACACCAGAGGGCAGAGGAGAATGGCTAGCCAGAACTGGTTTGGAGCTGATAGAAGGGCAACAGTGACTCAAATAACCACCCGTTACAATCAAGGTGGGCAGAAGGCATCTCTGAGCTGCCAGTGCGTTGAACTTTGAGGAGGCAGAAACTGAGGCCACAATTTTGCCTTTTAAAGCTCGCCGAAAGTGGACAATAGAAGATTGGAAAAACGTTGCCTGGTCTGAAGAGTCTCTGCGATTTCTGCTGCGACATTAGGATGGTAGGGTCAGAATTTATGCGTCACCACAACATGAAAGCATGGATCCATCCTGCCTTTTATCAACGGTTCAGGCTGGTGGTGGTGGTGTCATGGTGTGGGGGAATATTTTGTTAGAGTGATACAACTATTCTGTGTTTCAACCAGAAGGGTCATAAACTTTTATGACCCCCTGTAGGCCATGAGGCAGAATCACACGGCTGTGTGACTTCCATCCAGCCAGTTGGTCAATTCACACCATCTTGTTACCTGCATCCTCCCAGACAATGATTACTGGCTCTTCTGTTTTAGGCCCGCCTGTTTGATGTTGTAAACTGTTAATAAAAGGCTTTGCCATGAAGGGATCGGTGTGAGAAGGTGATGGCTTTTCAAGCCAGCACTTTCTCTCCACCCGGCACACGCTGACGTCACAAAATCCTGCTCTCTGTGTTGATCATTTTCCTTTTAATCTTTTAAACTCACATTTCTCTGGATTAAAACCCAACATTTTTGGTGCCGAAACCCGGGAGTCAAGATCCAATTGTCCAGGACCGTGCGGGACCAAGGCCAAGAAACTGTCGACAGCCGTCCACCCTTTGCTGGACAGAGCCAATAGGTTGGTCCAGCCCTGCCCTGGACATCCTGGTGACGACTCAAGCTGAAGGACTGATCTGCACAGAAACGGTACGCCTAAGGTTTTTTATTAAAAGCTGGTCTGGGACCATGTGAAAGCTATAACTAGTTGTAGTCGCTAGAATATTTGACAAACAGGGTTTGTTGTGACCAGATCTGGGATCACCATTCTGTCGCAATCTCTTGTCTGAGAACCCTCTGGAAAGCTATCGGTATTCTAAGCCTATGACAAACGTGGTTTGTTGGGTCAGATCGCTGGCATCGGTATTCTGTGCGTTTGAGCCGCCGGAAAGTGTGTTCGGTTATAACTGGTTGTAATTAAGCTAGAATATTTGACAAACAGTTCTGTTTACAGGTCTGTGATAGATCCTGGGATCGGACCCTCTGTGTTCAAGCTTCTGTGCATTTGAGTCTGGGACTCTATGTTGGTTAAAAAATAAAAAATATTAGGCCTTAGGTGTGTGTGACTGTGTGAAAGTGTGTGAGGAAACAATCGAACCCGCTGTGTACTGGACTAAATTCTTTAAAAATGGGACAAGGTAGTAGTAAGAAGGAAATGCCAGATGATGTTAGATGGATGGTGGCGTGTTGTGGTGGTGACCCAGAGTTTGCCAGAAAGTGGATTGAGAAGGAGGGCTGGGATGGAAAGTTGAGAGTTGAGCCGCTGACAAAGATTAAGCAGAAGGTGGAGATGAAGTTGGTGTATAAATCAAAAAGAAAACAAGCTAAATACAGAAAAGAATTAGAAGAGTTAAATAAGTGTGGATTATGCAAGCAAAAAATAGGGAAAGCCAAATACAACAGAAGAAGGATAGAAAGACAGCTACAATTGCTGCTGTAAAAGTTAAAGCTGATGAAGAAACTGTTGTATCCCGTATGCTTCCTCAATATCCTGACCCTAATCAAATTCAAGGGGGTGATGGGGTTCAAGCAGTGGCATCAGCTGCGCAGGAAGGTGGAGATAAACCCCATCACGGTGAATATGAACACAGCCATGCCACTGTTTCCTCCTCCAGTAGCCCCACCATCGTGTGGTGATATTGGAGGAGCAGGAGCAGGCCCCCTGTCCGGGTGTCAGTCCCTCTCTGTGGATGGTATGGAACTCAGTGCCTCTGACCCTCTGTGAGCATGAGTTAAGAAAATCAGGGGGGATGTGAAGCTTGATTCGAAGTGTTACAGGGATGATTATCAAGTGGAGGTTTGTGGAAGGCCCATCTGCCCCTATTTATCCAAGATTGGCTGAATTAAAAAAACAAGAACAGGACCAAGATGCGCTGGAGGCGTGCTTTTCCTGTGTTGGAGGTGGTGGCCAACCCTCACTGTGGTCAACGCAACGCGACCCCAAGATGGTGACCCACTGGGTTGGGGATTACACTGTTCTTGTGTGTGTGGGCCATGGACAGATGCACGAGATCACCGGACTGCCTGTCGCGGAGGCTTACCTCCAGCCAGACAGAACCCAGTTAAATGGTTCGAGGATGCGCTAAAAATAGGATTTGAGAAAATTCATGGCGCGAAACAGGAAAGCCATGGGCAGAAAAAAAACAAGATGACATTGACCTGCTAACTAAGTTGGATGCTGAAGCTTGAAAGCTGACAAAACTGTTCGAAAAACATGTAATACCTACCTAGTGCTCGCTTTACGCGTGTTTCCACCTGCGGAAGGCCTGAAACACCTGAAGACCAAGATGCTGATTAAAATCATCAAAAAGGAAAACTTGAAAGCTCCTAGGTGGGACTTCGCCCCACATGCGTGCAACTCAACAACCCCTCATCTAAGTCCGTGTAAAATCCAGGAGAGACACTTTGGATCCACCCAGTTGCGCAATATTGTAAACTGATTACAAACTTTCCATCTGTGGCAAGAAGCTCCAAGGGGTTTACGTCTCACAGGAACCCCATAACTCAAGGTGAGGGATCTGTGTAGAAGTCCAGTCTTCAAAGGGGTTTGGTTTTTTTAGGACCACTGCCTCAACTGGTAACGCTGGTGAAGAAAACGTTCCTAACCCAGTCCTGTTGTCAGACGTGTCCTGAAAGAACTCAAACCAACCTGTTTCAAACAAAAGAGCAGGATGATTTTTTGATGGATCCACAGCAAGTCATCCCTACAGTGCCAAGATGTGGTGGCAGCATTCCAAGCTTGTATGTTGCTGAAGATTTAAACAAAACAGACTGTTATGTTTGTGCTCATATTCCTACTCCTATGAATACAATATGAATTGAAAGATGCTAATGTTTATATGTAAGGCAGGAGGGAAATGTTAGAGTGATAACTATCCTCGTGTGTCTCAACCAGAAGGGTCATAAACTTATATGACCTCCTGTAGGTCATGAGGCAGAATCACACGGATGTGTGACTTCCATCCAGCCAGTTGGTCAATTCACACCATCTTGTTACCTGCATCCTCCCAGACAATCATTACTGGCTCTTCTGTTTTAGGCCCGCCTGTTTGATGTTGTAAACTGTTAATAAAAGGCTTTGCTATGAAGTTGGGATCTGTGTGAGAAGGTGATGGCTTTCCAGAGCCAGCATTCTTCTCTCCACCCGCACACGCTGACGCCACAAAACCCCTGTCTCTGTGTTGATCATTTTCCCTTTTAATCTTTAAACTCACATTTTTCTGGATTAAAACCCAACATTTTGGTTCCGAAAACCCGCGAGTCAAGATCCAATTGTCCAGGACCGTGCGGGACCAAGGCCAAGAAACTGTCAACAGCCGCCCACCCTTTGCCGGACGGAGCCAATAGGTTGGTCCAGCCCTGCCCTGACATCCTTGGTGACGACATCGCTGAAGACTGATCTGGAAATGGTACGACCTAAGGTTTTTAATCAACAGTTGGTCTGGGACCATGTGCTAAACTTAACTAGTTGTAGTCGCTAGAATATTTTGACAAACAGGGTTTGTTGTAGGAGATCTGGGATCCTATTCTATGCGCTTTGGGTCAGGGACCCTCTGTGTGAAAAGCTTATAACTAGTTGTAGTCGCTAGGAATATTTGACAAACAGGGTTTGTTGTGATAGATCTGAGATCGGTATTCTATGCTAAACAGTGAACAGCTGTTGCTAAAAAAATAAAAAATATTAGGCCTTAGGGTGTGTGTGACTGTGTAAAAGTGTGTGAGGAAATGAACGGAACTTAATTCGTGTACTGGACTAAATTTTAAAATGGACAAGGCAGTAGTAAGAAGGAAATGCCAGATGATGTTAGATGATGGTATGTTGTGGTGACCCAGAGTTTGCCGCGTAGAAAGCGGATTGAGAATAGGAGGCCGGGATGGAAAGTTGAGAGTTGCCGACAAAGATCTTGCTGCAAGGTGGAGATGAAGTTGGTGTATAAATCAAAAGAAAACAAGCTAAATACAGAAAAGAATTAGAAGAGTTAAATAAGT
>JAGKQL010000051.1:1373827-1414730 GCA_018398635.1 Cyprinodon brontotheroides
AGGAGGGTCGCAGCAAGACAGGGAGAAGAAAGGAGTCATGATTTGGAGATGTTACTTTCCTATCAAAGTAATTTGCCCCTCAGAAACTGATTTCCTCTCCTGTCGCACCGTATATTCCTCCTCTTTATATCCACTTTCTTTTTTGGTCATTTAAATAATTTAAACCACAGAGAGCGGAATTATAAAACAGACATTCGGTGTCCGTTTCAATCAGAGTGATCTAATAAAGGGAGGCTGGTGTTGCCTGTGGGGTGTTAATTAGGGGCAGCATTAAAGTTAGGATAAAGTCACGCAGAGCTTAAGGACCTCCCTTGAGATGGGCTGCCCATGTTTGAAACACACCAATCAGTGGGTTTTAAATAAGCCCAGACGTCAGGGGCGGGTACACCTTGACGTGTTCGTTTAATCTGTCATAAATAGATGTTGGAAGTGAAAATGTGGAGTGATTTCTGCCTGGAGATGAGCTGCAGACGGAGCATCAGATGTGAGGAGTATCACGACTCCCAAACTAAAGAGTTTAATGTCTCTTTGAAGTGGCTTTGTTGCTGCTGCTGTGCGTTCCAGTGAATTTGATTTGCTTCACTTCATAGCTATATCGCGTCTCTTTGATATTTTTGAGAAGTAATATTTCTCTGCAGCTGTTTGGCATCTCTTTTGTTTCCTTTCCTCTTGTCTTTGATGCCATTTTGTGTTTCTTCATGGTGGGTTTGACATCTTTTTGCCCTGATTTTAGAGATTGACTTTCATATTTAGTTGTTTTTTTTATCCCTTAGCTTTTGTTTGTTGTCTGTTTTGTGTCTCTTTGCAACCATTTCGCATCTTAAGCTGCTTTTGTTGTGATTTTTCCCCTGCTTTTTCACTTTACGCTGTTTTCATTTCTGCTTTTTTGTGTTTTTTTGTGATATTTCTTGGATTCCTGTCCACTTTTATCACCTCTGTACAGAAAACAAAACTTAACCCTTTAAAGCCCGATCCAAGAATAAAACAAAACAGAAAATTACCTTTTTTCTGTTTAAATTCCTTATTTGGCCTTTTAACAAAATATGTAAAAAGAAAAAAACAGAAATACATTTATATGATATTAATAATTTATTACTATCAAGATAAGTCCAGATTATTTTTTGTGTAGTCTTCTACTGGCTGTTATCAGGTATATCTGATTGTGTACAATAGGATTTTTGAGCAAAGTTTTACCATTAAATTATGAAAAAAAGGTGTCAGACGCGAAACATTTCAGAAACCGTATATATCAAATATGATACATTTAAGTATTACAGAGGGTCTAAAGTTTATTTTTACCTCGCAATTTAAAAGAGGTAAGGACACAAGATGATTTGCAATAAAGTAAGAAAAAAAATCCATTATCTTATTTTAATAGCATATCCTACTGGAATAACAAAAATACTAATTCCTAATATTTATATTTTTATAAAATATTCTGCAACGACTGTTTTCTCGAACAATTATTTAGACATTAGAGCCAGCTTTACCCTCCTGAAACAGGATTACGGTTTTCATCTGTTAGATCAGGAGACTACAGCCTTGGCATTGTGGCTCACTGAATGATAATCTGAATGATGTGACTTTTATTTATGTATTTCTTTTTTCGGTGCCCCCATTGACAGATCCACCACTGACAGCACCTCAACGCTTTAGAGATCTAAACATATGGAAAATTATGGAAGAAAGAGGATTTATCTGAGACAACAGTTGGTGCCAGATTGGCTGGTCAGATTATTTCACAAACTGCAAGATATTCTGGGAATTTTATGCACAACCAGCTCTATGGTTTATACAGAACAGTAAAAGAAGGAGAGAATAGTCAGTTGTGTAAAGAAAACAATAATCTATTCAGTGATAAAAATGCAGCACTAACAGCATCCTGGTCTGAAGAGTCAGAAAGAGACAGGGTTAAATCCCAGGGTATAGGATGATGCTAAACTGGTTTCTTAGACGTGATAAAAGGTTCACTGCATCCTAATGGCCTCCTCAATCAATAGATCTCAACCCAACAGAGCGGTGGAACGATTTATATCATGAATGCAAATGTGCGATGTTATCATCGCCGCAGATCCAGATCTCTAAAGATTGCCCATGGCATTAAAATGGAATGGGATTAAAAAACTTCTTCTTAGAGCCACAAAGCATTAAGTCAAATCTGAAGGCAAAATTCTAGCAATTATACTTAGAAAATTGACCAAATAAAGTGTTAGTTTTGGAAAATTTCAATATGATTCATGGTTATTTACCTCAATCATAACTTTCTTTGCAAATTTTGTATTTTAATTAACCTTTTTAAATTTTGTGTTGAATCTGTTCTTACTGCTTTCTATACGCCACTCATGCACTGCCATTGCTTTTACTTTTGATTTTTAAAATCTACCATATTGCAGTTACTTTAGATCTTCTTTTTTTTACTTGTAGTCTTCTGGCCGCTTTCTTTGCCACTAGAAACTATACATTCTGTTTCATT
The DNA here is from genome assembly GCA_018398635.1 of Cyprinodon brontotheroides. Lineage (NCBI taxonomy): Eukaryota > Metazoa > Chordata > Actinopteri > Cyprinodontiformes > Cyprinodontidae > Cyprinodon > Cyprinodon brontotheroides. The sequence continues at coordinate 1,376,301 of JAGKQL010000051.1, forward strand.
TTCTTTGATTTCCATCACTCATCTCTTTGCGGTTACTTTATGTCCCTTTTTATTTGTACTACTTTATAATTGCTTGCGTTCTTACAGTCCCTTTGTAATTTCATGTTCTAGTTTCGGTGTATAATTTTCATTTTCTGTCTTTGTAATCTCCTATTTATAGTATTTTGTGTTTAACTTGTGTCTGTAGTTTTTTCCATGACTGACTTTGGGTTTTTCCCATCCGATGAATAGCGCATGTCTTTTCCCTGCATACTTATCTCTGTTTTTGTGTCTTTTTAAAGATCTGGTGACGTATGCTGTTGGTGCTGTTGTTTTGCACCATCTAGATCTTAACACTTTTCCATTTTGTTTCAAGTCAAATGGTGAATTTGCATCCTAGTTTAATCTGCAGTTTAAAATCCTTCTAGTGTAATTCTTCTTGTTTAACACAATATTTAGTTATTGAACAAATTAAAATAAAAGGCCTTTATGCAATCAATTTTCATGGAAGCCTGGAGCACACCATATTTTTGAGGACAAACATCATCATCAAGGTCAACTGCTATAAAAACCCAACCTGAACTTTCAATGAGAGCAACCCACAGCGATCCCAACATTTATAGGACAAAAGGTCAAAGGTCACATAATAACCCCATCCTTGGAGATAGCACAAGACATGGAGAAACTCTGCTCCGTTTTGCAGTTCATTGGTATCAGAGACTTGGGTTTTCAGTCTAGAATAGGAGGGTATGAGTGTGTGAGTGTGTGAGGGTATATGATGGATGGATGGATGGATGGATGGATGGATGGATGGATGGATGGATGGATGGATGGATGGATGGATGGATGGATGGATGGATGGATAGACGGACGGGCAGGTGGATGGATGGATGGATGGGGGGTTGGTGTGTGATTGGGTTGGTTGATAGGTTTGTTTGATTTTATGCAGATATTCTATTAAACAGAGTTAAGACTCAATAAACCTTTAATTGTATAAATACTACAGTAGCAGTTTTAGTGCTTTACTGGCATTAAATCCACCAAGACATCTGACATGCATAGAGGCTGTTACACATGGAATCCATTTTTTTTCACACGTATTACATATTCTTTAGTACGACGGAGTACTAGGGCCAGGCTAGAGATTATTTTTTCTTCTGGTTCAAGAATAAAGTCGTAATATTATGAGAATGAAGTCATCATACAAAAAAAAAAGAAAGCTTGGAGCTCCGCCCAGCAGATGACGGCCGACCAGCTCTACCAATCAGCAACCTGAATCCACTTTGACTTCCTGCCCAGTTTGATGCTGGGGCTAAAGGATTTCCTTATTTGTCAAACCAGAGCTAATGTATAACTTCACATGATGCTCCACATTCCTCATTTTAGGGAAGAAAGAGTTGTCATAAAATCAAACGTGTTTCTCGTAATTTTAGGGCTTTATTCTCCTAATATCAGGACTGTATTCTTGTAATTTTATGACTATTCTAGTTGTGACTTTTTTCTCGTATTACTAAGACTTTAATCTCATAATTTTACAACTTTAATCTCATAATTTTCTGACTTTATTCTCGTAATTTTAAGACTTTTATTCTAAGTAATTTTATGACTTTATTCTCGTAATTTTATCGACTTTTATTCTCCTAATTTCACTACTTTATTCTCCTAATTTTATGACTTTATTCTCTAATTTTACTGCAACTTTATTCTCCTAATTTTACCACTTTATTCTCGTAATTTTATGACTTTATTCTCCTAATTTTACCACTTTATTCTCCTAATTTTATGACTTTATTCTCCTAATTTTATGACTTTATTCTCGTAATTTTCTGACTTTATTCTCCTAATTTTATGACCTTATTCTCGTAATTTTCACTTATTCTCATAATTTTACCACTTTATTCTCCTAATTTTATGACTTTATTCTCGATAATTTTACCACTTTATTCTCCTAATTTTATGACTTTATTCTCAGTAATTTTACTGACTTTATTCTCCTAATTTTATGACTTTATTCTCGTAATTTTTAGACTTTATTCTCCTAATTTTTTACCACTTTATTCTCCTAATTTTATGACTTTATTCTCTAATTTTACCACTTTATTCTCCTAATTTTATGACTTTATTCTCGTAATTTTACCACTTTATTCTCCTAATTTTTACGACTTTATACTCGTAATTTTACCACTTTATTCTCCTAATTTTACGACTTTATACTGCGTAATTTTACCACTTGATTCTCGTAAATTTTATAAACTTTTTATTCTGCGTAATGTTTTTGCGAATTTTATTCTCATAATTTTCAATTCAATTCAGTTTATTTATATAGCCAAATTCACAACACATGTCATCTCAAGGCATTTTTACAGTTCAACCAGATCATCCAGTCAAATTGATACAAAGTTTTCTATCTAAGGAAAACCAGTTGATTGCATTGACTCATTGACTCAAATACAATTCCTCACATTATTTTTACGATTTTATTCTCATAATTTCATGACTTTTATTCTTCTAATATTATGACTTTATTCTCATAATTTTACGACTTGATTCTCGTAATTTTAAGACTATTCTCGTTGCGACTTTATTCTTGTAAATGTACGACTTTATTCTGGTAACAGAAGAAAATAAAATCTTTAGCCTGGCCCTAACACTCTGTCGTACTTGAAAGCACAGGTCTCCTACATTTGTAAAATCGGATTTTCTTTGTGCAATAAAATAGTTCTATAGCAGGTAGGATGTTCACCAGCCCAGAACAGGCCAAATGGAATCACAGCGCAAATATGTTTTTTTTGTAGTAAAATGTTTAATTGAGAGCTGAGAAAAACAAAGTCAAAGATAGCTTAGATGGTCATCATTGCAGATCACATCTCAACATAGCAATCTTTGTGTCCAGATGAAGGTATCCATCACAATCCCAGCATATCTTTTCCTTCTCACATGGATTGAGTTGTTTAGCTTGTCTGTGTCGGGAGTTTAGTGGCTGTTTGACTGATTGTGTGCAGCAGGAGTTCTCCATAAGAGTTCTATTGATCTGAACCACAGATGTCCTCCGTGCTTTTGGTTCAAGCGAACAAAAAAAGAAAAGAAAAAAGAAAGATGGTTCCTGAGTTTTGACTGGTCCTTGTCTCTGCTTCATGGCTGATGATGAAAGAAGTTGAAAGATGAGGGACCAGCAGAGGGACAGAGATACACGGAGTCAGAGAGAAGAGACTGGAAGGAGAAGAACACAAAGAGGAGACAGTGAGACAAAGAGGGAGGTTGTTATTCCTGCATCATTACTCCAACACCTCATTTTTCCTCCTCTGTCTCATCTTCTCTTTTTATTATTCGCTCTCCTCTCTCATCTTTTCTTTCTATTATTCATCCCCTCTCTTTGTATCTCTATCATTAGTTTTTATCTCTCTGTCTCTCCCGGTTTTCTGTTGTTCAGACAGTCAGACAAATGAGCCATGAAATATTCGCCATCAAGACACAGAAGAGCTTCTGCGTGTTAGTGTGTGTGTGCATGTGAGAGGGAGGCCGTACGCTGGCGTTTTTCTGTCTGGACGCACGTTTGTCCTTCTGCTCTTTGGCTGTGAGGTCTTTCAACTGATTTTGGAAAGTAGCCCAACTCTGTTCAATTTCCGTCTTCTGCGATAGAAAATAATGCCAGAAATCAAATCGACTCCTGAAATGTTCGGCTGAGGAAAGGATCATGGGAGCAGAATGATCGACCTCAACTCCACCTCAAGAGCACACATCTTTTAGTTTAGTTTCATTAGAGTGCAAAACACAAGCAGTGTTCACAGGTTTCAGGGCTTTCTGAGAGCTTTAGCTCACAGGTCCAGTGGTTTTCACATAACAAACTGAGTTCCCTGGGAAGAACATCGTTTGGTTGTGATAGTGGCTGAATAAGCTCATTGAGCATTCACTCGTTTATATTTGGAAACTTTTTCTCATTAAAAGATGTCTGAAAGTAAGTTGGCATGTGGAGCAATTCCTCTGTTTTTGTCTTCAGATGACATAATGAGCCCTGACTAAAACTCCTCATGACTTATTCTGGTTATTATTCATTAAATACCAACAAAGATTTTCAGTAGTTCTGCTGTTTTTTCTTGTCTGTTCAGTGCATCCGTTGGGACTCAGTAAGAAGTATATTTAAATATATTTATATATTTTTTGTAGGCATTAAGGAAGAGAGGAGGAAAAAAAGAAATATTTGATAGAAACTGATGGGATAATTTCAAAGCCACTACACTCTATGAGCTACATGCTAGCATACCTGTCAAGTCAAGCAGATGGGGCAATTTGCACCAATATTTGCATCACAGGTGCAGAAGTGCTGCTTCTACGTCAGCAACAGATTATAAATTAATAGGAGAATAAATCCCGTTAACTGAATTCCTTGAAGGTAACACACATTGACATATTCTATAAGGATCCTTTGCCTTTTTAAAGACTTTCAAAGTCAGCTATAGGTATTTAATAATAAACTACTACTACAGTGTATTTGTCTGATATAAAATGGTTGTTATCCTCAAACCCAGCAGAAAGAAGCTTGCCTTCAATACCACTTTGGGCTGGATTTTGATGAAGAAAAAAAACCTAACAGTTAAAAGCTTTGTTGTGCAATAATTTCATCTTTAATGTCCACCAGGGGGTAAGGCAAATAAATGTTATGCAATTAAATGTTATTTTAACGTTGTTACTTATTTAAATATTTTTTTAAAGTGTCATATGTTGTTCTGTTAACAGACACCCAACTGGCTGTGAGTTGGGACAACTAATGACAGTATGAGTTAAGCTCAAATCAGTAGGGATGCAGGATATTGGGATTTTTGGCGATATCCGATATGCCCGATATTCTAAAACTAATGTAGCCGATAACCGATATCGATACTGATGTTAAAGCTGTTTTATTATCCATTTCTGACACTTTGAAAAATAATATACTCCAATATATTTTCATATGCTGATATCAAATAGATTTTTAAAAGCGCGGTATCGATCTATTTCACTTTCAAAATCTCGTGAAATTTCATCGTTCTGTTACAAACTCGTGATATTTTGCAAATTCTTGTGAGATTTTGTTAGTAAAATAGATCGATACGCTCCAATATATCAACATATAAAAATATGGCAAAATTTCGTCGTGAATTTTACGAGGGGATTTCGTAGCATAGCGATGTCATAACAATATTTCATTAGTAAAGAGATTGATATGGTGTTTTTAAATGGCAATATATCAGCATATGAAGATATTGTGATATTTTAATGTATCAATATTTTTCCTCGTCTTTAGAAGTTTTAAGTCTGTAAAAAAGGCGTTTTTTGAGGAAGAAGAAGAAGAAGTAGTATTTTTATTTTTTAGACTTTAGAAACTCAGAAACTGATCAAATATCGGGTTAAATATCGGTGGGGTGGCCGATGTCCGATATTCAGTTTTAAGGCCGATACAGGCCGATACCGATAGGGGGGCGATTATATCGTGCATCCCTACAAATCAGTTAACTCTGCACACTATAAGGAATAATAACATCTTCCATTGAAATTATAAAGAAAACTGATCTAGAACGATCTTTCAGCTCCAGATGTTTCATTTAAAAACTCTTAACTAAACAAGCAGAACTCATCTAAATTAATTGGCCACTATTGAAAAGAACTGAAAATGATTGAAAACTATAATCAGTAAAATAATGCAATGATTCCACACTTTGGCATGAATTTGATATATGAAAACTAAAGAATATCTTGGTGAGTTTGAAATGAGTTGGTCTGAGCTCTTGGGGTTGGTGCAGCAGAGAATAATAGAGTATTTTCTCTACAAAGGTTCTAAAATTCATATTAGGGCTGCAACTAACGATTATTTTAAAAATCGATGAATCGGCCGATTATTTTTTCGATTAATCGATGAATCGGACAAAAATAATTTTTATATTAACCTCTTTATTCCAAAATAAACATTTTAGACAGAACAAACAAGCACACAAGTACAGGTTCTCATTAACTGTCCTGGTGCAATATGAAAAATAAATGTTTGTGTTAAAACTACGCAAACTTACATGAGAAATGTAGCTGTACATCCACAAAATATAGGCTACTTTGTTTCATAAAGCGCAAAAAAAGACATTTTTGTTTTTAAAGCCCCTAAGGGGTTCAAACAATAGGCCCCCCATTTCAACAAATGAGTTTTTTAGACTAGAAGAGTTCTGCCTTTTTTAAGACAGGAAAGTATAGCAGTTAAAGTTGCTACTTGAGAAAATACTGAACCATAGAGATAAAATAGCCCTGTGATTCAAATTATAAATTGTATTTGGAATAAAAATGAGAGAACTAGGGGTGGTAAAAAACACATCCTCCAAAGACAGATATTTACATGGGAATGTGGCAGATAATTAATTGACATATTACTGATCTTGCTGGATTTTTATTCTGCTTTACTTCCATAAATTGCAGGATCTTCTTTACTTTTATCTTTGCCAGAAGATTTAAACTTTAAAAGCCTTGCCCTCATAATTTGCAAAGTTAATTTATTTATAAAGAAAATATAAACGCTGCTTAAACTAATTCAAATGAAATTAAAAAGTAAAATAAGTAGCCAACCTTATCACTGTCTGTAACCTACTAACACGGTAAGGAAAGCATCAGATGAGCTACCTGAGAAACTAACGTAACGTTTCCCCACTTTAAAACCAAACAAACATGGTCGCACATCCTGCTGATCAGCTCTCTTCACTGCCATCGAAGGCTCCAACGTGTTTCCTTTTCAGGTGCTGCATCATAACAGTGGTGCTTCCCGCGCTTTTCAATCAAGTGGCAGTGTTTACGACAGCGGCGGATGACGCGTTAATCGCGCGACACAACTAATCGATGAAGAAATTAGTTGCCAGCGCTTTTAAAAATCGATTTTATCGATTCGTTGTTGCAGCCCTAATTCATATCATGGCTTATGGCCTAAAAGCTTGAAAAAAGTTTATTTTCTATATAAGCTTTTTAAAAGCTTTTTAAGTTAAAATATTACAATATATACAGTAGATACGAAAAACTTACGTGCCACTGAAAGGTAGGTACTCATCTTTAGTTGCTTTAAAAAAAAAAAGACCTTAAAATATGAAGGCATCTCTGTGTGGTTAGAATAACTTTCAGAAGTTTAAACCAAGCCTCACTCGGTGGAGGAAAGGTTGGTTGTTTGTGCCAGCATCTGCTTGAAGGTTTGGTCTCAGTATTTCAGAAATGTGCAGATCTGCTGAGTGTTTGTTATTTTTTTATACACACAATCATCTCAAAGAATGGCGCAAAAAAAAGAGAATATGTTGAGTAAGCAGCAGTTGAGAAATGAGTATTCGGTTTCAAAGAAAATTTAGGACGAGATCAGAGAAAAGATCTCAATAACCTTTTGTCAATGAGTATCACAAGGGTTCATTTCAAATTTTGTTTTAGTGCCATTTCACAACACACATCATCTCAAGGAACTTTACACAGACAATTTAATCACATTATCCAGTCAGATTGGTAAAAAGTTAGATGGAAAACTAACGTATTGCATCAAGTCATTGACTTTGTGGGATTGACTCTACAGCAATCCCTCACACCAGAGATGCATGCAGCAAGAGTGGAGAGGGAAACTCCTTTTAAACATGAAGACACCTCCAGCAGAACCAGGCATAGTGTGCACGGCTTTCTGCCGAGGCTGACTGGGGTTGAAGAAGAATAAATCGAAATATAATAGAAAGATAGAAGCACGAATCTTGGATTTGTCTAAATGTGAAATTTTTACTGAAATTATTTACTCCTCTGTCAACAGTCTATGGGCTAAAACTTATTAAAATGTTTTTATCAGAACTGACATAAGTTAAGATTCACATTCAAATAGGATATATCTCTGGAAAAAATATGTGGAATAGTAATGGTGACAATTTAGGCATTAAATCGATCAACAACGGCCTGCCATCCCCTTTCCCTGGTTATTATTTCTGAAATATATTTTCATAACTTTCTTCTGGTGTGGATTCATGTTTTACCATGAACTCTGAATTCAATGCCTGCTTGATGATTAGTTGAACCTGTTTTCAATTAGTGACATTAAGCAAGCAAGACTCATTTTGGTAAAAAAAACAGTAATTGAGGCTTGAAATTTGTGAATAAGATGAGTTAGACTTTAGCATCAGTTTGGCTTTTCTGAACATGCTTTATAAAATACCCAGCAGGAGTCAATAGAAAAACAGCAAAAACAGATTAATTCGTAAAATTAGTAAAAGAAAAACCCACAAAGGTTACAGAAATAGCTTGAATCCCACAAAGGTATTGATAAAAAATATTCTATGAAAATGAAAGAGTGGAAGTCAGATATTGCTTTCCCACCATGCTTCAAAAGAATATTTTTTAAGAATAAACTCATCAAACAGGCCTGAGCATAAATATTAACTATGAAAAAATGTTTTTCAGAAATCATAAATACATTTCCAGTCAAGCTGGTAAATGTCAGAATGGCCACCTAAAATGTGGAAACATTTCTATAAAACTTAATTCTTACAAGTATAATTTTGTTTTTTCTTCATGCCTAAATTTCAGTTTCTGCTACAGAAATGTCATTTTGGAAATATATTATTACAGTTAGGTCTAGGAGTATGATTTTGATCAGGAAGAATCTAATTTTAGTGATCTACAAATGCTCCAACAAGGGAAAGGAGCGCTTTTAGTAAATGTAAAAACGGCCTGCCATATACCACTTCATATAAACTTACGCATTAATTCTCCTTCACCATCTCCCTCTCCCGTTTTTTATTATTTTATTTCTTCATTAAAATCTCTAGTCCCAGTTTGGTGAAACAGGCACTTCCTGTTGCCTGTTGTCATGGTAACCCATTGAATTGGTGCTGCAGTGATAATGGATTTTCATACCTGTTGCACATGTGCTTATACCTCTGAGTGGACCTAGGTAAAATTGATTGATCTAATTGATAGCAGCCATTGTGAAACCGAACACTCAGCGTTCCCGACTTTAGGCTGATAGATTTAGAGTTTAGGGTTTGAATCTGAATTTGTTAAACCTGCTTTGTGAAACAGACCCCAGAGATACAAGCAGCGTTTTATAGCAATCATGTTTTAGGTTTTTAACACTTTTTCAGAAACCCAAATACAAAATGTATGAAAACAAAACAGTTGTTTTTCTGACTGGTGGAGGATGACTAGTAAAGAAGTTTTAACATGACGCTAGCTTCCCGTGTTGCTCATCCATCTGACGAGCGGCACTCATGACAAACTGTTACCTCAGAAACATAAAGCTTGTTGGTTTAAGCAGGGTTTACTCACTAACATTGTAGACACCTTCAAAGATGCTGTAAGCCTCAGTTTTACTGTTTGATAGGAGCTTCAAAGATATGACTCACTGAGAAAGATTTTCCTCTAGAGACTTTGTGCATTGCTCTACTCTACGCCACATGGGTTTCAGTGTGAGGAAAATTAAGAGCATTTAGTGAAAGAATAGCCTTTTACACAATGAAAATAAGTTTGTCATTTTTGATTCCCTTGTATAGAGACAGTACTGTACTGTTTACTATATAGGCTAGATCCTAAACATCCTCTTCTGAGGATCGCATCTTTAGAGACGCCATCATGGAAGAATAAAGGAAAGGAGCAGAATCTGCAGACTGATCAGTGTAAGTGGACCTAGTGGCTAACTTCAGAACCTAATTGGTGCAAAAACAGACCGCCTGCAACATTTCTCTCTGTGTGACAGTGAAGTTTACTGTTGTGTAACTGTGCACTGTAATATAAAATTAACATTTATGTGTTTCCACAAAGGCTCTTCACATTTCCTTCCAAATAAATATGACCAAAGAGTCCTTTAAAGTGAAACCTGTTGTGTCTGCTAGCTCAATCACAGACGGTTAAGAATCTATTAACTAAAGGTTACTGGCTTCTGATCAAGCAAATTATTTAATGAAACATTATTTTACCAAACAATGTTATTTTTACCTTTTGATTTGCATTGTGAATTGATATACACTCACCGCCGCACTTTATGGAGGTACCCCATGCTAATCGACGGTTTGGACCCCCTTTTGCCATCAGAACTGCCTCCAGTTTTTTACGTTGGCATAGATTCAACAAGGTGCTGGAAGCATTCACTCAGGAGTTTGGTCCATATATTGACATGATGGCATCACACGGTTGCCCGCCCAGATTTGTGCGGCTGCACATCCATGATCTTGAGAATCCCACGTTCCACCACATCCCAAAAGATGCTCTATTGGACTGAGGATCTGGTGACTGTGGAGTACATTTTTGAGTACATTATCCTGCTGAAAGTAGCCATACCATCAAGTTGGAATTTTTGTTGTCAGTCGAGGGATGGACATGGTCGCTTAACAATACTCCAGGTAGGCTATTGGCGTTATAGCGATGTAGTGGTACCAAAGGGGCCCAAAGAGTGCCAGAAAATATTCCCCACACCATGACACCACCACCACCAGCTGAACCGTTGATACAAGGCAGGATGGATCCATGCTTTCATGTTGTAGGCGCCAAATTCTGACCCTACCATCCAGAATGTAAGCAGCAGAAATCGAGAACCTCATCAGACCAGGCAACGATTTTCCAATCTTCTATTGTCCATTTCCAATGAGCTTGTGCAGAGTGTAGCCTCAGTTTCCTGTTCTTAGCTGAAAGAGTGGCACCCGATTGTGGTCTTCTGCTGCTGTAGCCCATCTGCCTCAAAGTTAGACGTACTGTGCGTTCAGCCCCCTGGTTTATCAAATCACCTTTCTTCCCCATACTGATGTACTCGGTTTGAACTGCAGGAGATGGTCTTGACCATGTCTACATGCCTAAATGCACTAAGTTGCCGCCATGTAGTTGGCTGCTTAGAAATTAAGTTTTAACGAGCAGTTGGACAGGTGTACCTAATAAAGTGGCCGGTGAGTGTATGTCTACTCAAAAAAGACAAAAAAAAACATTAAATCATAAGAAGAAGGTGCAAAGAGTCTGGTTGCAGCAGGGATGTATGACCTGCAGTGGCTCTCCTTTGTACAAACAGAGTGTAAAAGTCTTTGACTGAAAGGAACTGCAGGGAGTGGAAGTGTTCTCCATGATCGATGGAAGCTTGGACAGCGGCCTCCTCAGTCTGAGTGCAGCCTAGGACAGAAACGGCCTTTCTCACCAATTTGTTTGGTCCCACTCTGCGCTGCCAGGGACCAGGCAGACAACAGCGTAGAGGAGGGCTGATGCCAGCACAGAGACATAGAAGGTTTGAAGCAGGGGCCTGTTCACTCCAAAGGCCCTCAGCCTCCTCAGGAGGTGGAGGCGGCTCTGGTCCTTCTCATACAGGACGTTGGTGTTGAGTGTTATATACACCAAGCCTTCATCCCAATGGTGTTTGAATTTAGTCCTTTTTGAGCCTAAATAGAATTCCAGCCCTGAGCACGTTGAGAAGACATAAACAGACGTGGCGCCATCTGCTGGCGAAACGGCAGAATTATTACAATGCAAGGTGGCGACTACACAACAGAGGCCGATCGTTTTGCAATGCCTCGCAGTAAAGTGACAGCCTGACATGATTAAAGACCAATATTAGTTAAATAAACTTATTTACAGCAACACTAAGATCTAGGGAATCGTTCCAGATACTCCTATCAGAACATCAGGACAGAACATTTCTGCTCCTAATAAAACGCGACCAGGGACAGAACATCATGGTCAGAGCCAATGGATGAATCAACCTTGCAATATATCCTTTACAGTAGCAGCAATTAGATTGATGGGCCCTTGGCTGGTCCCCTACAATTCCTTTTAAACATCAATCTTTGTACTAAAATATTCTTTCTGTCATGCTTTGTTGACATTAAGATCTAAAGAGAAGAATCACTTCCAGGTCAATTTCTGTACTTCAGTGAAAGGGTGGAGTCAGAGTAAATAAAAAAGATTCAACAGGGAGGTCACTTCAGTGGTTGGAAGTAGGAGGGGATATTGCTGGGAGTTACAGGGAAGTGGGCTGCCATTCAGCCGGGAAGGGCCATTTTGAATGACTGCTACTGTTTACTGTACTCATAGACACCATTGCATTCACTAGTATCAGTATCACGAGGACGTTTACTCACATCCATCAATCCACTTTGCAGCCATGTCTGAACGCCTCTGCAGAATTAGCTCCTACTTTAGTGAACACCAACATTCGTACTTTTCTCCCAGTGCTTTTTCAGTTTTATACTTTTTTGGAATCAAATATTTTTTTTTCCCACACTGGATCTTGAGCTTTTCTTTATTGTTTTACCAGTTTGCTGCTGGGGAGGTCTTAACTGGCTTCGACACTGTTGCCCGTCTCCTCGTTTACCTCCCAGGCACATGCACCGCATCGTTCCTCTGTTGCTATAGAAAAGAAACAGGAAGGGCTTTATTTTACAGCATTTACTCTGATTATTTGTGTTTGTGTCACATTCTTAGTTATGTTATGTTTATTTAAGGTATTCAGTTTTACTTTGCTCCTTGTTTTAGTGCTTCTAATTATTATTCAGTCTGTTTTTGTTAGTTCCTGTCTTTCTGGTTTTCCATTTGTTGTCCTCTCGCTGCCCTATAGTTGTGTCCTCTTTCCTCAGCTTCTGTTTTTCTGCTCTGCCCTCACCTGTTTTCAATCCTCTCGTTAGCCCTCTCTCTTTGTCTCTGTCCCTTTAAAAGCCCTCCCTCTTCAGTTCCTGTTTGCTGGATCCTCGTCTAACGTCTGTCTGCTTACCTCCCTCTCCCTGGCTCCTAGTGTTTGGTTTCCCCTGATGTCTCCTTGGTTCTGGTTTTGTTTGTTATTTTTGTTGGATTTTTTGATTCCTGCCTCCGTACCTGATAACCTCATTAAACCCACCTAAATTCACCTCTGCCTACTTGCCTCTGCTTTTGGGTCCTCAATCCAACACCAAATCGTGACAGTTTGATTAATTATTTAAATAATTCAGAACTAATTAAGCAATTGTTTGATTGTTAACTGGACTATAGAGACTCTAATATAAATATCTAAGCAGTATGTATACAAAAATAGAAAAAAGAATATAAATGTTTTAGATTTAAGAGGAAAAACATGTTTTATCCAACAATATTCTCTATCCAGAGCTGCTCTAGTGGCTCAAGTGTTTGAGCTTCACCTGGTTTAAATTCTAAATAGACTCTTCTTAAGAAACCTTTTGCCATCTGATAATTATCTGATTAAATATATAATAACCAGATGAAGCAAACTGGTCGTTAGTTGCAGCCATACTTTACTTATTAACAAACTGAGCTAAAGGAAAGGATAAAACACAAAGCACAAGTAATATGCCAGCAGGACGAAGTAATCTTTCATAAAAACTTTTTATGCAACCCAAGGGGGTTATTACATATGAATTTAAAGAATGTCAATATCGTCCTATTTTTATTATTTATAATTGCAAATAATAGCAGTCAGTTGAATTCTAATTTCTATTCGAGGATTGTAAAGTATCATAGTGTTTTTTGCTCCCAGACAGTTTTATCATAGTGTGCAGCAACACGTGGGGGTGGGGCAGTAATGTACTTCTTCCCAGCAGATGCAGAGAGAAACACTTTGTCTGGCATCTCATCAAAGTGATAAAACCTTATTCAGTAAATGAATAAAACATTTCTGCAATGAAAACTTTTTTTATTCTGATCCTTAGATCTCGTCTTTTTATTTGCTTCTCAAAAAGCATTCTTCAGCTTATGGTTCAGCAATTGGAAACACTTGCTGGCTTGTTCACACCTTAATAGTCAGTGGGGCCACACATTTGTCTCTGATCCTATGAGTTGTTGTTATCTCCCCTACGTGGAAACACGGGAGGTGTTTTGCTTTCACCGTTCAGGGTGTGAATGGCTATGAAAACTGCCTGCCTGGGAAGCAGAGTGAAGCTGCAGGATGTGTGGCTCGGTGCAGCGAGGAATGCAGGGACCTTCACATAAAGGAGACTGAACAGCCACTAAACAAGCATATAGGGTTCAGTATATAAGAACTAGCCCCTCGGGTCAAGACGCAGCTGTTCTCTTCCATTTCGAGGATGAGGGTTATCCTCAGAGGGCTGTTGTGTAAATACTTAACAGGGTTTGGTAAATAGAAGAGAGAAGAAAATATCCACAGCATCATAGATTATTAAGCTAAAACATTTCATTTGAATTAATCTAATCCAGTTACAGTTCTGTTTAAATTCATCTCCATGCAAAAGGAAAAATACCCAATAAGTCTAATAGTCTTTAATCTTGCATCCAGTGTCGGCTCCAGAGATACTCGGATCGGATATTGACTCCATTATTGACTCATTAGTTGTTCAGGATATCGGATAAATGACGCAGATTCAGCATTCTGATCCAGTCATTTCCATGTTTATTGATATGCACAGCAATCATGTGACTTCAATTTTATGACACTAATGCTGATAACATCATCACTCAGACCACGGACAGCAGTGGTGAAGATCTATATCCGTGTTCATTTTTTACTCTTTTCTAACAGTGCTAAGGTTAAGCATGATGCCTTACTGTCAGATATTAATGCATATGTTTAGCACATGTATCAGTATCGGGCTGGATCAGAAAAATGGATTGGTACACATCTCTAAATCTAATATGTGGAGTTCTGATATTCATTGAAAACATATAACAACACATTTATAGAGTATTATATGAAATGTTACAATCATTTCACTGTATTTTATTAAGTAAATTCACAGTAAATTCACCAGCAACATCTGATGAAGTAGATGTAAGGTCATAAATAAATAGATTAATAATAATAGACAGATAGTTACCTATAATTAATTAATCAGAAATACATGACTCATATGATTTCTCATTATTTCTTTCTAAACTACAATGAAAGGTTAATTATATATATTCTGAAAGAATAAATGCATTTAAATCTTTTGTGTTTTATCACTCGTTTTTGACCAATCTGTTTCAGTTATGGGATCCTACCCTACTTCCAGCTTTTTAATTTTTCAACGTTGGATTTTAAATAAATGTAGTAATGTTGAAGTTTGTGTTTAGTTGTATTTTCATGATATATAAAAGCACATAATCAAAGGAAAGATGCATCTACACAGTAGATAAACACAATGTAAGACAAGCAATTTAATGGAGATAATTTTCTGATAATTTTTTATAAGACTTCGTTCAGCATTATTTGATCATTTAAAAATAGAAATTGTCATGAGTCAGCCCTTTCAGTTCTGTTTAGGTTTTCTTTTTGTGTCTTCAGTTACACTTTGATTTATGTCATTCTGTGTTTTCTTGGTCTTTGATTTTATTCCCCTTTTGCATCATTCTAGTGGTTTTCTGCTTATATTTCACCACTTATGTATTTATTGTTTATTGTCTGTTGCCCCCTTGGGCCAGTCTCCTTTCCCTTTGCTCCCTTCTAGAGCCTTCTGTCCACACCTGCTCCCAGTCAGTTGATTACTCCATTCACTGTTCTGTTTGTAATTTATACTCCTTTGCAGTTACTGTTTGCTGGATTCTCTTCATTCCCTCATTCCTCTATTCCTGTGGTTTATTTCTCCCTAGTGTATCCAAATTTTTGGTTCCTGGTTTCTTGTCAGTGGGTTCTGGATGTCATGATGGGCTTCTGAGATCTAACCCACATGCAGATAACCACTCAGAGACAAAGGAAGAAGTTAACTGGATTATTGCAGAGTAAGCAAAGGCTCAGAGAGAGAGATAGACTGAACAGGTTTTCAGAGGGAGATCCAGGGATCAGGTGAACCGAACCGAAACTCTAGAGGAAATCACAAGGATGAGTTCAAGGGCCGTAGGGAAATGATCGAGGGCGATGAATGGTTCAGAAAAGACCTACATTCAAGGGGTTGTTGGAAGATCCTTGAGCCCAGTTTGTGGGGGTTTGGTCCAGAAGATTGTACCGTTGGAGGGCTTGAAAGGCAGACTAGTGATGGGTCCAGAGGAGCAACGGAGCGGCTTTTCACAGGATTTTCCAGAGGTGTTTGAACGATCTTTTGGTGAGCAAGGGGAAACCTTTGCTCACCAAAGGGGTAGAAGGACCAGGCTTATCCAGCGGATCAGGAGGGTTATCCTACTGAGAACACAAAAGGAGAAAAAGGCAAACTTAGACTCAGAGAGACAAAGGAACAATGGTTAGACTCAGCTAATTCAGTTTCGCTAGAGTACCCTATACCGGCTAACACTCTGGTATTCGAGGTGGTGACAGTCCGCTCAAATACTCCTCTGGTAATGCCCCCAACGAGTCGCAGGTGTGGGAGGAAAGCCGGAAACAAATCCTCCAGGCCAAAGCGGGAAGGAGCACCATCTACTGGTGAAAAAGAGAAACTAAAAAGAAAACAAAACAAACCCTACTAACAGGACCCTAACACTGGATTATTGCTTCTGTATTTTTATTTCTTCCTTAAATTTTGCAAGAAATCATTGTTGCATTCGTCTCTGCATCTGGGTCCTCAACAAGTATCCACTAATCTTGAAAGAATTAATTACTATCAGTATCTACTCTCAGTACTATCACATTATTCATAGCGACCTGGATGAATTTATGCTTGCAAATGATCCCATTAGTATGGATCGAATATCTGGTACAGATCAGGTAGAGACAAACATCCTTATTCTTTTGACTCCATGAACAACTGAACACAGTGCTGACATTGATTTTGATAAACACCTAACATTTTTTGCTGCATCGCTGTCACATGACCAATCAAACACCACATGACCAAGCTACTCCCCTGCCAATCCCAGAAATAAAAACAGCAATGGATGGACATAAACGTTGGTTGTTGATATGGAGCACTTTTACTTATCTTATACAAATCACTGGCCAATACCGATATCAATGCCGATATATTGTCCTGCAATGGTTAAAATGTATGCCTTGCATTTACTATTAATGATGGTAATATCTAGTCAGTCTTTATGACCCAGATGGACAAATAAATACAACAGTCTCATCACTTTACATGAAGATATTAAGGGTTTTTGCCCAAATCAATGAATATTTGTAAAAAAAAAAAAAAAAAAAACGGTCCCAGACCAATTAGAGTACCTTGAACAGTGAACCAGCGTACTTGTCAGCAGGTGTAGAAATCTGACTGAACATTTCCTGAAGATTAGATTTCAGTGAATATCACCTTTAAGTGATGCTTAACAACATTTAGTTTAGGAGCTCCATCAGGCTTGTTTTTCTGTCTTTAAAAGGTATGTAGATTTTCAAGCACAATTGTATTTTAATGCATGTCCATTAGATACTTCCTGTTTTGTGGTGTGTTGTGTTATTTTCTTCTTTTCTTTCGTCTCTTTTCTTGCAGATGTCGAAGAAAACTTCTAGGAGTCGTTCAATATTTTCTGTTTTTTCATTGATCTTCTTTATGCTCTCTCTTTCTTCTTTCTCTCTCCCTTTATATCTGCACGTCTATTGGCTATTATTAATATTATTATTATCATATATTTTTCCCCCAAGGCCAATACTAATGAAGTTTCATACCTAATTATCAAATGGAACCTTATGGCAACAGCATAAATAAATAAATAAAACACAAAAAAGGAGAAATACTCTTTTTTTAATACCTTAATGAAACCTCACTGCTTCAGCCTTCTTTAAAGAGACGGAATCATTTTTCTGCCTATTAGTCTTTAAAGCAACTCCATCTCAGAACATCTGCATCTCCACCTTTACCTCTATAATCTTTTTCTTATTATATGATCTCGTACTTCTGTCTTTAATTTGATTTTTCCAATATTTCACTGCTGTCTCAGCTGGTCTTCCAGCTATTTTAATCTGCACCTTCTTCTTTGTTTGTAAATATTTTTTGACATGTTAAACATTTAGTCTAATCTTTTTATTCCTCTATATTTTCAACTTAAAACACCCTTTCCTTCCCTCCCTGCTGCTCTCATCCTCTCTTTTTTCCTTCGCCTCACATCGACTTTTACAACTTATTTGTCTTTTTGTCATCCTTTTATCTGACTTGAAGGAGTCCCGGCATCATTTAACAGGCTTCGCTCTACTCCTCAGACTAGACACTGGTGACCTTGCTTTCTACTTATCCTCTCTTCCCTCCATCCTGTCTTAACTCTCCCTCTCTCTCCTCTTTGAGTTTCTCACTTATTTCCTTTATGCCATTTCTCACTTCTCTTCCCCCTGAATAAATACAATTTCTACCCTTACTCTTTGCAACTCCCCAATTTTATTTTCCCTCATCATCTTTCTTTCATTGAGCGATTTTTTTTTAAACATTTGCTTTGTTTCTGTCTCTTTTTCATCTTGTTACTATCCTCACTTTCGTTTGTTGCTCATTATATCTATCTTCTATCTCCTTCCAAAATCTCTTTCTGTTCATCCTCCCCCCTCCACTAATTTCTCTACTCTTCATTTTCCATTTACTGAGCAGTAAAAACGATCAAATAATTATAAAAATAACAACTGTCCTGTGATTAGAAAGCCATCTCCAGCTGGATCTCACACGCACTCACCAAGCTGGATGGGAAGTCAAACAGAAGGCCAATAAGACACGCTTGACTGGGTGCCACTCTGATGTGTGTGTGTGTGATGGAGAGATAGTGTGCGACTGTTCACTCCTGTCATTGTGCGAACCCCGTGTCCTCGCAAGCCGCAGGAGGACCAGATAAATCCGAAAACGTTTCTGTCGATACTCTGGGGAGCATTTCAGACTAAAGACACCTGGAGGTCAGAGAGCGGCGCCTTATCTCAGCTCAGGGAGGAATTTACATAAACAAATGAAGGCTTTTATAATTGGGAATCTGAGCCTAAATAAATTTATGGAAATTTGATTTTTTTTGGTAGATTTCGTATTGAAGTGTTAACTTTTTTCCCTATTTGTTTGAATTCAAACAGATAGATAGCAGCTTTGAGTTTTTACAGTTGAAATGACATGATGAAATAATGAAATGTAAAAAATAGATCAATTTTATTCGACTATTTTCTCTTATCATGGAACCCATCTCCCCAACCTGTGTCGTGTGAGCTGACAGTCATCTCTGTATGATTGCCTGAAAATACTATGATAAAAAAGAAAACATAATTTGGAAAATAATGAACTTACTGAAGTTATGAAAAAAATAGCTAGATTATGCTTTCCATTTTTTACATTGACAAATTGAAAACCTTTTATTTCTGCAGATTCTAAGCTTTAATGTGTCTAATATTTAAACAGAAAGCAGAGTTAAATGAACCCCTGTTACTGTGACAAAAAATGCCGATTACAAGACTGAAGAAGCTTTAGTCATTAAAATTGATCACATTTATGACCAAGTTTAACGATTTAGGGCCTTAAAATCAACAAAACAAAAGGAAATCTCAGCACATTTGTTTATGTGTAATATCCAATCTAATTATTACTGTTTAGGGAGGTTATCCATTATTGAATTAATCTATAGTTTATCTAATGATGCATTCGAAAGCAGCCATTTTCTTAAAAAAGTTTTTTCTTGATCAACAGGATCTTTCCATTAACTAAACTAATTATACATGTAGTTTTTACAATATGTTGATTTTAGTTTTATTTAAATTAGAAGATCATTATATTTAAATAATTTACCGTATTTTCTGTACTATAGGGTGCACCTCACCATTGAATTGATCTCCTCATTCTGTATCAGAATGCTGCTCCCGTTAGCTTGTTGGCTCCTGGCAGTGAGATCTTCTAATGAAAGACGGGACGTCGTCAGCCTATTTTAGCTCTGCAGGAGTTGCATACAGTCTCTTTATTGGTTCGACAGCTTTAATGTGGCAAATAAATGCCTAAATATGAATTTGGGACATTTGTTTTCTGTCATGCCTGCTGCTGGCATGTGCTTGTACCAAAAGAAAATGAGCTCTTTCTCTTTCAGTTTTGACTCCCTCCCCCTGGCGGTTAGGAATAATCCACAGAAAAGCTGCACCTTCTTATAAGCCGCATGGTTCAAAGCGTGGGGAAAAAGTAGCGGTTTATAGTCCAGAAAATACGGTATAATGCCAGCTGTATTAGATATTGACTTAGTAAACAATGAAATGTTTTCTTATACTTCATCAAACCCACATACTGCATAAATTAACTGTCTGATAATCGTAATATCAGCTATATCAGATTATCAACCAGTTGTTCTTGTCCTTCTGGGTTTTGCTTCCTTGCTTGTTGGTTCGGTTCGGTTGATGCTGATCTTGTTAGGATGAAGTGAATTTTGCTGCATTGTTGCTGCAAGCAAAGAAAATGTTTTGTAAATGGGAATTGAAAAAAATATGCAATCCAGAAATGAAACTTTGAAAAACTGCTTAATCAAACTAAGGTTTTGAAAGCAATGTAGCCTTTTGTTTTATTTTATTTTTTTTAGATTTTAGTTTTTCTAAACAATTTTATCTGAGTGCTTTTTTAGATTTAAATTTTCACAAACGGAGTTTTAAAAAAAAGACATTCTTCTTATCTTTTCTGGTGGCGGGCTTTCCCAGAGTAAGGAGCTAAGATACATTTCTATTGGTCTGCTGGATGTTAGCAACAACATGCTATTGGTCAGGAGCGAGCGTTTGACCTGGGCTTGAAGTGAAGAGAATGTGATCAGTAAAATTAGAAAATAATGCAATCTGAACACTATTGTATAGTAAAAAATAGCATTTTAAGATATATAATCTTCAGCAAAAATAAAACTACTGTATGAAATACTTAATTCTAAAAAAACTTAGCAAGAATAAAACATATAATATTTCATGTGATGTTTGATTGCATTTTTTTCTCATTTCCATTTACAACCATGTTCTTGCAGCAATGATGTAGCAAAATTCACGCGATAGTCAATTTAACAAAAATTCCTTTTATTAGCAAAGGTTCCTTCCAATTTATATTTAAAGCAGTTTATTTTACTTTTTTTTTTACTACACATTTATAAATCATGACCTCTTTTTCCTTTCCCTGGTTTTTGTAATAATCCCTGAGACAGGTTGTGAAAATTCGGGTCCCCTTTAGGATTTTATCTCATCATTTCTCTAAAGAAACAGCTTTGGCAGAGAATTACATGACCTGCTGGTTCCTTGCAGACGAAATACAGGAGCAGATATCCTGATAAAGGCATCAAGGCAGATTTATTTGTATAGCACAATTCAGTACAAAGACAATGCAAAGTGCTTTTTTACATGATTAAAATACAGGAAGATTAAACAGAATCAAAGCAAGTAGGAAAAAATAAAAAAATTGTCGAAAACAGTGGGAAGGCAATCCTAAACTAATGTGTTTTTAGTCCTGATTTTAAAGGAACTCAGGCTTTCTGCACTTTTACAGTTTTCTGGAAGTTTGTTCCAGATAAGTGGAGCATAGGAACTAAGTGCTGCTTCTCCATGTTTTAGTTCTGGTTCTAGGTCTGCAGAGCAGGCTGGAGCCAGAAGACCTGAGTGGTCTGGAGGGTTGATACACTGATAGCAAGTCTGTGATGTATTTAGCTGCTAAGCCATTCAGAGATTTATAGACTAACAGAAGTATTTTAAAGTCTATTCTCTGGAGATACAGGAGCCAGTGTAAGAACTTTAGAACTGGGGGTGATGTGCTCTACTTTCTTAGTCTTAGTGAGGACACAGGCAGCAGCATTCTGGATCAGCTGCAGCTGTCCTGATCCACTTTTTAGGCAGACCTGTGAAAACACCGTTGCAGTAATCGCATTCGACTAAAAATAAACGCATGGATTAGTATTTCCAGATCATGCTGAGACATTAGTCCATTAATCCTGGAAATGTTCTTTCAGGTGATAGAAAGACCTCACCCCAGTAATTGTCTTTAAATGCTTTTGGAGGTTCAAGTCTGAATCCAGCACTACTACCTAGATTTGTGGGCCTGATCAGTGGAGTTTACTAGCTGAAGCGACTGAAGCTGTGTGCTAACTTTAGATCTCTCCTCTATTGGACCTAAAGATTATTACTTCAGTTTTGTTTTTATTCATTTGAAAAAATTCTGGCACATCCAGGCATTGATTTCTTCTAAGCATTTCTTCAGTGCTTGAATTGGTTCCATAGTCACCTGGGTGACATGGTGATGTAAAGCTGTGCGTGTGCGTCTGCATAGTTATGGTAGCTGATGTTGTTGTTTTTATTAACTGAGTGAGAGGGAGCATGTAGAGGGTTTCAACAGTAGTGGCTCGTCAGTAGATAGCGCAAGGGTGCTGCCCCACCCAACCAATGAGCTGAATTAAAACATAAAGCAAAAATGAAATTATACAATGAAAATATACAAAAAACGTTTCGTTCGTTGTCTGATTGGCAATGTATTTTTGTCCTAGGGCGCAAAAATCTTTGGCCATTGACTCATTAAAAGCCATACATGCGCAGTAGCTCCTCTGCAATACAGGAGGGTAGGAGAGCTGCGCACAGAGCTGACAGGAACTGTCCAGGTCGTAGAGCAGCTTATTGAGATGGCGAATCGGGGAAGTTGGAGACGGTCATTGGAGAGAGAGAGAGAAATGGAGCAAGAAAAACTCAATAAGGTGAAGTCCCTTAAAGCAAACTTAGCAAGAGGTGAAAACATTTGGACCTGATCAGCCGAAGATCAAAATTAATCAGCAGTCCAAAGACAGACGGAGACACTCTGTCTTTTTCCAGGACCTGGTTTAGCTACAAGGCTTGGCTAAGTGGATACAGTGAAGCTAAGGCTTTATTCTGCTCTCCCCTCCTCCTTTTTTAAAAGTCAGCTTCTGACAAAGAAAGGAGGACTAATTCAAAGCGCTTAAAATTTTGAAAGCTAAACTTACGTTATACAGGCACTATAGACTTTTAAAATCTTTTAAACCTCTCTGGCTTCATGTAAGACTGAATGTAACAACAGCAGTTAAACAAAATTAGTTTACATATTCAAATAAAAACAACTAAACTATTTTGTTGAATGATTCATGCTTGAATTATGTCATTCTTTTTAAAAAGCAGCACAGTGAAATGGCCATAGTTCTGCATAATGCCATTAGCCATAATAACCTTGTCTTACTTTTCTCTCATAGAAAGTAGAGAACTGCAAGTAAAAAAAAAATGATGTCAGAAGAGAAAGGACAATAGATGGCAGAATTTCCATAATTTACTTCCTCATGCACAAATGTTAGGAGCAAATGCCAAGTGCTCATGGAGTTTAAGGAGCAGTCATGCAAACACTAATAAGGTGAAATGAACACATCTGGTCATAACTGCCCAAGGGAAACATATGCACATAAGTTTACATTTTTTTTTTTTTACTTTATGGTAAAAAAAAACTTAAGTCCCTAAAAAAAACAAATTTTAATGTCCCGATTTATTTAGAGTCAACAATAATTTTAATGTTTAAGTTTTTTTTTACATGTGGTGCTCATATGTTGGTAGTTCATCAACTAATTTTTAAAAATATCAAATCATATTTAAGGAAATTTACCGGTCAACAGAGAGAACACGGTTTAATGGACATTGTTTTATGGCATTTTGCTTTACGATGGGAGACATTTGTGACCCTTTAGTATGGCCTCATATGACAGATGGCATTTTACTGCCTGACTTGTCTTTAGATGTAGGCCCCTAAGATTTATAAAGTGGGATTATTAGTCACTGTTTTCATATATCTCTCTGATTGTCTTCTCGTTCGCAGAACGTGGCCGTTTGGCTTTGATGAATTTAGTCTGGCTATAATGGTTTTGAACCAAGACCATTAAGCTGGGCCGATGGATGTCGTTGTTTAAAGCCGGCTCCCCCATATATGAAAACAAAAGAAAGAAACCGAATTGATTTTAATTAACTTAACACCCTCAGTTCTCACCAAATGTCCACAGTAAATCTAAATGGGTCCAACTGAAATCCAATTATACACCTGTTTATTTCACCCACCCCACTCCGGCTATTTTGATTTCCTCTCTACTCTTAGGTCTTCTTATGAAAGTTTTCCCGTTTTTATATGCAGACACTTCTAAGCTGTATTTTCCTCCAACGTCAAAAGATTGCCTCAGAACAGCTGCAGATAAACCAGCATGGAGTGCGTAATGGTTTGCACGGCCTTTCATTTTACATGTATAGGAACAGTTAGTGCTGACTAATTAAGGCAACGTTTTCTAAGTTATCCTACACTTTTCTTTCTTTTTCAGTTCCTATCTTTTTTTCAGTCTTTATATTTTGCTCCATTTTGAGCCTATTATCCTATTTTGTGAGTCTTGGCCTAAGCAAATCTTGCAATGAAGAGATCAATATCCATTGGCTTAAAAAGCCGGGAATATTAACGCGGGGAAAAAAATCTAATAAAAACAACAACTAAGTGATACATTTTTCATGATTTGTGGCAAAAACAAACTGAATTGAAAGTTTACTTCAAAATAAACCATACGCTTTCCTGTTTTTTTTTTTTAGTGAGATAAAGAAATACTTAATATAAAATGGAAATAATATCTCTCCTATTGACGGTTTTGATTCTCAGTGGTTGTTCATCTCCATGACAGACCCTCCCCAACAGTTATCATTGTCCTATCCACTGCTGCTGGTCACCCTAAAGAAGCTAATCACTTTCCATTACTTGGAATGCAGCTTTCTGCTTTCCTCATCTTTCACATCTTTTTAAAACCATCGCTTTTAGTCATCTTCATTTTCCTTTTTCTACTCTTTAATTCCGTACTCGTCTCTTTGCCCTGTTTGTTTTCATATACTGGATGTTGCTGTTGTCTTCCTCTACAATAAGAAGGACTGAATGGAGGTCCCATATGTAACTGCCTAGTTTTGCATAACAGCAACTGCATCCCAACCTCCATTACACACTATTTCTCCACTAAATCTGACAAGCTGATAAGAAGAAATACAGGAAAAACAGGAACATGTAAAAAATATACATCCCTTAAGATGTTTTCTAGCTTAGAATTAGCTATAGACAGATCGAGTGGAGGTCAAGAACTCACATAAAAAACTTGTGAATATAGTATTTGTACTGGATGTGAGAATCATGCAACCAGAAGTTCCATACTTAGTAACAGTAAGAAAAACAGGATGTGCTATGATCCAGAGAAACATGCAACACATAGACATAAGTCAAGACTTTGAAACTGCAGTTTGTCTTTTATGATTTGTCTTGACACTCAAACCAATCTGCCTGTGAAATTTAGTTTTTCCTCTCCACTTTTGCTGCAAGCATGTTTGTTGTGAGAGATTGCCTTCGAATCACTGGCCGATTCTCAATTCACAAGAACAGAAGTATGGACTTGTGTCCTCGCCAAGTATGTTCTTGAGAAGAACGCAGGAAAGTCTGGACTCAGGAAGAACGGGAGGACGCAGCATAAATATGGGTCAGTTGGAACAGCAGCGTACTGATGACGTCACCACACGCTCGGCTCTTCTGGAGCTGCATTTCACCTCCTGTTATTAATCTCTAGATTAGTCATTAGTTATTAGTCTCTAGATAATAATAAATTATTGCTCTTTTCATTTAGTGGGGGAATATGGTAAATGGCCTGTACTTATATAACACTTTTTCAAGTCAGGAGACTTGACCAAAGCACTTTACACTACAATCAGTCATTTACCCATTCACGCACAAACTCACGCACTGAAGGAATAATAATTAACACAGTCAGAAAAACAACAACGAAATGAACACTTTGCTTAAATACAAAGAAAAATCACCATCATCTTCCCACACTGTTATGCAGAGAGAGGTCTGCTGCAGACGGGCTAACGTTAGCCCTGGCTGCAGTTAGCCTCGGAGGTCCGCTGGTTGCTGCGGTCCTGTCAACATCTGAATTTTTTTTTAAATTTATGCACTAAATCAGTAAGCAGGCCATATAGTGATGCTTAAAAGTATAAAGTTCTCGCCTTGAATTATCTTGAAACATACTTTTATGCTGGGACAGCTGTCAATGTCGCGAACAGACGAGTCTGCTCTGATGCATACTCGGTAATGAGGGAGGGGCGAGAACAACATCTGGGGACTTTGTCCGTTCTCTGTCCTCTTGTTCTTGTGAATTGGAACAGTACTAGGGCTGAGGATGATGACGTTTCACGAGTACACGAGAATTCAAAAGTACTCATATAGATAGATAACTTTGAATCGTCTCTGTAAAGTGCCTTGAGTATGGGGCCAAAATTGTTGTTTTATTATTTACAAATGTGTGTGGAGAGTTGTATATCTGTATCTCGATTTGTGCGTGTGCCACGAATTGAGCTCGGCCCTGCTGCAGCCTGCGAGCCTGCGCCCAGGCCAGCAAATCCCAGATATTACAGATACAAATCCTTTTACGCATTTGTGCATCTCACACGGCAGAAGTGTAGCAAAAATCACGCGTGTAAAGAGAGCCAACCGAGAAACCGCTGGACTTGTAACCAACTGATGTGTCTGTATTTCTGGGCGTTGAAGCGAAAATACTTCGAACACAGTGTCTCCGTGTGTTCTGACAGATTGTTCTACACATTTGCAAATCTTACTACAGATTTGTAGATCTGACTACAGATTTGTGGATTTTACACACATTTGCAAACCAGTTTACACACACACATGTAGTTTTGCACATTTGCAGATTGTTGTACAGACACACAAATCCCCTCACACATTTACAGTTTCATTTACACATTTTCAAATCCCCCTGCACACGCACAAATCGAGATACAGATATACAACTCTCCACACACATTTGCAAATAATAAAGCAACAATTTTGGCCCCATACTTGAGATGATATGTGTTTTGCATTGGCGCTATATAAATAAACTGAATGAATTGTCTCTAGCAGCAACCATAAAACAGCTTAAATCAGTGGCAACCAGGCTTTCACAAAAATTTTCTGAAGACATTCCTACACCTATCCAGGAGTCTTAGTTCTGGTGAATTCATAAAACATCACTACTCTATATAAAAACATGGAGTAGTGATGTTTGTCAGTGATCCAAAAAGAGATGCGGGATATTAGTCTGCATTTGGAATGAAAAAGTGTAGCTGCTCTTCTGAGAGCAAAAAAAAAAAGAAACCAACAGACTACGGATGCTTTTAGATTCAATAAAAGGACAAAAATTGATTGCATCGTGAACTCTAACCCTACTTATCTCTGTTTACTGCCTGTTAGCTAATGTTCAGTACAAGTCCTTTGAGCAGATGACATATAGATGCCCTTGCCGCTGGGCACGTCGGCAGTGTTGGCCCCAGCTGATACCCGAGATCAAACATGTAATTCCTCCTCCTGCTTGCTGGCCTTTCCAGAAAGATACTCGGATATTTTGGCACTCAGGCCCTGCTCTAATGACACAGCAGACGAGCAGATAGCATTGAGCAGAGTGACCCGTCTTTCTGAATCGATAGGAAGGATCCCATCTAGATAACATTACAATCAATAGCACTGTGGGTCTGTCTGGGAGGATGGAGTAAGGGAGGGAGGCATGCCTGCGCCGATGACTTGACCTGTGTCTAACAGGGGCCTACCTGTTTCGAAAACCATTCAAATGTGTGTGTATTTGTTCAGGCTTCGCTGTGTGTTGGGTGTTTTTTTCTAAGGTCATCCAAGGTGGGATGTAATGGGACTCTGACCAGATCCAATCTGGGACCACTTGTGGCAAAATGAATTGGCCTCACACACACAGCGAAGCTAAAGTTTATCCCTGAATAAGTGTGTGTGTGTGTGTGTGTGAAGGTCTGCCCGGCTGTCTGCATTTCTTGGAGAGTGTTTGTGTAAAGGCCACCCTTGCTGTGGAAAACTAATCTAATTTTGACAGGTTCGCACAGACAAAAGGGCACATTTATTGGGGAAAAGAAACAACACAATGCAGCTCATCGGCTTTGCGCTTCGCGATGTGTGCACACTCACAGGCTGAAGTGGCGGAGCGCTTCACACGCCAGCAGCCGCATGGTGACGTCTGTGATAAGTGTAAAAGTGCCACATGATCGCTTGTGTTGCGTTCTCTATTTTTCTACCATCTGGTTGTCTTCCAGCATTTTCAAACACAAAGCCAGTCACAATTATGAAAACTTTGAATCCGGGCACCTTTTTTACTCACAGAAGTGATCGCCTCATTAATCACCTTGCAGAAGGGACGGGTAAACAAACAAGTAATAAGAAGTGAATATGATCACATTTGTATGCAACCGAAGTTGGACTCTGTTTGTTTTTCAGGTCAGCTCGACTCACAGGTTCACCTTTCGTGGTTTCTGTCACAGTGGCGAAGAACAAACTCATTTAATGCAATTTAACTGGATAGCATCCTCTTTCACCCACCTGTGCATGTCTGGTCTCGCTGGGTTGTCGTCTATCAAATATTGGACAGGGTGTAACAGTGTGATTGATAGGGCCGCTTGGGTTGTTCTTGGTGGAGTCGCAAACTTCCCCCAAGGCCGAGGATAAATTGTGGTGATATTTCCTCGTCATGGAAAATTATCGCGTACAGTTCAAGCTTTGTACTAATGAAATACCGCTGGTTTAAAAGCTCACACAATGTTTGTTCTTACATTGTATGGAAACAACGCCTCGAGCGTGGATCAACCCGCTGGACTTGAACGCCTGGGTAAAACCATTACGATCTGACCTGGTGAGCTGAGTAAATAAAGTTTCAGTTTCAGGATTCCGCCGGCTAATCTGGAAAGAAGAGGAACTTCCTTCTTTACACATGGGCAGTGAGTGGAGCCGTAAATCCATCTATGTCCTCGTAATTCTGGCTTCCAAACAGCAGGATTCTGTCCAACGAATAACCGCGAGGATGGCAAAAGCACTCACCTTCCGACTTCAGTAAAAAGTACAGGATATTTGTCGGTTAAAAATACTCTGTGCAAAAGGAAGTACTGATTAAACCTTTATCAAGTAAAGTAACAGTATTGTAGCTTGTACCCTCACTTTAAAGTATAAGCGGTGCGAAACCACTTTTTTCATGCCGTTGCGATACATTTTAAATTTTGATGTTCGCCAATAGGACTAGATCTCCGCTTGGTGTCTTACTTTTCAATCATCTCACCGTCTATGCTGTCGCTACTTAACGCCGTAATCCGCTTACTGTGCTGCAAATGGATTTGCCTAATGGAATGAACACTTCAATCTTTGCTCTGAGCCCCATCTTGTAGTGGTGCTGGCCAAATGCGCAAAATGGATTCCTTAAAGAATCCAACTAGATTTGAATTGAAGCTACGATGGGTGAAAAATAATAACGGTGTAACGCATTGAAATGGATTCAAAATCCGTAAAGCAATCGAAACAATTTTTTAAATGTAAGGAGTGAAGAAGTACAGATATTTAAAATGGCAGAGAAGTACAAGTAAAAATAAGTGGTAAAGTATAAGTAAAATAATCAGAAAAGGATTGGAGTCTTGACTGTCGGATTTGAAAATTACTGCTATCTTCATCTCTGAATGCGAACATCCTTATGATGCGTTTAATTCAATTTCAAACTTTATGAAACTTCTGATTCCTAATCAGGAAGTTGGTTGTGAGAGTCTAATTCTGGCCGCCGCTTATCCCCAGTATAACTACATGGACGCAGGTAACACTTTGATGAGGCTGAAACTGGACCCGATCAAAAAAATGTTGTATGACTTGAGAATCGGCCTGAAAAGGGCAAAAACGCGATGTAGTCGGCCAGCGGAGATTGAGAGTTCATAACATATACGATCCAGATTATTTCGTAGCCGCGCTTTGAATTCTGAATAATTACATAGATTGCTTTTTATACCTCTCATGTGTCTGAGTAGATTTTCGATCACAGATTTAAAGAAACAATAATATAGCAGTCTAATATTTTCCTTTTAGTCTAACTACGCTGGAAGTTCCATACTCGCTCTCCTCCAGTGTTGCGGGTGACGTAATCCCGGTTACATGAAGTTGTTATGGTAAATACTTGCAGAAATAATATATTTGCTAACAAACTGAGCAAAACCCAATCTTGAAAGACAGAAATTACAAATAATAGATCAGCATGACACAATAGTTATAATAAAAAGATGATATGCATCCACAGAGAGTTACAGGGGCATACATTCGTAAACTACCAAACAATGGCACTATGTAGATTTAACCCTTTAAAGCCCGATCCAAGAATAAAACAAAACAGAATTTTTTTTTTGGTTTGAAGTCCTTATTTCGCCTTTTAACAAAATATGTAAAAAGAAAAAACAGAAATAAATTTTTGTGGCCACAATTAAACATTTTTTTTGTCCATGTCATCAGAGGGGCTCCGTACATAACTACCGAAGTCATGCAAAAATGTATTTTTTCTTTTTTTTAAATAATGAAAACTTTAAAGCCAGCCAGTTGTTGACATTTTATTAACAGCAGTTCTTAGGGGACCTACAGTAATAAGGGACACATTAAAACATCCCTTTGTTGTAGCTGCAGTCCTGACTGTTGCATTATGGGCCCTCCTCCCCCACTTTGATCGATATTTTTTGGAGTGGAGAATATTGAGACTTATCAGACTGAATTATCACATCTGTTTTACAGTTTTTAAAAATGTATACACCAGTAATTCACTCCTGTTGTATGGCAGTAACTTACTGTGTCCTGCTGAGCCTTTATCTATTATTATTGTTTCACATATTTTTCTGTCTACAGTTTTTTAAATAAAGCCTCTCTTATATTTTTACAATAACAACAGAGATATGATGCTGCACATCCTTGCAGTGCGTAAGCATGGAAATAACCTAGTGTGGCTAAGCCAGTCAGCACCGCCAAGTGAAATCTGGAAATAATGAAGAAAATTCTGAGATCCAGTGAGGAGAAAAAAATCCCAAGATATATTTGATTCAAAGAGGGATAAGACTGGATCAGTGCTGGGAATAAAGTGTGAATGTTTCGTTTACTAAAGCCGGAGCTAAGCTAACGAGGCATGCGCGAAGCGGCAACGATGGCGCGAGCAAACCTCCCGGCTTAATTTTACCAGATACTCAGTGATGAAACGGTATCTGCTGGTCCTCGGCGCAGTGCAGGTGTTAAATATTAATGATGTTTGTACTGGCTATAAAACGAGTGCGGTGAACTTAAGCTATGTTTGCCGGAAGCCGCTAGCTTAATTATTTAGCACGGATTTCTGAATCTGAAATTATTTAACAAATAGGAAAATCAGCTTTAAGAAGTATTTTCAATGTCCTTAATTTTCATTCATTCCAATAAATCTTTTACTTTTAAAAAATGTATTTAATTTAAATTTGTTTTTACCTTGATGCTATGTCCATATTTACGGAAGAGGATAAGGGCCGCTGAAAAAAAAAAAAAGTTAACTGATTTTTAAATTTTATTTCAGTTGAACATGGGAAAAAAATTCAGAATTCTGAGATTAAAGTCAGAATTCTGGGAAAAAAGCCTGAATTATCTTTTTTCGGAATTGACTGAAATTTTGACAATAAAAGCTCGAATTGATTTTTTCTCGGTGAATTTGACCAATTTTGGATACTGTGTCGGGATTGAGAAAAGTCAATTTTGAGTCTTTTTTCCAGTTCCTGACTTGATCTCGTGAATTTCACCCTTTTCTCAGAATTAGAGATTAAAGTCGTAGCCCTTAATTTTTCTCAGAATTCAGTCGTGAATTTATAAAGTCGGCACTTTAATGCTCGCAATTTGACTTTTTTCCTTATACTGGTACTGAAATGTCAGTATTTGTTAACTTTTTTTTTTTTTTTCAGTGGCCCTAATCTCTCTTCCTCCTCGTACATATTTATCAAGTTTGTTATGAAACATGAATTTTCCTTTTCTTTTCTTTTTCCTTTTGGGATTCGATCTTAGAGTTACTTTAGATCGGTTTCTTTATCTAAATCTCAACGCACAAAACACAAAAATAATTTTTTTAACAAATTAAACTTTGAAAAACTTGTTTTGAGAATCAACCTGCTTCTTTCTCAGACTATCTTTTTTAAGGTTATTATTATTTGAGTGTATTAAACTTCTATTTTTCAGATAGTTTGGGGAATTTGAATTGTTCCTTTTATAGATTCACAGTCTTCATTTCACAAATACGGTATTGCTGCTGTCAATGCAGACCAATATAAAAGTGACATCACTCCAGAGGAAAGCTTGCCTCCTGAAGGGAAGCAGTAGAAATTGATCTTTGATACCCTTGAAAACATTTCATCTCTTGCAAAACTTTATCTGAAAAAAAAAGGAATTTGAAAAAACAAAAGAAAACAGAAAAGCTACTATCAAATCCTCTTTTTTTAATTAAGAGTTTCAGTTTCCTTTCTGGATTGTATTGTTCTTTTCTTTTTCATTTACAAAATGCTTACAGCGATAATTTAATGAAATTGACTTCATAAATCAGTGTAAAACTTTAGTTTATTTGTTTTATATTAGATCTGCTAAACAAAAAGTGAACATCTGATGCCCCAATTCTTCAATCCCAGCTCTGCCTTTATTTCTAACGATCATCTAATTTGATGCTTTTGAAATATCCCTGTCATTTATGTTGCTTGTTCACTAAAGCTCGGATATCACCTGGCTCCGATTTTCTGTCGCTGCTATTTCTAGCTTTCATGGGTTTACCTCTTCCCTCTCATGCAGTGTTGAATGTAAATAAACCAGCAGTGAGAAACCACAGACACACACACAGACACACTTCTATTCAGTAAGGAGTTTGTCTCGGTTTCTATTTTTGGGCCGGTTCGACTTACTTCTTTGTAAGTCTGCTGCGGCGCCTTTTCAGCCGTTCTTGGTTGTAAAAAAAAAAAAAAGGAAGACGAAGAAAACAGCGGCGGATACATGTGCTCTTCCACAAAGATTTGTTAGCTCTCTCTATTACAACCGAGTTTGTGTGCATCTGAGAGTGTCTGTGGAGAGGGAAGCAGAGATAACATTGTTCTCCCAGAAATCTATCAGCACCAACAGGATTGCTTTTCCCTCCCCGTTTTTTCCCCTCCGTTTCATTCCCTTTTCCATCTCTCCCAATCCACTCCTCTCTCCTTCTCCTACCTCTAACTTTGTCAAGCTCTTTTTTTCCTATCATTACCAACTCCTCAAACAGGGCACCGGTTGCACTTTATTATAACATCTAGTTTAGCTGCAGCCCAACAAACACAAAGAAAGACGACGGACAGCCGAGCTATCTCACTGTGTGTGAGAGAGCGAGCGTATCGGCATGTCTGCCCAGGCCATCTTCTCCAAATGATACTCTGTCTCCAGAACCCCCTGACAGGGCGAGAGATGGATACGAGGGCGGCAGAGAAATGGGAGCCGAGATGGAAGCGGCGAGGCAGGAGACGGATGAGAAAATAGGAAGAGGGAGACGACAGAGGATGATGTAAAGGCGGGGAAGTTAGTGAGAGAGAGCAGGAGAATAAAAAGAGATGTATTGGGATTAGGAGGGTTGGAGAAATTAGTTATGGCGGGTGCAGACGGGAGACAAGAAGGATGGAGGTAGGGCACCGTAAGGTTGTACTCTGCATCTGTCAGTTCAACTCTGGCATACTTGGATTTTATAATTTCCCCACGTAGGAGGCAGACATATGCAGAGCAGAGCAAATGAGCACGAACTAAGAAGCCTGGTGAAATTTAATGTTTAATTAAGTTGGCAACTTTTTAGAAAGTATCTTAATAATTGTGTTGAAGGTTATAAAGCTTTTGGAAAGCTGCAGAATGGAGCAATTATAGTTTTAGAGCTCACTGTCTATTACAGGTTATCACTTCATTGTCCTGCACTGATCTTTTATTTCCTCTCTGCTTGGGGTTTGGCTCGGTTTGGATGTTGCTCCTTATTTTCTATACAACTTTGGGTACAGAAAGGACATTTTAGGGCAACAATAATGCCCCAATTTATATGTTTTGTGATTTCTACATTCTAATCAATTTCAAACTGAAAACGTTACTCATTGCTGTTTTGGCTGAACAGAACCAGAGCTATCTGCAGTAGTCTAGTTATAAAAAAAAAAGAAGGGGGAGGGTGGAATTTATTTATTTTTGCATGCATATATAGCCTAATTAATCTAGTCTATAGACCTAAAGCAACATGCGTGGTATGGTTGTTGCATGTCAGGTTCGCCCGTCATTGACCTTGACCAAGACACCTTACAGTAGAAATGCAAACAGTTAAGGACTAATGCAGAGGATTCATTTCCCACTGGGATCAGCTTCATCATCATGGTAGGCCATCTCTTTGATTTTATTTATTTTGCTCAGGCTACTCATAAGCTCACAGCCCATCAAATGTTGAAAGGGCAATATTATTACCATTACTGTTAATATATAGTAGAGATTTTACACATTCAGTTATAAAATGTCATAGAGACTGGTATGGGGAGATGGTCCTTTACAAAGGGGGATGATTTTTAGGATTTTTTAAAGAAGGGTGAGCATGCCATCCCTCATCCCCCATGAACTTGAGAACTGGCTGCAGGACCTAGCCTGCATCATTGCAGTGTAAACTGGCAACATCTGTGTGAGAACATTGGATTTAAATAATAATAAATAAAATGCTTACTGTATTTTGATTGTACTGTATTTAAATCGGGCTTGTAGCAAAGTTGCCTTGCAGCAATTAGGTTCTGGGTTGGAGTCCCGTTCCATGGTCCTTCTGCATGGAGTTTGCATGTTCTCCCTGTGCATGTGTGGGTTCTCTCTGGGTACTCCTGCTTCCTCCTACAGTCCAAAAACATGACTATTAGGTTAATTTGCATCTCAAAATTGTCCTTAGGTGCGAGTGTGTGTGTATGATTCTATGTCTCTGTGTTGCTCTGTGACAGACTGGCAACCTGTCCAGGGTTGACCCCGCCTCTTGCCGTAGAATGCCACAGATAGGCACTGGTCCCACTGTGACCAGTGAAAATGGATGGATGTATAGAAACCTGTTGTTACAACAAATCGTGGCTCCCTCTTAGGATTTTAATACTCCATGTCCTCTATAGACATGAAGTGTCACCTATGATTAACAGTTTTAAAAATGTAATATTTTTATTCAGGTATATTGGAGCAGATAAAGATCTGTAAGCCTATTTATTGCTAAACCACAATCTTCTCCAGATAATGTTTTAATTTGGTGGTATAATGAGTTACAATGTGATACCATATGATGAGCAAAGGAAGAGATTCTTTCAGACTGAAAAACAAAACTTATTTGACATGAAGCTCTATTACAAAAGTAGATAATGTGAACATTTCATAATAAAGAACTTTTGGCATGACTGTACAATCGTAGCTTAAGGGAATAACAACGTCGCTATAATAAAATAAGAGCAATACACCAGCAAATGTTCTCTGGTATTTCTTTCCATCATAATCATTTTATTCATTGCTTTTGATACAACAAGCTGTTAGACTTTCCCTCTTTGAAATACTTAAATAAGGATCGCCTGTTTTCCCGTCCAATCAGTATAACTCCACACTTGGCCCTTCATTGTTACAAAGGCTGTTAAAGTGTCTCATCACTTCATCTTTAATTTTAGTCTTTGTTGCAACAAACAAAGAATCGGTCTGGCTAAATCACCAGATTATATCCTAGTTTCTCTGTTTAAATGTTTGTAAAAGATCAAAAGATTGAAAAGAGCTGGTATGAGAAGCACAAAGAAGCAAAGCAAAGAAGCAAAGTACAGTTCACTGAGAACAATCTGCGAAATAATTAGTAATAAGGGAGTCGTTAAAAAGAGAGGATGTTAAGTGCCAATCAGTCATTATCTGACTTGCCAGACTTCTGATTCAGAAGTTTTATTTCTAAAAATTTGTTTTCTCTCCAGTATTTTGCACCTAATGTTTCCTCACTTCAGCTGTGCAGAATCAGGAAGGGTCTAGAAATCTGAGTTGCAAAGATGCGCCTGGAACCACAGGACAGAAACCCCCAACTGATGCACCTGAATCTCAGATGAAGACTGAAACCAGAATTCACAGGGTCACTTTTTTCTGCTGTGCTGGACAAACAGCAACATTTCTTTATGTCCTTTTTGAAGGATGCCCCCAAAGGTTTCATTTTCCTCCATTTTGAATTATTTACTTGCTAAGATAACATTCACAGGTCTGCATTTGAACACATTTAGCTTATAAGTAAGTAAAAATGTAGTTGTGGTTAGAATCTTAGAGCAGAACAAAGAGCCAAAGCACCAATTATCATCTGCTAGAAAAAGCATCTTTGTAAATATTCATTAGTTATCAAAATAATAAAGAAACCATCATGAAGTGAAATTCATCATCAAGAGGGTTTGCTAGGTACCAAATACTGACACCCAAAAAAGCGTGACACCCAAACAATAACGATTCAACAAAATATAAAAATACATCTAATCCCTTTCAGTCTATATGTGTAAAGTGGAAAAAATACATAAATCTTAAAAAAAAATTAATTGATTGAAATGCAAAGATTTAATTAATCAATTTAAACAGGATTTTTATAATTTGATATGACATTTAATTATTAAATGTTGGATTTTACAATTAACATTTTTAGATAAAATATTTAAAAAAACAAAAAAATTCCATCTATTTATTTCCAAGTATGTTTATATATTTCATGGGACAGTCCCATTTATGTGTTTCATTATATATTTTAGCCAATGGTGTAAATATCGGTAAGCAGAGTCTGCAGTTGCTTACGTCCCCCGACCTCTTAGGGGCCCCGTCACTGACTCCTGGTAGGCCCCCTAGGGAATTGTTGACTAGGATGTCTCTATGCCGACGTAATGATGCAGAAAATTCCTCTCAGACCCACCTGATACTGAAGTGACTGAGAGGACCGTATTTATACCCCAACACATGTCAGATTTCACCATGATGGTGAGCCGTTTGAACATTTAAATAATTGGTAGAGTATTCATTTAAATGAAGCACCACTTATAAAAAATTAAAAACAGTCCAGTAAACTTTTATCATATATAGAAAGAAACTAGAGATAAAAAGGAATCACAAATGAATTAAACATAGTAAATTATAAGCAATAAATAAAGTAGCGTCATTCCATTCCCTAATTCATTGGTTCAGTGATCCCACTCAGATACACATATCTTTGAATTTGAGTGTTTCTTTTTTGTTTATTTTATATAACTGCATGGTTTTTTCTTTCTTTTTGCAGTAAATTTCCCCCTTTACTGCACAGTCACTAATTCCTTCCTGTTTTTTTTTATATTTCTGCCGTTATGTGAATATTCATGCTTCTGTTCATCTGGGTTTTTTTCTGTTCGATTCTACAAGGGGAAACTCAACAGCTACCATAACTATCAATAACTGAGACAAAGTTGTTCTGACCTGACAGATTTGCTCATGTCTTAGCCTACTTACCCTGTGAGGGATCCTATTTATATTTGCAGAATAATCCTTGCACATTGGGAAGATTCAGCTTCCATTTGCTATGAAATTTTCCCAGTGAGAGACAATTAAAGGATTATTCTCTTCTATCCTGTTTGGTCATAGATCACTGTGTTTATATATCAGCAGGCTGTACAGATTTGTTGCATGCTGCTTTTCCTAATTCTTCATTTTTTGGTCCTTTTATTGCCCCACCCCCACCCTCTGCCTGCATAGGATTTGTTACTTTTGTCTTTAAAGCTTTGTTTTTGCTCTGTTTATTCATAAATAGAGTCTTGCTCTGTATATTTATCATAACAATCATGTGACCGAGATTATGTCACATTACAGTTGGTCAACAAGCCGAAGCAATGGGACCGAGTGAGTGTTGGACTCCCACCTTTGTTGTGAAAATAAATTTAAAAAAGGCCAAGTTTAAGAGTAAAAAGTTGCAAGAAGATGTTTGAACATGTGTTGGGTTCAGAAAATGTAGGTTTTTGTAAAAGGAAGAACTGAAATACACAGTAAGGGATTTTTCATACGACTTCTGCAGAAGGAGAGACAGTTGAACCCCAGACTCAAACACACTGTCTCACAGCGGACCTCCTCCGCAGAGCGTTTATTAACAGAACGTGACACATGGTTACAAACAGAGTATTGTTCTGACAGAACAATTTGATCAAGTTCATAGATTCAGGATGTTCCACTAGAAATTGATTAAGGTGTGTGATGGTTCCTCCTGACTGGAATCCGGCCAAGCATTGGCTACAGGGAGCCATCCCCTGCTCAAATGTTTCATAAGCACACCAAGGGCCGGATTTATCAAGATCCGAATTCTTAGTGCAGTAGATTTGCGCGAAACTGGAATTTGCTTGCAGCTAAACCAGCGGTTTGCGGGTGATTTAACAAGAGTGATTACTTGAACTGGTGGCAGGTGCAAAACTGTTGGAGACGTTTCATTTTAAATGATGGTTTTGGCGCTAGCTGTGTTTATGCGCAAAGCAGTTTGTACAAACTAGGCATTAAGAACAAAAAACAGGTGTTTTGTATCGGCCTGTAGAAAAATGCAAATACCAAATGGCTCACAAGAAGTGACCGTGGATGAGATTACTGCGCGCACGTTATCCTCGCTAAGCAGCATTGGCATGTTGCTCCACAGGCTTAGCCGGGAGGTCGCGGGGTCTCCGGTAGGGCGTCAGGGCGATATGGCATTTAGAACGTCCGACAGCACTTCTGAAAAACGAGATTGGGGAGATCCCTGTGCCCGCCCAAACCCATCGCTTCGGAAACTTAATCTGTGATGCAAAAAAAGTGTAATGCTGCAAGGAGTTTTGTGATATCTGGTATTGCGTGGGTCCTCCTTGTGGCT
>JAGKQL010000051.1:1434730-1451734 GCA_018398635.1 Cyprinodon brontotheroides
CCACATTGAGGGATCTTATCATGTTTTCCATGTTCGTTCACCAACCTGCTTCCTGTTGTAGATTCCTCCTTCCCAGCCTGCTGCAGGTCTGTGGTTTTCTTCCTTTCACTCCTCTTTGGTCATGGCTGTGGCTGGTTTGGTGTCTGACTGTTGGAGGCTATGGACAGCTGTCCTTATACTGATAACCAGATCAATCAGGCGCTATTAATACAGTTAATGAGTGGAATAGAGGAGAGCTTCTAGAAGGTTACAGGTCTGTGAGGATCAGACACCCTGCTTGTTCATGGATCACCAAATACTTATTTTCTGACATAATTCATGAATACATTCTTTAAATCCTACAATCTGATTGCCTGGAATTTGTGTCTTTTTCCATTTTTAGTTGAATTAAAGCTATGATTAAAAAAAATGTCTCTGCTCTTTCTAAGTTGGAGAACTGGGACATTCAGAGGATGACAAAATTAATCTCAAGGAAAAAGTTAAAAGGCAGGTTAACGGATCTTATTTGGCAGCATCCATGATGAGATTTGTTAGTCTGAATACAGGCATGTTGAGAAATATTATCAATATTGTTATTTTTATGTCCAAAATACTGATTGATACTTATTTCTACATACAGGTTAAATTATGTCCCAGGGAGAAACAGAAAATGAATCTGAATTCAGGTCAACATAACATTTCATGAAGCTTTTGTCTTTATGAAAGTTTCCCTTTTTTGTGTCAGTTACTGACATAATAAATCCACTTATAGCAGTTAAAGTCCTGCAAGATGCTAAGTGGTCTAACTCTACTCTGAAACAGCCCATCCAGGGTTATTGCATTAAAAAAGCACCAAAGTTGCTTGATTGTGGTTGCAGGTTAGATTAATGCAATTGATTATGTTTTTAAAATTTCACAATGTTGTAAAAAGCCTTTGCTTGTTTCTATTTTTGGGACAGTGATTGGCCTACATGTTCTGAATGCTGGCGTATCATAAATGATAAATTATGAACAGTTAAGTTTGAGCCTTCAAGTCGTTGCCCATAGGAAGACGTTACTGGATATAACCTAACAGAATATCTTCAGAACAGCTCCAAATGACACTAAACTCATATGGGTGAGTAGAAGATGATGTAATAACGTAAAATCAAGGGACCAATGTAAAAAAAACAAAACGGTGTCCCCCTTTAATATCGGGCTGGCTTTTAAATGCTGTCTTCTGCTGGTTCCTGTTCTGTTTCTAAAGAGTTTTATTTCCAGAGTATGTTATCTGTCTAAATTTGTTGTTCTGTTTGCTCCCATCTTATCGTTGTTTTCCACAGTTTTCTGTCTGATGTTCTGCTCAGTGTTAGCCACAGATTTATCTCTGCAGCTGATTTCGTTTTGTGCTCAGTCTTTATTTTTATCATTGCACCTCCTGCTTCTGCAGGGCTTTGAGCGCAAAGACGTCTGAATTAAGGGTTTCTACATTCCCTGAAACCACAGGTGGTTTTCCTTTGCCCTTAATCTAAGATTTTATCATCTCCAACTATTTTATGTGAATAGTATCCATCCATCCATCCATCCATCCATCCATCCATCCATCCATCCATCCATCCATCCATCCATCCATCCATCTACTGATTTCTCGTGGATTATGTAGCTTTTTTTATACTCTATCAGCCAACAGTGGCTGCTACTTAAAATATTTCTGACAAAAAAGAAACAAAACAATCCAAACAGTAGTTCAAGAGCCACTGACAAAGTCTCATGATTACCAGAAAATAGCTGCTATACTTCGGCCATCAAACAATAAGTAATGTACTCACTGCAAGAGATGCCATGGCTGAAGAAAGTTCATGTAAACTTGTCTAAACTGTGCTCCATAAGATTCTGATAATTAATGAAATTATGGGTAAATTAACCCACCAAGTTTAGAGGATTATTGGCACTACTTTGTATCCCATGACTACAATACCAACAACTGTTTAGAGGTGCCAGAGGTGTTTTACTCTGAAGGTAAAAGACATGGTCCTCTATGCCTTTTACCTTCAACATTCCAACTACAGGTTACTCTAAGACGAGCCAAAAGAAGTGATGAGAGATCCGATATAGGGGTGGAACCGACTTTCAGAAAAACGGAGTAAAAGTCAGGTTGGCTCTGACGTAAGTGGTAAAGGTGCTAGAAATCAATCCAATTGTAAATGACACAAGATGTTAAAAATTGGATTTGGGCGAATGAGTCAATGAGTGCTCAACGAAACAGATGTGACTACCATTCCAGTTTGATAGTCATTCGCTCTGCAGTTCCACCTTACACATACATATTGTGTGGATTAGCCTGACTGTTCCTGAAACCCATGCTGAATAGCCTTATTAGCCACAGATTTACATTTTTGTTTGGCTGTTTTGCTGAAGCCACAACTACGAGAATTTAATGACAGTAAAAGCTTTTTATTTTCTGCATGAAGAAGCAGAAGACTTAAGATTAAAGTTTGAAACAGAGCAACTTAAAAAGAACTTCCAAAAAAAAAGAAGTTAAATGGGAGTCAGAACAGGTCAAATCAAACAACCATGCATTGTGGTATCTTGCAAGCCGCTGCTCATGCATGTCATCTAAAAAATAATTGCGGCAGATGGCTCCACAGTCATACCCGATGTTTCACACGTCAATGAAGCACTCCTTGTACCCGCAACATGCAGTCATCCATGTCATCCCAAACGCAGCAACCTCGACATACAAGCAGACTGGCACATATATTTTCCCTCCTTTTCTGCATGCACATAGAAAACGCTCATGCACAGAATGTCCTTATTCGTAATAATTTATGGAGTGACTGGCCACTTTGTTGGCATCTCATCTCAACCCTCGTAACACAAGTTTAAACTACAGGCAGGCAGCGAGTCAGGGGAGGGGTTTTCAGCCTGAAGTCAAACAAGCAACTGCAGCAGACGAGGAGCCTGCACCATAACCCCCACACCCCACCCGGCTCAAGGACATCATAGCTTTTCCTAAAATGCTGAACAGCATCTGTGGTGCTAATTGAAAACACTCAAAAACACTCAACACTTAATAAAGGCCTGTGATGAAGCAAATAAACTGAGACACGGTTTATAAGTCCAGCTAATAGGATCAGAAGGTCTTTTTACGTCAAGAGCTGTAGGAAGTGACTGCACACCTCAAACGTCCGATATTAGAGCTGAGGGGAAATTAAAAGCTCAGAAGAAATTTATGTCAAGTTGTTTTGTACCGGCTGGAATCAATGTATCTATAGCAACCAAACACTGGACTCTGTGATAATAAGAAAGGTGCTGAAACAATTCCCCGACAGCTGGTCTGCCCGTGTAAATGAATGTGACTGCGAAGAATCTGGATGGTGAATAAAATGTAAACACAAGCAGGGACAGGAAAAAAGAAAAAAGAGGGACTCGGCAGTGGGCCGCATCTACTTTTCTGGATGATTATTAGCGGCGTTTTCAGAATTTGGACCACCTAGTGCGGATCTGAGACGAGCCAGGCTGACAGCAGGAATAGTAACACAGAGGGACACGGGCATCCGGCCCAAATGTTTCTGACACATTCAGGCCAATTAATGAACAAAAACCCACTTGATTCAGAGCCGGTGGAAGGATTTGTTTTCCCTGAAGAGGACAGACTTCTGATGCAGCATGAGACGTTTGATGTGCAACAGCTTACCTGAATGGATGGGTATCCGCTGGAAGCTAAACTGCTGGGATTTTTATGATGTGGTGTTTAGTGATGGGGATTCAATTCAGTTTGTTTCTATAGCGCCAATTCACAAAACATTTAATCTGACGGCAATTTACAGACTAGTCAAAAGATAATACAGTCAGATTAGTTCAGTTTTCTGTCTAAAGAACACCAGTTGATTGCATCAACTCATTGATTCTAAAGCAATCCCTCACACCCAGCATGCTTGCAGCGACAGTGGAGAGGAAAAACTCCCTTTTAACAGGAAGAAAGCTTCAGAGAAACCAGGCTCAGTGTGAGCGGCCATCTGCTGAGGCTGACTGGGGTTCAAGGAGACAGAAACAGACATAGAAAAAGAAGCATAGATACAAAAGGCAACTGTCATCCAGCTCTGCCGGGAATTCTG
Organism: Cyprinodon brontotheroides; assembly: GCA_018398635.1. Classification (NCBI taxonomy): domain Eukaryota; kingdom Metazoa; phylum Chordata; class Actinopteri; order Cyprinodontiformes; family Cyprinodontidae; genus Cyprinodon; species Cyprinodon brontotheroides. Next base: position 1,438,807 of record JAGKQL010000051.1, read on the forward strand.
GATCGGGTTTCGACAATGTTTTTTAAGTTTGCAGTGTTGGCTTTCTTGACGAAAGTAATCTCCACACACCTGTTGTTGTCATTTTCACAGGAAAACTGGGATTTTTCTGAAAAATGTAACTAAATATTACTCTTTACAAAGACTTAGAAACAGGTAGAAACCTCAACAGACCGCCACTGGCTTATAGGAAACAAGGAGAAATCAGAGACAAGCTGTGCTTACATCTAAATGTCAAGCACATTTTGAGTGAACTTTTAAAATTTAGGGGCAAATATATGAATTAAACATGTTTCCATCCACTGGGCTTAATTAACCAGACTGTAACACTTGGCTGTAATAAACAGTAGGTATTGGTAGATTAGATTAGATGATTAGATTAGATTTGATGAGCTTTATTGATCTCACAACGGAAAAATTCACTCGTCATATTTTGGCATGGAAGTTACAGAAGGTGCAAACAAGGAGGCAAAAGGTGCATTAATAGATATACAGTATATCAAGGTATATATATCAAGACAAATAAGGATTAATGTGCAAATGTACATGTATCATACACAATGAAAAACAAAATAAAAATAAGAAATAATAAAAAAAAAAAATACGAGGTAGTAGTACAGAGGTTTGAGGTGACATATGTACAATCCGGATGGCTTATATACAGGTGGATTTTACTTTTACGTTAAAGTGTAGTAGGTAAGGAACAACGGTGAGGTAGTGGTATGACTATTCTATTCACATATATTGCACAATGAGCATATTGCACAGAATATTGCACAGTCAATAAATAAAAAAAACTATAATATAGCTGCACAGTGGGTTTTACAGGAGTTATTGTGGTTATAGTGCATTATTATAGAGTCTGGTGGCAGCAGGAATGAAGCAACCTTGGTAGGTATTGGTAGCAACCTTGTGCAGAGCCATGGTATGTCATCTGGTGACATCGAGTGAAAGGGGCAATTTTAATGTTGGCAATAAGGTCAGTCATGTAAAGAGCATGTTTTCTACATCAGGATTTATTTAACAAATGTGTTTCTATCTCTCTAGCTAATTGCTTTTCAAGTCAAAAACATAAATCCAGCCTTAAAAACTTTATGTCAGTTGATTTAAATTTAGCTTTTCCCATCAAGCTCTTCAAATGCAGTAATTAAAAATTTGTCTACTAAGAGGTTTATGGAAACACATCAATGGACTATAAAGATTGCAGAAACAGACCCAAACACAATTAGAGTTATCAGTTAGTTGAAGACCAAAGCATCAGGTGATAGAGCTGCTACTGAAAGAATGACTAAAAAACGTTTTGTTTTGTTTTTTCATTTTCATGAGCACTGGATACGTGTCAGAACAACTATCAATACAACACAAGTCACCAGTATTTTCAGCTTTCATCCTCAAATTATTAAAGGTCAAACACTTTGAAAGTCCAACAATCTACGCACGACCACACATGGCTACAGTCAGAAAAGACACTGATAACAGAGGTGCAGGAATAATCATCTAGAAAAAGGTAAATAGATTTTAGTCTGTCAGCTTGACCACAGAGTTTAGAGCCTGCATCACCCATTGGATTTCATCATGGATCCATCTTTATTTCTATACCTTCTTGTAGTGGTTTTCAATTTTTTACTTTTTTAAGCTTTTTTTCATATATATGTGAAGTAAATCTTCTCTTTATAAAGTATGTGTTGTTCAATCTGTTAAAGTTATTGCTGGAAACAAGCCAACAGACATGACAACAGGACCAAATACTACCAACTAGGGATGCAGCGATATTGGGATTTTGGCCGATATCCGATATGCCGATATTTTAAAACTCATGTAGCCGATAACCGATATCGATACTGATGTTAAAGCTGGACAAAAATAAGTAGTCACTGAAAATAGCAGTTTTGTTATCCATTTCTGACACTTTGAAAAATAATATACTCAAATATATTTTCATATCCTGATATCAAATAGATTTTAAAAACGCGGTATCGATCTATTTTACTTTCAAAATCTGCGTGAAATTTCATCGTTCTGTTACAAACTCGTGATATTTTGCAAATTCTGTGAGATTTTGTCAGTAAAATAGATCGATATCACAATATATCTATCAACATATAAAAATATGGCAACATTTTGTGAATTTTCGGGAGGATTTCGTAGCATACTTGATGACATATAGCAATATTTCATTAGTAAAAGAGATTGATATGGTGTTTTAAATGGCAATATATCAGCATATGAAGATATTGGGATATTTTAATGTATCAATATTTTTTTTCCCTCGTCTTTAGAAGTTTTAAGTCTGTAAAAAAGAAGTTTTTGAGGAAGAAGTAGAAGTAGTATTTTTTAAATTTTTTAGACTTTAGAAACTCAGAAGCTGATCAAATATCGGGTTAAATATCGGTGAGGTGGCCGATGTCCCATATTCAGTTTTAAGGTCGATACCGATAGGGGGCCGATTATATCGTGCATCCCTACTACCAACTATTATTTTTGATCATCTATAGTTTTAAAACTTGTCCTATATCCTCTGTGGAAATGACCAGAATAACATGAAATCCTCTGATTAAAAATGTCAAAATGTTTCCAGAGTTTCATAAAGCTTTTGTGTGCAGATAATGAGCTACAGTCCCCCCCAGCCTGAAGCAGAATGATAACATGTATGTTTCAGTCCACAAAGTTCAAACAGTATTCCTAGAGGCTTTAATAGAGGTAAACAGTCCGTCCGTCTCCCCGTCTGTCCGTCTGTCTGCCTGTCTGTCCCAGCGATCTTCTTTTGGTTACCCACTCCGCTGCTATTCCCGCACTCTAACGCAATCCGTTTGTGCCGGCGTGAACACATCTCCCTCATTTTCTCTGTGCAGCAAGCATGTTATTTAAATTTTTAAGACGTTTCAAGCAATTTCATCAGACCTGCCCACACTAAGGAACTTGGGGCTAAAATTAGCTTGGGTAGCTGATGCTCCACGGTGACTGGTGATAGTCATGTATGGTTGTTTGCCAATTAAAAACTCTTGATTTAGCTTTCTATTCCTGGTTAAGGCAGCGAACAGAGTTGAAGAGGCGCCACTGAATTCAGACAGGTTTGGATAAAGCAGAAGGTATAATTCCTGGTTCTCTTTCGGAGGAGAGCAGTTTTTATTGGGTTGTTTTGTTGTTTGTCTTTTTTTTTGCTTTTTCTTTTAGTTTGATACCATTTAAATCTAAAAGCTCTTTCTTGATGAAGGTGCAATAACAGCTTCATTACTCTGTCATCTCTGTAAATGAAGCTCAGTAATTAATGTGTTAGAAGTGAGTGAGCTTCTGTTTTTTTTCTATCTCCATCAACAGTAATTAATTAGAACTGTGGGTAGAGCTTTAAGGTTTCTTAAGGACACGTCTGTAAGAAGACTTTCCAGAAAACAGGACAAAAGGAAGAACATAAAGGAGGAAATGTGACACTATAAAGGAGGAAAAATGACAGCATCTGTTAAAGTTGGAAAGTTTTCTCTCACCAATGAACCTTCATAGCAAAGTCTGGACTTATGTAAGGTTTGCAGAGGGAAGAAGGTTCTGACTGAAAAACACAACCTTAATTTCATTATAATTAATCCAAAACCTTATTTTTCTGTCATGGGAATCCAAGATTAGCAATTCTGAAAAAAGTACATATTGTTACTCATAACCCTGGCGGATTAAGGTTTAAAGTAAGAAAGTAATAAAATGATTTATTGGGCAGGAGAATATTAATGACCTCATCACAGAGAGTGAACCCTGGAAAATACATTTTAAAACTTGCTTTAATAAAGTTTGATAGCTGTTATCCCAGTAATTTTTTTTTCCTGTTATTGAAGGGTTTAGATATTTTCAGATTTCACTAAAGCTGGAGCTAAAAGCTCAGGAGGCATTCTGATATCGCTGTGAAGGTGATAGATACGTCAGTATATGTCGTTGCTAGAAGTGATACTGGTTTTAGCAATAATTTAAGACTTATTTTGACAGGATTCGTAAAACTAAGAGACCACATCTTATTTGTAATATTTAACTTGAATGTCTGTGTTGATAAACCTGTATTGTTTATTAGCCATGTTACTAATTTTTAAAGTAAAAGCACTCCAAGTTCCTGTGATAGTACTACTACTTGTTGAGTACAGGCAGGGGAGGAATCACTGGAATTTGATAGAGGAGCATGTGGGGTTAGTCTTCGACCATGGCGAGCTGGCAATTTTCTGGGAGGCGTTACATCATACCATCTGATTTTCAGCTAGACCAGCAGTAATACCGTAAATGGCGCCACGTCCGTTTATGTCAGCTCATCGAAGCTGGTTAGCTTGAATGGACACTTGGAGTAAACAGCTGATTATGTGGAGTTTGGTCATTTTAGGTGGAGGCATATGATGTGACTATGTACATTCCTACAAATAAAAGTACCCAATGGAGAGGCCAGAGGCATAAGTTAATCAAACCGTTTGCTGTACCTGTAAAAGTAATGCACAGTTAGCCAGTTTTAGTGCACACTGTTTGACAATGTTTGACAAAAGTTTTCTTTGTCCAAAAAAAGTTATAATATGCTCTACTGTAGGTCGACATCATGAAATGGGTGGCACCCACACAGGGAAATATTGTAGCAGTGAAGACTAGCTTCTGTCTTCAACAAAAACAAAACAATTAATATTTCCCAGTAGATAAAGATTCCATAGTGCAAAAGGCAACATATCATAATAATATATATGCCTATAGTTGACTTTTGGAGGCTTAAAAAGGCTTGATAAAGCTTATAGTTTGAGTCTATCTCTATCTTATCTCTACAGTTATGCTGTTATAGGCTTAGACTGCTGGAGGACATAGGGACCGCATTTTATTATTCTGCCTCATTCTATCTCTATTGTCCAATTTTGCAGTATTTGTTAGTTTCAACCTTGAACTTTATGCTCTCTATTTTTTTCTCATCATAGTAGCTTCATCTGGTCTGATTTGCACCAGATTCTTCTGATCGCTGCAGCAGTTCATAAATGGAAATGCTAATTTCACTGCTGTAAGCTAAATGTAACTATTTGCTAAAGCAGTTCTACTAATCAATCAAGCATTGAGTGCTGGTTAGTTTCCATTAAAACCAGTCCAGTCATGTTAGTTTACATACTCAACATTTCTCTCTAAATCAATGATGATTTGAGTAACAATTTTGATGGAAAACACACATCCCTTTGTTTCCATCAGCGTTAGTTTGCCACCTACCGCCCGCCTAAACCTGATCATTTACATCCCTTCCAGTCCGCCTTAACAGGAGCCAGAACTGCGTCAGCCGCACAGGAACCGTCCAGCATTACCCAGGCTGCTGTTCCTAACTGGACAGAGGAATAAAAACCAACCTTTGCTACCTTTTTTTTCTTCTGTCCCCCAATAAACAATCAGAGCTCTAATTCTGCATTTGTATCAGACAGAGGTGTAGAAACATTTTTAAAGATGTTATTGAAAGATTTTTGTAAAACTGTTCTGCACTATTAAATAGGTTCCACTCTAATGATGAAAACTAATCATGTTGCGTTTGTTATTTTCTGCTTCTCAGCACCTCCTGCAGGACTGCAGGGAGAGAGCCTATAACCTTTCCCACAAAGAGCTTCCACTGAGGCCCAACTTTCTGCAGCAGCATAATAGAGTAAATGCCAGTATTGATCATGTCGGCCTATTTTTGATAGAATACATTTTCTTTTTTCAGATTTTAATGAAACGGTTGGGCCGTAGGAGAAGCTGCAGATGCATGGATTCTGTTAGTCGGACTGTTAGTTTCACCTAAAGACTAATCATGTGGATATAGTTTATGATTTATGATTTATAGTGGTCCGATATACAGGAGGTGTTTCAACAATAAAGAGCAGTCTTTATTTTTTTTTCTTCTCTAAGTTGGACAAGAACAAATAAAAGCAGAGAATATCAAATAGTTGGGCACCATCACAGGAAAAAGTTATTTTCTTTACATTTTGTTCAACTTAAAGCAGGACCTCAACATCTCTGCTCACGCACCTCTTTGAAACCTGCTGGAAGTTTTTTTGGTTGATGCATTTCTGCGAAGGACTCGCTGTAATTATGTTGGCCCTGCTGCATTCACAGCCAACCAAGTACAAGGTTTAGTTTTAGCTGTTAAAAAAAGTAAAGAGTGTGACTCATCTGCTTGGTTCAAATCCTCCCCCGCAGCTCCATGACTCCACAGATATTCCTCTCCACTAATTTACATCAAGAGGTTCATTAAGTGCAGCTAGATTTATGAGTACTAACTGCAACATTTATTGCTTGACTTAAACTTTTTGTTTAATTTCAACTTCTTATTTTCTAAAAAAGTGGTAAATATGTGGACTTTTTGCGGGCATATTTAAGAGCCAGGCGTGTTTAATCCCCATCTGCATCTTCCTGCCTCTCAATTAACCTAATGGAAGTGGCAATTAATTAACTCCTCTCAAAGAATGATTAAAAACCTGACAATCAAGTGGGTGGGAGGGGTTTTAGGTAATGATAATTAAGAGGTAATGATTTCCTGGCAGGAGAACAATTACAGAAGAAAGTAGTCTTAATCTGGATTAGGGTGTGTTTCTGTCAGGTGAAGACGGGCTGACTGGGATGGATGCTGGGTTAAAGGTGAAGCCTTACCGTGCTCCTTTGGCTGCTGGCTCCTATTGGTCCTCTGAACACCCCCTTGATGCTCCTCAGCTGTCCATCACGCAGGTGGGTGGAACTGATCACGATGTAGTAGCACGCCATTGGATAAAGTGGACTTTCATGTAGTTAAATCTCTTCCTTCCTCCAAACTTCTCTCTCCTCCTTCTGCTCCTTGCTTCTGCTGCTTGTTGGCTTTTATCAGGGATGGAGAAGAGGAGGAGGAGCTCAGCTTCTCTCGGCTGCACTCATTTATTCTCTCTCTTCTCCAAGTTTTTGGGAAGTTTCTCTCGGCTCCAGCTTTCCTTCCCTGCCTGGATCCTCGTAAATATTTCACTCTCTGTTCCTCCTTGCCTTTCTGAAATTCTTTCTTTTTCCCTTATTCTCTGAATTAGCTAGACGCCCCTGTCTGCAGTTAAATATTTCTCTTTAAGTCTTTTTGCCCATGCCTTATTCATCAATCTCTTCTTGTCACTGAGTCTGAATTTCTTGGTGGAAGTGATCAGTCTTGCAGTTGCTCTAACTATCTCCCATCCTCCTCCTGCTCCTCCTCGCATCCCCTGCTGTTTCTCCTCGCTCTTTGTCTCTGTTCCTCTCTAAGTGGCCAAGGAGGGCTACTTTTGCCCCTCATCTCAGAGCTGCAGAAGTCCTCAGTTCTCTCCGCCCTGTCAGGCGTGCAGCTTCTTCTCAGATGCTCCTCTCCTCTCCTCCGCTGCGCTGCTTGTCTTCTCGCTCTCCTCCCTCCCTCCGCCTCCCTGTCTCCGCTGATCTCTTGCTCCGTGGCCAGCGGAGTGCTTTGCTCCTCAGTTACCCTGCCGTTACCATCTGCCCTTTTAACACATGGAGTGCTGACGCTCTCTCTCTCTCCTCTCTCCTCCATCCCCTCCCTGCCTCTCTCCTCTTGCTGTCTTTCTTCTCCCTTTAATCATCTCCTTCTCCTTTTCTCTCAAGCCAAAGGAGACAAGCTCCACCTACTGGTTAGCAGGGATCTCACAGAGCAAAGAGATGGAGGAAGAAGGGGAGAAGCAGCAGGAGGGAGTCTTTGGATCCCCCCATGCAGCCTGGACGTTTACCCACAGCTGCCATGAGCTCTGCTTAGTAAGAACCACAAGATGAATATTGAACCAGCTGCACTAAAAACCTTAAAGTGTTTCTCCTGATATCTTATTTGAGTTTTTGTTTTGTTTGTTTTTTAAGTGAAGACATAATCACATAAAAATAATTAGTTAAAACATCTAATTATTTGATCTTCCCACATTGGGGTGATGCTCCATAGATTAAAACATTAAGCATTTTGGTATTACAAAGGGGCATTTTGTAAAGCGAATAAAGATTAGATGTAAGAATAGACTATTTGAGCAATATACTGTAAAGCTGTTTAATAAGTTTGATTAAATAAAATATTGTCAGACTAACGTCTCCTTATTGGTAACACTGCAACATGTGGCATTGTCTATAAACAGGTCTGGTAATGTTAGCCTTCCTGTGTTTCCTCTGTAGACCTAACCGCATCAATAACCCAGCATGCACTGCAAAAGGTAAAAAATGATGACTTCCATTGGTGGGAAAAAAAAACAGCAAAGGAACTATAATTTTCTAAGTCATTCTGAGTTTTTATAAATCCCAGACATTTTTTTCTTTTAGTTTAAAGGAAAATGAAAACATGTTCTGGCCTAACATGTTCAACTAGTTGTGGATCTCTTTAAAGGAGTAGTACACCCAAAACATGATTAGCCTTCATTTTCTACTCACCCCCATGCTGAACAACACTCTTGGAGTACTTTTTTGATATCTCAAATGCATCTGGAGATCTGGGAGGCTTCCTTCTTGCTGTCTGCTGACATTCAAATAATGGAGGTCTATGAGCTTAATGAGGCAGAAAGGTCCATAAAAGTCCACAAAAAAGCGTGGTCAATATGCCCCTCTCTCCACATATCGCTCTCGGCCCAATGTATTCCAAAGTGTCCTGAGTGGGTAGCGTCCATAATTTACTCAGAAGCAAGAAGTCATTTAGAATGTTTTTAGAGCGCATAAACAGTAGTGCATAGGATTTCCTAAAAGCGGCGTTCCTGCGAAGCGCTACGGAACCCCGCAGACCAAACCAGATGAAAGTCGCATTCAGCTCTCGCAAAGAACTCATGCTCTTTCCTCAACACACTGAAGTCCTCCAGACATTTTTCTTTCTTTGTTTCTTTCTTTGCAAAGGTAAACGTGCTAGCACATTTTCTTCTTTCACGCTTGCATTATTGGCGGCAGAGCAGACGCTGAATGAGCACTTTCTTCATCTGGTTTATATTTGAGTACAAATACACAAATTGTGTTCTGTGAGTTGGCACATCAAAAATGTCGTCCATTCAGTTTTGCTCCAGTTGATCTAAAACAAATGGGGCAAAAACAAATTCAAACAGCACTAATAACATCTTCACATTTCTTTTTGAATATTGTTTTTCCATAACACGAATACAAACCTATGAACAAGACTATAAGGAACCGTGGAGGCTGTAGACTTTGCTTTTTGCAACGATGTGGTCTGGAGCGGAGCAGGGAGGTTAGGAATGATGTGGGGTTTTGTTGTTAGTGTCACAAAGTCCAAAGTAAGAGCAGAGTAGGTTTGATAAATTAGCTCTTCTCACTCTCACAGGGCGCCTCATGGCAAAGATCTCACCAATGATCTTAGGAAGGTAATTATTTGTCTACATGAGACAGCATAGGCTACAGGACGACAGCAAGAACACTGATGCTGAGTGTATTTTATTGTTGATATTTTATTTTGCTCAAAAAAGAAAAACACTCCACATTTTTTACAGGTCCTATACTTAAAAAATAAAATAAAAAACATTTTACCTTTTTTAAATACAGTTTACAAATTTCATTCTTTTGTGTATAATTGACCCTCGGTTTTGTGTATTTTCTTCTCACTTCAGGGGGCCCCATACCTACCTTTGCCTTGGGCCCCAAATTTCTTTAATCTGTCCCTTCCCTATATAAACAATGGTAGGCCATTCTCAGTGGTTATAGCAGACTGGCAGAACCACAGAAGTGCTGGAAAACTATGGGATGGCCTTATATGTGTACATAAAAAGTTTTTTTTTTTTAAATATAGATACAAAGCTACAAAGTTCTCTGAAAACACAGCATGTCATATAACAAGCATGGATATCAGTCTATGTTCTGGGCAAGCTTGTTTTTTATTATTTAGAAGTAATCCAGATATATACATTTATTTTGTTTCTTGTCTTCTTTGGTATATTATATTCAGAGAGATCTAATATTTGAAAGGCTTTTAGATTTAGTTGAAAAAAGGAAAACCTTTTGTTCTTCAAAATCCTTTGAGACAGAGTCATGTTCATCTGTGCTGTGACAAGTCTTTTCTCATTTATTTAAGTCAGAGACAGCTCCAAATATAAGACAAACATCTTCATCAAAGAGAGAAAAAAGGAGGGATTGTTAAAGGAGTAGTACACCCAAAACATGATTAGCCTTTTTCTACTCACCCCCATGCTGAACAACACTTTCTGGAGTACTTTTGATATCTCAAATGCATCTGCTTGGAGATCTGGGAAAACTTCTTGCTGTCTGCTGACATTCAAATAATAATGGAGGTCTATGGTGACCGAGGCAGAAGGTCCATAAAGTCCACAAAACGTGTCAATATTCACTCCATACTGCTAGCGTCCAATGTATTCCAAGTGATTGCCTGAGTGGGTAGCATCCAAAATTTACTTCCGAAACAAAGTCATTTAGAATGTTTTAAGAGCGCATAAACAGTAGTGCATAGGATTTCCTAAAAAGCGGCGTTCAAGCGGAGTCTCACGGAAGCGCGGCAGGCCAAACCAGATGAAAGAAAGTCGCGCATTCAGCTTCGGCAAAAGAACTCATGCTCTTCCTCAACACTGAAGTCCTCAAGACATTTTTCTTTAAGATTGTTTTCTTTCTTTGCACAGGTAAACATACACATTTCTTCTTCTACGCTTACATTATCGGCAGAGCAGGCGCTGAATCGCGCACTTTAGGTCTGGTTTGGTCTGCGGCTTCCATTAGCGTCCTGAAGCGCGCATGTCTTTGGCGCTTTCTGGAAATCTCTATACACTACTGTTTATGCTCTAAAATTCCGGATGCTACCCACTCCAGGACGCTTGGAATACACATTGGGCCGAGCAGTATGGAGGAATATTGACCGACGTTTTTTGTGTGGACTTTTATGGACCTTTCATGCCGGGCACCCATAGACCTCCATTATTTGAATGTCAGCAGACAGCAAGAAGCCTCCCAGATCTCCAGATGCATTTGAGATATATCAAAAAGTACTCAGAGTGTTGTTCAGCATGGGGGTGAGTAGAAAATGAAGGCTAATCATGTTTTGGGTGTACTATTCCTTTAACTCTTTGGCTTCCAATATTCAGAATCTGTCATGATTTTCTTAAGAGATCTGACCCACATGCAGTACACCACTCAGAGAACCAGGGGTAAAAGCTTAAACAGGTCTATTGATAAGGACAGCGGGGGTTGGATTCAGGAAACTCAGTGTGCTGGTGAACCGGAACTGGAAGGAAGGGAAGTATCAGCGGTTAGTTCAGGATCCATGGGAACTTTGGCGATGGTTGGAGAGAGAACAGAAAGCGGGACTCATGTAGGTGAAAAGACCTCTTCTCCCAGAATCCAGTTGGTGTGGGTTTATCCAGAGGTAGAGACTTCGTTGGAGGTGTGACAGGTTAAGAGTTGGTTGCCAGGATCCTGAGGAGCTATGGAGGTGGACTGTCACTTGGGAATCCAGAAGGGAGGATTTGAAAGCGGAACTTGTGGAGGTTAATCCCCCTGCTCAGTGTGAACTCAAACAATCCTTCCAGGGGAGAAGGCCAAAGATCCAGCTTGCAGGAAGGCTTCCTGCGAAGGCAAAGAGCAAAACAAGACTCCAGACTCAGCAAAACTCAGCTTGGCTGGAGTACCCAAAACTGGCAAGCACTCTGGCGTCGAGGTAGTGACAGTCCACCGCTCAAATAGTCCTCAGTAATGAGCCAACCAGCCATAGGTATGTGGGAGGACCAATCGAGAACAGGGAGCCACCTGGTGGCGGAGGGAAAGAACAACACAAAACAACCCACACAAGCTAGATTCCTAACAGTGTCATCCTGTAGCTAATTATTTAATCTATCCCTTTCCCCCTTTTTTTTTCTTTGATAACTCTGTAACTACTTTGTTCTAAAGCTCAAATGTCAGAAAGAGGTTCTCACAATCAATGTAATGTGATCCCTGAAGGGCCACAATATATCATGAAATAAATTCAAATTATTTCAATTAAAAAGGCTTTATTAATCTCAAAGATAAATGTAACTTTGAAGTAACTCATCTGTTTCTTTTTAAAGAGTTGTTGCAGAAGCTGATGTCTGTAGGCAGGAAGGATGCTCTGTAAGGGTGGCATGGCTTGCATCATGTAATCTGGGTTTGAGTTTTCCAGCCTTCTTTTCACAACCTGTCGGCTTGTATGATCATATGATTAAAAAGCCTGGTAGAGGAAGAGACTTGGGTCGGGGAAATGATCCTGAAGCCATGTTTCAGTAAAACAAATAATATTATGAGATTCCCCTCTCATAACTTTGGCAAATAATGATCAAACGTCAACAAATCCACAGAGTTTGTTGTTGATGAAGAGAGGAAGGAACACAGTTAAAGACTTTCAGGTGAATTAATTTCTTCCCTTGTTATGGGTGGGGAATGTGTGATAGTGTGTGGTATACTACAAATTTCTTTAATCCAGTAATTTGTCATATTTTACATTAGAACCCATTAGAACCCATTAGATTTACCTGTAATGATCTCAGAATATTGTACCCAGAATTCAAGGTGAGACAGGCAGTGGGAAAGTTCAAAGCGTTTATTTACTAACAGGTGCGCGGGGCTGCTCGTCTGCTGTGGGGCGGATCTCTGATTCACAGTTCAGTCCGTTCCGTTCGTGGAGAACACAGCAGAATCCAGGAGGGAGGTTTGACCGCAGTTGTGGCGGGCGACGCACCCAGAGTTCCTAGAGAGTGAGCGGAGCGGGCGCCAGCCGACGCAGAGCAGCAACAGGGTCCAGAAGGGAAATCCAAGGCCGAAGTCAGAAGACAGTTCCAGGTTCAGATGTCAGTAGAATCCAGGATCAGACAGGACAAACAGAGCAGACAGGGGCAAGGCAAAACTCTAGATCCACAGGGCAGAAAACTGGTCATAATCAGGGAAACAGACAGACTAAAGAAAGCTAGGAAACGTCTCACCAAAACACACGAATAACCTGGCGCTGATGGGAGGCAAACACACAACTTAAATAGTAGAGGAACCA
>JAGKQL010000051.1:1456734-1496194 GCA_018398635.1 Cyprinodon brontotheroides
TATATATATTTTTTTAACTGTTTACATTTTCCTTTTCCTTTTTAATATATCTATATATTTTTTATATATTTTTTATTTTATTTTTATTTCACGGTAGCTGTTATGGAAGTCCCAAATCTCATTGTATGTCAAGTCTATAATGACAAAAAGGCTTTTTGACTTTTGACTTTGACTAGATGTCAAAACAATATCATGTTTCTCATCAAAGGTCATGATATGATCTGTGGTAGGGTCTGATAACCGGATAAAGTATGTATTTTCAGTTCAAAAAGAAAAAAACTGGTAGCAGCATGTGGATCTGCTATAATTAAATGAAAAACACTCAAGCAGTTTACAGGAGAGCAGCTTTAGAGTTTGTGTCAAAGACCTCTGCAACACTGTAGGAACAAAGAGAACAATTAAAATTCAGCACCATTAAAAAACAAAATATCTCAGGGCTTTTCATACAGCTTAGAAAAGAGCCCATTATGGTTGAACACTTGAAGAGGAGTGAGCTAGTCAGTTAATTTATTAACCATTTGACTAGACATAAAAAGGGATTACAATTGGCAAATAATTGAATTATATGCAATATACTGTATGCATATTGACTGTAGAATACGTCCTGTACAGCTGAGAGCTTAAGCTCTTAGTGAGGAATAATAATAATAATAATAATAATAATAATAATAATAATAATAATAAGGACATGTTTAGATTTAACTTTCTGACCCACATGCAGGATCAACTCAGTTCAAATCTGGAAAAGGGTTTATTAACAGGAGCAACAGACAAAACTTGATCCTTCAAGACTGTGGAGGAGGTTCTGTGAACGGTGGCATCTGGAATGAGGGTGGAGTTAATGGTGGCCAGAAACATTTGATCTGGAAATGATAAAACAGAGCTTACTTCTAGACCGACTCTGCTAGATAAGATCATCACAAAAAAGCTCCTGTACTTCAGTCATGTCAGCTGGGCCTCATCTGGTCTGGACTTGAAATTGATCGTGGCTCAAGCGAATGCCAAACAGGGATGAGGGCAACGATGCACAACGTGGATAGACAAGATAGAATTGATTACAGGGGACATGAAGAGGAACATGGTGAAGGCAGAGAACAAGGAAGAATGGTGAAAAGCCTTGGAGACCCACGATTGAAAGAACGTCAGGGTGAAGAGTAAGAGTAGGACCTTATTTCTGAATGACTCTGGGTGTCATGGTGTCTGTGTGTGGCTGAGACTTCAGGTTTCCCAACAGATCTCCATTTGGAGGGCGTGCCAACCCGACAGGTGACTCACCTGTTTCTCATCTGGTGCAGCACCTATAAGGAGCAGCTGGATTACCATTCACCGCCTGATTGTCCGACTCAGTTGGTAATATCAAGTCTCTCTCCCTGAGTAAACTCTCCCAGAGATCTGTATCTGAACTGTCAGGTTGTTGCTGACTCACCTGTGCTCCAGCTCATCCAGCTGTATTTTTCCTCCAGGCTCCGCTGTTACTCCGTCTGCCACCCCGCTCTCCACTGTTTGGTCTCCAGCCCACCTTTCCAATCCACAAGCCCCCCTCCGGAATCGGCTACTCATCTGGAACAGTAAGCGTCCTCACGTTCTTTTCTCCACTTGGACTGATGCCCTTCCCCAACCCCCTATAACACCTCCTCTCCGTTTTCAGAAGCAGCTGATCTGTCTGAACCCTGCTTGGATTCTGTTTTCAGCTTAATAAAGATAACCGATCCTTTGAATTCTGCTTGTGGTTTTCTGCATGTGGGTCAGAAAAATCCCCTCGTTTATGACACAGAGCCAGCCGTGCTGGGATGATGGCCAGGGTTTCCTGTGTGGGGAAAGGTTGATGATTGTTCCTCTGATAGTGCGAGATGGGTGGTAATACACAGAACCAGGAGTTCTGATGAAGCCAGGCAGGAAATGATGAACGATGGAGCGGGAAGGCAGGTAACTTCCAGGTTAATCCACAGGAGGTGAATCAGTGGAATCCGACAAGAGAAAACCTAGAGGCAGCAAACACAATGACTGAGCTTCTATTGGCAAACAGGTGATAGTAAACAAGTAGTAGAGTAACAACAAGAGATAGCCAGAGAGACTACCGGTAGACGTTAATCATCCAGCGCTGAGTGAAGGCTCTGCTGCACTATTAATCCCAGCATTCTGATGAGCTCTACCTGTGGAGGCTACCCAGGTACTCCACCAAGATCCTCTCTGGAAAGATGCATCACTCGCACTTATACACACACACAGGAACCCTTGCAAATAATACGCATTCATTCATCATTGGGACTTTACATTAAAGGTTTTGCTCCACATTAAACCCATCTATTTGAGAGGCAGAGGGCTGTAATGCATCATAATGCCGAAGGTCTTGCTCGGGGACCCTATGGGGCAATCTGTGGGACTAGTGATGGCATAGCAGTGTAATCTGAGTGTACTGAATTACTAGTATTACAGCATTAGATTTTAAAAGATTCTTTCAAAAGTTTAATTCTCTAATCATTTAGATCATGCAAACTACCTTTTAACTATGAAAGACTCACACAGAAGTCAGGCAATAATTAGTTTTATTAAAACATGAAATGGCATGAGCATATGATGCTGTGATTGAGCAGGTGATATAAGATACGTATGTTTTCCTTCCTGAATCTCTCTTTACAATCACTACTCTGTGTGTCCAGTAAGTTGGGTTAGCAAGTACTTTAAGCTAGCTTTAGCTGTTAGCTTTGAGTTACAGAACATGGACGTTCCACTTTTATCAGGCATATTTGTGCTGACTCTAACTAAATTGAGAGTCGCAAATCAGTTGACATTTTAAAACAAGCAATGTGTAAACAGAGGTTGCAGGCAGGGCTGCCCCGTGTCGCCCCTCTTGTTTGCACTTGCAATAGAACCTTTGATTATTTTTCTGAGAACCTCTCCTAGTGTTAATGGGATCATCAGGGGTTGTGCAGAACTAAAGCTATCATTATACGCAGATGATTCGCTTTTGTATGTCATTGATCCTTTAGGAACCCTCCCTACCATTGTTAAGCTCTTTCACAGATTTGGCCAGTTCTCACGGTATAAAGTTATTGTCGCCACGAGCGAATGCTATCCAGTTAACCTGTCATGATCTGGCCTGTTTGCTCCTCCCTAATTAGTAATTAATTTCACCTGCCCTCTTCCTTCCCTGCCTCCAATTATCATTTATTCCTCTCACCTGTTTCCTCTGGTTTTATATTCAGTTCAGCCTGAGCATTCAGTGCCAGATCATTGCTTGTCTCTCTGTCAGTCTTTCTGTTCAGTTTTATTTGGTTCATGTCCTGGATCCTAGCTGCCAGTGGAAAGAGGGTTTTAGTGTTTGTCTCGTCTCCTGATGGTCCACTGTTCCTCCCCTGCTGAGTCCTCTGGGTTTTGGCTCATTATGGGGGGAGGTTCAGTTTTTATCCAGTAAGCCTGGCTCAGGGAGGAGACCAGTTTAAAGTCCTGCTTCAAATTCCGGTTCCTACGTCCTGTCTCTAGCTACCCTCTTCCACTGTGCCTGCCTGTCTGCACCTGATCCTGCCTGTTCCTGTTCTGTTCCTGTCAGTTATGGATCCCTCACCAGGATCGGCTTCCAGCATGTCCTCTGGGACTGCAGCACTGGGGACATTCGTGGTCTGGAATGTTAAACCAGGTAAGTGATCAACACAGATAATCTAATATCAGTTTATCGTGGTCACTTACCTGTGTTTCCTCCCTAGAGTGTCTGAGATTGGGCGTTGCCCCACCCCCCGCCTGCAGTGTCCGCGAGCCACAGCTCCGCTTCAGTTTTTGTTTTATTTAATAAATGTTTGAACTTTCCTACTGACTGTCTCGCCTTGAATACTGGGTCCATCTGTCCTCAGTTCTTGACATAACCAACTGGCCTTGCAGCTCTCCCAGTCTGATATTCCTTTTAAGCTGTGTCCTTTGGGTTTTCGGTATATTGGTTTCAGCATGACTAGATCTTGAGCCTTTGTACTCTAAAAATTTTCTTCCACTTTTTGCGGACATTAAAAAATATTTTCAAAAATGGGGGTCCCTCCCACTCTCTTTAATTGGGAGAATTGGTAATGTTAAGATGAACATCTTACCAAAATTTTAAATTCTCTTCATGAATCTACCTGTATTCTTACCAAGAAGTTTTTTTTAAATCAGTGGATTCGGCTATAGCTCACTTTTTATTGAACAGCAAAACACCCAGAGTAAGACTAAAAATGCTTCAGAACTGTAGGTTTTATGGTGGCCTCAGCTTTCCCAATTTTCAGCTTTATTACTGGGCTGCTAACTTAACTAAAATAGTTTTTTGGTCTAATTCAGTTGATATACCACGGTGTCAACTGGAAGCACACTCATGTCCCTCAGCCTCACCTTTGGCTTTACTGACAGGTCCAACCTACGTAAACCCATCTGGCCATACCAACAACCCCATGGTTGTAGATACTTTGAGAATATGGTTGCAGTTTAGGAAACAGTTTAAGTTTACAGGCCCTATAGTCTTAACCCCACTTCTGAAAAATTCACTGTTTATTCCTGCTACTACTGACCCAACCTTCTCCTCTTGGCAAGATAAGGGACTAAAATGTTTAAAGGATTTTTATAAGGAAGGGTTGTTTTGCTCTTTTACTGATTTGGCTTCTGAATTCGAACTCCCGCCCTCCCACCTGTTTAGATACTTTCAGATAAGGGCTTGTGCAAAATCCTTATTTCCCAACTTCCCTCACCTGCCACCTGAGCAATCGTGGGGAGAACTTATACAACTTAACCCCTTGCAAGGGTCTTTAAATTCAAAGATATATAACTCGATTCAGTCATATGACATCTCTCTAACTAGAAACACTAAGAGAGCTTGGGGGCATCAGCTGCTGCTGGTTTTTGATGAGTATTGGTGGGAGGCGGCCCTGACAGCCATTCACAAAACTTCTATATGTGCCCGCCTGAGTTTGATACAGTTCAAGGTAGTATTCAGATGTCATTATTCAAAAAGCAGGCTGGCAAAGTTCTCCCCAAATATGGTGGATGTATGCGATTGATGTGGAAGTTCACCCTGCAATCTTACACTCATGTTTTTTTTTACATGCTTAGCTCTCACGCATTTTTGGCAAGTTTGCTTCTCACCATGTCTGTTGTACTTTCAAGAACTATTGACGCTTCAGCACATACTGGTACCTTTGGTCTCCCGGAGCAATATAGTCAATACTCCATAAGAGAGTTGGAAGTGATAGCTTTTACCTCTGTGATCGCGAGGCGTCACCTTCTCCTTAACTGGACATCAACTATAGTCCCATCCAGTACAATGTGGATAAAGGAGGTCATGTCCTTTCTGAAGGTGGAGAAAATTAGATATTCAAAAACTGGTAAAAATAAATGGCATACATTTATTGAGTTTGTTGTTTTAATGTACAAATGTAATCCCCCCTATGCACCTAGCTTACCCCCATTTATTTATTTGTTTTATTTTATTTTATCTTTTTTTTTATTATTTATTTATTTTATTATTACCTTTATTTATCTAGTTGTTTATTTTTTTTTTCCTCCGGAGGGGTGTATGTGTGAGTATATGTATATATGTCACTATGTTTTACTACCGGAGGTCTTCTGTGTGTGTTCTTTGTTCTTAAAAAAAAAATAATTGGGAACTGTAGGTCAAAAGTTGGCACTCTTATTTAGAGAAATGCTACTATTATGCTTTGTTCCTGTAATAAATAAATAATAATTAAAAAAAGCAATGTGTTTTCACCCTAAAACAACAAAACACACAAACACCCAGCTGACAACCACACCCCAGAGGGTTTTGCTTAGGACAAATGCAAAGAGGGCAAAACAATAGCTACGTTTACATGGACACAACTAATCGGATTGAAGGCCTGATCAGATCAAAAATGTTTCATGTAAACATGTCAGACTGAAGATTCTAATCCGATCCGATTCGGTCCGATCAGATATAAATTTAATTCCAAAAAGAGAGAGGTGGTTTTGCCGATCGCCATTCCGATTGGCGTTCATGTAAAACACCCATTCGGATCTTAAGAGTAAAATAATCTTCACTCTGCTACATGTGTGCGACGTCAGCGTGATGTTTTTCCTCGCCTTGTCAACAACAGGAACCACCTGTCGCTCACGCTCTTGTTGTGAACAACATGGCGGAGGAGTCTAGGAACGCCGACTTATACACTCAAGTTCATTTAAAGCTGCAGGAAGCAGGAATTTATCCTCTTCTCTTTTCTCTCTCCACAGCCCACTCGCTCTCCAACGCCAGTTCAATCGCTCATTCTCTACATTTTTTCTCTCGGACATTTTGCTGCAAGGCGCTTTTTCCTCCTCTCTCTCCGTTTTTCTTTCCGCCGCTCCGAGCGCACGTTTAATCAGGCCTCCCAAAAACCAGACGCAGACAGAACTGCCAAGTTTGGCAGGAAGTTCTCCGCATGCTTAAAAGATTTAATCTGATCCAACGCTTGGTACATGTATACACACGTCATGATCGGATCATTTCATTCCATGTAAACGGAGATTTTGAATTTCCGATCAACCAAGGTTTGGATCGGATCGGGGAAATTTTGCGCATGTAAACGTAGCTATTGTCTGATTGTTCTTGCATAAAGATAACAGAATCATATCTGAGCTTAAACAACAGAACTTTGGTGCAGGACAGAACAATGAAACGGGGGGTTTACTTTGTTAGAGGCTGCAGGAATATATGGTTTGATTCTTAGAAAGCTATAGTTGATATTTGTAGAACCACTGTCATGATATTGGAGCTGATGACTGGCATAATTATTAATTTCACTCACCTGTCTAACTCTGCCTGGTTTCTAATCACTGCTCATCTGATCCTCCTGCTCCAGGTTCTATTTAAGGTGCTGGCTCCAGGTCATCAGGGCCAGATTATGTTTTCTCTAGCCAGTGGTGAGATCCTGACCTGTTCTGCCTCTCAACCCGTGAGCCTGCCTGTTCCCATCTGATCTCAGTGGTGAGAGTGTTTTTTGTCAGAAGCTCTGAACATAGGACCCAGAATTCAAGCAGACAGATCAGAGTTTTATCAAAACAAGCATTTATTAATCGCTGTGCGCACAGTGGTTCAACAGCAGGGGCAGATTCACTGGATCTTCTGGTTATGAGTTTACTCTGAGCTCAGAGGAAAGAGTCGAATCCAGACAGACTGCTTCTGAACAGCATGTTTGGTTGTTTTTTCTACATCGTCTTCCTAACTTCAGGACAAAAGTGTCCCCATCTTTGTATGACTCAATTTGATTCAAGGAAAGCCAGTAAAGTCTCACAAGCGCTGCCTGTCAGCCAATCATGCACCGAGTAGATACCGAATTGAATAGTTTTATATATTTGCACATATATATAGAAAATAGATGAAAAAAAGTGGAAAAATACTTGCATAAATATTTTATGGCCATCTAAATGCTTCAGTGTCATTCTATGGGTCAAATGGGACAATTGGCACAATTTGGTGCATTTGGAGTGGTTTGGAGATGCTGGTGACATCAAAAGCCCCACAGCTCTGGAACTGTTATACCTAGAGGTCTGACATTTTCTGCATTTTTGGTTGACATGATGTAGAATAACTGTAATACAATGAGACATGCCTATTCTCAAGCCTGTTTTTATTGCTGTTGTTCAAAAAAGACATATTATTTATGTTTGAACTGATGCAGTTAGGCTGCATTTTATTCACACTATTTTCACTCTTTATATTTTCAGGAACTAGAAGGTGTTAGCTTTGAAATGATCACACATGCAATTTGGGCTTACAGTTCCTCAGTTATTTGCTTTTCCAGTTGGGTATGGGAAATAGACAAGCATGACTTAAATTTAGGTGGGTTTTAAGAGGCAGAATCCAGCAGGAGTCCAAAGACAAGTCATGCAAACAGATCAGAACAGGAACAGGCAAGCTCAGAGGCTCAAAGGCAGAACGGGTCAGGATCAGGCGATCAGAACACAATCAGGTATGCTAGAGAACTCTCACCAAAGGCTCGAGAATAATCTGGCACTGATGACTGGTTAGAGGGCTGTTTAAATAGAAGCTGAAGCAGGTGGGTGAGAGGTAATGATAAACTGGGCAGAGCTAGGCAGGAGAATGAAATAAATAAGCAGTCAGCAGTGCCAAAAGCATGACAGAATGCATATTTGTCTGTACACAGACTTACTCCATTTGCATTGTCTTTTTTTCTTGACTCTCTGTGTTTCTCTCTCTGGTTTAAGGGAGTGAAACTGTTATGCTTTGAGGAAATAAAAAGCACAATAAGAGGTTTATCTGAAAAATCTTTTCTCTACTTTTGGTTTAAAAAAACAGCAATTTTACATAAATCAAAACATTTGCCTCATGATTTCGCCTTCCAGTCTCTCCACTTTATTGTGTATTTGCATCAGCTGACATTTTCAATTGTTATCTCCATAGCTATCATTTCAGCAGCAAGGTATTTGGAAGTTTTCTGGATGGAGTTCTACATTACAGAAAATGAAAAGCGTAATGCTTTTATTCGTTTTGTCATATTCAATAAATCACATTGTCAAATACAGAAAGAAATGCTTATATAAAGCTATCACTTTCTATTAACTGTACATTTAGATGCAGGGAGTAAATAGAAATCTTTTTTTTTTTTTTTGCACAGCTTTCTGAGAGTAAGCATCTTTAGTCATGTCTTAGCGGTGTGAAATTAAACAGCAATGTCCTCTTTATGCCGTGCACCAAAAAAGCCATGTATATCTGAGCAGGCCGGCTGCAGGCACACCCAAGACGTTCCCTTATATTCCAGATATTGGAGCGAGCAGATCAAATTGACATAAAGTCAAATAAAGAGTCTCTGAGTGGTGGTGTGGGATGCAGCAGCTGCAGTATTAAAGAGGCTATTCCAAGCAGAGAGCATCAAGCAGGGAAATTAGAACATTATGGCAACAACTGACATTTAAGTAGTAAAGCTTCTGTCCCTGAATGATTATCTTTGCAGTTTAGTTAGTTTGAGAAAATCCATATCTTCTCCATCCAATGCTTAATCAAACTTTTAAAACCAAAAGAGGACAAACTTAATGGGTTTCTAGTCTTTCAAGGTCACTGCTAATATTAGTCAGGGTTGACGAATACAGAGTGGACCCTGTGGGGTGTGCCATATGCAGGATAACATAACATATGCAGGCATCTATAGGTAAATATAAAAACATTCACCAACAGCATCAGCAGTGTCCACTTCCTTTGTATAGGGATCATAAAATGACTAATTAGCTTAATGTAATGCAGTTACTTTATTATGAATATTATTAATAATTCAAATATATTAAGATGATTGTGATTTATGGTTACCAGCCTTTGATGATTATAATCAACAATAATATTTTTAATTGATTATTGACTTTGAGTAAAAGTGAATATTTAAACCAGTTAGCAAGCTTGGTTTAAATTAATTTCATTTAAAAAAAAATGTATTCATTTATGGAATGGTGAATCATTAACAAAAGCACAAGATATTACTCTATCTAATGAGTTAACTCATCAGGATGATTCTGCAAACCCTTACAGACTGTGATTCTGCTTTTCACTGATATAAAATAACCGCAGATTATCCATCCATGCTCTTCTCCCGCTGTAGTCCTGGTCAGGGTTGCGATGGGATTTATAGCGTGAGGTACCAGATTATGCTTTTCAGGGCCCTGCTATATTTTGCTATTATTTTTAGATTCACATTTTATTGGTGATCTAAAGTAGCCAAAGGTATAAGGTGACCAGATTTCTGAAATCAAATCTAGGGGACATTTCTTGCTGAGTGGATACAAAAATCAATACACCTTGCTCGAGGATAAAATTAAGGAAGCGGGGACAGTAATGAATTTCATATATATTTTTATTTATTAATATTTAAACGAAAATCAAGTGTGAAACTCTATGGAAAGAATGTGCCTTTTTCAAACAGTGTATCCTAAGATTAATATAGCATGAATAGTGTTATTAGTAGAAACTAGAACTGTGTATGTGTGTGTGTGTGTCTCTGGGTTGGGTCAAAGTGGTGGGGGTGGGGAGGCCCGGAGGGGTCATGAGCAGGGCTTTCCAATTTTGTTGTTTAAATATTTGCCGCCTACTAAGGGGAGAGTGACATGAGGGAAAGAGATTTAGAAAATTTTGACATTCCCTTATGCGCACGCACCAGCCTGGCGATACTTGAGACAGGCCCCACCTCTTCAAAAAGGTACAACACATTCTGTTTTACACGCCTACTGGCCACACACATGCCTATAAGAGCTATTTTTCTTCATTAACATAAAAACAAGTAGTAGTCAAGCCTGCAGGTAAAAGTTCATATATGTTTCTTACTGTCACCTAGCCACATCAGGGGCCTGTGTGTCTCAAAGTAGCAGGTTCATTTTTCCTACTAACCTGAGTATTTATCACTCAAATCATGTCAACGCTTTATCACTTGAACTTTATTAATACATATTATACATTTTAAATGTTTGAAACAGAAATATTAACTGAACAGGGTCTGAGGCAGTGGCCCTGGTAATTTGGGTAAAATAATATAAGAGAAGACATAGCAAGTAAAAAGCAAAATAACCTTTTTAAATGTCTTAAACAAGTTTAACCATTGAACAGCAGAATAGGCTTAACATCAACACAATGTATATAATCCAAGAATAGTCCATATTTATAAACAGCAATAACATATACATATATAATTTCCCAATGGAAATTCTGATTATAATTTCTCCGTAAAATGACACTTCCTCTTCTTTGAAAGAGCCATCTGGTCATTCAGTCTTGTCTGTTTTCTTCCCTCTCCACCTTCGCTTTTGTTTCTAGCCCTCTTCTGACTTCTGCCTGCTCTCTGCTTTACTCCTCAAAGTAAATTTTTCTCCCTTCTTGTCAACCGTTTTTTCTATCAGAGTTCCTAGTTTCCTCCTCTCTCATTCAATCTCCTTTCTGTCTTTCTATCTTCTTCCTCACTCCTCCAGCATCAATCTTACATTATTCTAAAACAGAGACATTATATAATCAAAATCACCTCCAAAAAAATTAGGATGTGCAACATGAAAACTTATTATTATTAATATCTCATCTAAATACTAAAAATGCTAATTACCACAATATTAGGTGCTACAAGCAAAAACCACATAATAAATGAACATTAAACAGGTGGTTATCTCTTCCTCCATCATTCTCAGATCATGTAGATCTTGTCTTATTCAGTTCTCCTGTTACTGACTCCTATTTTTTCTCAAGGAACTTTCATATATATCCAAACTGAGCAGTAAAAAAGCACACCAAAAACTGGAAGTCTATGCTCATAAATCACAACCATAAATCATCAAAACAAATTGAAATAACTCTACTTATAATAACTATCTGAAATATAAACTAAAGGTCACCTATCCATTCTAAAACATCTTTATACAAACCAAGGGCGTAGGTTTGATTTTAACTTTGGTAGGGACACGATTGGTCGGGTGTCATTGGTGCTATGCAATATGCACGCCCTTTTTTATGCTCGATGTGAGCATCCGTACTGATAAGAGGAATTCAATGTTAAAAGAGAAAAGCATAATTTTGCTACATTAATAAAAATTAAATAAAAAAAACACTACACTCATTAGATGCTGTTTATCAATGTTTGAAGCATTAATTGATTATTTCAATAATCGTCAACTAATTTAATAATTGATTCATCATTAACTGGAGTATAAAGACTCTAAAACATAATATAAATGTAAAATGTGTCTTTTTCCAACAGAGCAACCCACTTAGATCAGTAATTATACCAAAATTGTAAAACTACAATACATATATATAATCAAAATTCTCCATCCAGAACTCCTCATGTGGAAATATTTTAGTTTCACCTGGTTTATTTAGACATCACCTGAAGCACTGAAGGGCAGCTGCTTCACCTACAAGCTGCCCTGCACCATTATTACTGGATATCTGTGTTTCCTATAATCATATAATGTATAAGTGCATTTTTAATAGTAAAGGATTAAATGTAACACAACCTTTTATCATTGTCCTATATTGCTACTGTCTGACTGTATAAATAGCTCCTTATGTCTATTTTCTTTTTAGTGGCATCATCTACAAACACAACACTGAGAATGAGCCTAAGTTTATTCAAATATAAAATCACTTTTAACAATTATAAAAGACAATATAACACTATCTTATCTGTAATTTAATAATATCCAAAATAAACAGTCAGATTCCAGCATTTTTACCAGACATTAATGTTTGTACTAATTTACTTATAGACTGTGTGGAAATCTATGTAAGATAAAATCAATGTTAATATTCTTCATCTGTTTGTTCTTCTCTTTATCCTATTTCTAGAAGTATAAATAGTCAATTAAATTATTATTATTATTTGGAACCCTAATTATGCTTTTTAAACGATAAACAGCAGATGTTTAGCCGCCATTTCTTGTTGTTTTCCTCTATAAGAGAAATAACACCTGCTAATAATTATACCTGAACTTCCTCAGAGTCATCAAAAAATGAAACCAGTAACAGCAACTAAATATTGGTAAAAAGGAAACCGTCACATTTTCTTTTTTAGGTGGCTGTGGCTAAGAATCAGAAATGTTGATGGCTTACAGCCTTTATTTGCCCATTTTTCCAGCAGTCTTCAGAACTCCTGGCTGACTCAGAATATTTCGTTTTATAAAAGAAAAAAAAAGGTTTTTGTTTTTTAGTGTACATGATATTCATTTTTTTTATTGGGACTAGTTTTGTAGCCTAATATTAATTGTAGTAACCGCTGCATTCTAGTGTGAATAAATTTTCAATGTTGTGCTCCAAGCACAGCGGACTAGAAAACAGCCAATCAGAAAGAGAGAAGGCGGGACCTAAGGCAGAACAGCCAATGAGAGTGGAGTTAAACAGCGCAGCACAGTTCAATGCGCTGCTAGGTGAAAGGGACAGGAGAGACCAGGCAGAGGAGCTGCGAGAGGAAAAGAGCCACTGCTGTAAATTATAAACATGTTGCTCACATCCAATTATTGGTCGGGACAATTAGGACGGTTCAAAACTTTGGTAGGGACATGTCCCTATGGTCCCTATGCTAACCTACGCATCTGATACCACAAACCCTTGTTGATCCCTGGAGAACCAGCGTACCAGATTAGCGCCTTACAAGGAGTTTTCAATCATTTTGCTACATTTTAACCCAGCGTCTTTTACTCATGCTCAACTCGTGGTCTTGTCTTACTTTTTATTATTGTTTTAACCTGGACACAAACCAAACATTTATCACAAGATCAGCCCGATCAGAATAAAATAAATTGATTAACACACTTACCATCACTCAGCGTACCTCCCCATCAGTTGCCACAGGTTGTAAAAAACGAACTTCCACTTCTTCTTCTTCTTCTGTTTTAAAAGTGATGCGCTCTTCTTCTTTTTTGTGTTTTAATGGCAGCTAACATCCAAAAGGATAATTTACCGCCCTTCTAGTGGTGCGCTCTGTTCCTTATCTTTATGTTATCAGCAGCGCAACCAGCTACCGTAATACCTATTTTTGCGCGCAACAGCTCTACCGTAATAACAGTCTACACGCAACATTTTTCGCCTCGGTAAAATCGGGGACATTTCCGGGGACAGCTTTAGCCGGGGACAGGTGGTCCAAAACGGGGACAGTCCCCGGAAATCGGGGAGACGTCTGGTCACCCTACCAAAGTAGAAAACAATCATTGTCAGTGTTGAAGGAAAGTACTGCACCTTCTAAGACAGACTGAGTTCTGCCTTTTAACAAGGAGACACAAAAAGCTTATTTTTATTCTTTTTATTAAGATTTTAGGGCAGGGAAAAATAGATGAAACATCTTATTAAATGACTTTCGTAGAGATTTTAGACAAAGACTACTTGTAGAAAACAAACGGTTGTTGTTGATAGAAATTGAAAAGTAGTATAGCTCAATATGGCTAACGGACCAAGCTAAAGAGGCTAACCTGTTAGCTACTGAACACAGCTAGCCACAGCGCTACCCAGCTCTCCCCCGTTATATCATGGTCTAACAGTTATTTTGTTCAACATAAACAGATTATTTTCAGTTTTGTTACTGATCAGGTAAAACTTCATCGGACATTAGACACGCTAGCTGAAGCTGCGTTTTTTGTTAATGTAATTCTTTACATTAACCCTGTTATTTATGGTCAAAATTTACATTACAGCGATAAAAATGACTTGCATTGTTATCAATATTATTGTTAAAATGTCTCATAGTGAGTATTTGTGTCTGCTTGGGCCAGTGGTGTCAAAACAACTATTTGTTCAAACTAAATTTAAGAGTAGTTATGGGCCACAGTTTGTTTAATTTTATCCAAAAAAGTGCTAGAAAAGAAATATCACCTGTTCAGGAGCAAATTGAACATTGAATATTTGAATGAAGCAGAATTTCTGAGTCTGACTGATGATTGGATATTCTGGAATGTTTAATTATCAACCTGTTTTTTTCATCCATCAGAATGGGATTTGAACATAGTTGTATTTTTTTATGTTCTCTGTGAAAATCTCCACTCCTCTAAATGAATGAATAATAATAACTGTGCTTATTTTTTAATCTGCAGCTCACACTGACCACATCTTTAATGCTGGGCCACATCTGTACCATCTGCAAACTGGGCCCCAGGCCCACACTTTGAACACCACTGGGTTAGGCTGTGATATATTTTACTCTATCTTTAGTAAGAACTTTCTCCCTGTTACCACCTAAACACAACATTTGTGTTAATATTGTTACAGGTATTGGAACCAGGAGATGAATGTTTGCTGCCCTGAAAAACAAAATATGAATTTATGTGTGCAGTGATTAAATTAAGGCCTTGCTTCATATTGAACGTCTGAAAACAAACCAGAGCTGACATGTTCCCCCAGATTATTTCTCTCCGAGACTGTGTTTGGGAGGTAACCATGCAGAAATCCGATTTGTTGGGCCTGAAATGATGCAGATGTGCTTTTTGAGGACTTTTTGGCACGCTTTCTTTAATAGATGATTGATTTTTTAATCAAACTCAAAGTCGAGAATCGTCCACAGGGACATGCTCAGTGTAATGTGTGACCAGACTGGAACTATAAGTAAATAAAAAAATAAGGCAGTTTTAACACAATATTTTTCAGTAAAACGATGGTAAAAAGGAATAATCAAGGAAAAAATGCTGTAATAGAAGTAACCTTCATAACTTCAACTTGTTTTAAATGTTTATTTATTATTTCCAAAACCATTAAAATGAAATAACAATTCAACAAACATTTCAATAAAATAATCCCATATGGATATAAGACACAACAGAGAATAATGATTTCTACAGGAATGTTTTTGCACATAAAGAGAGTAATTTTTTTTTTCAGGCTCAGAACAATAAGACCAAGTATTCGAGGCAGACAAACAGATTTCTCAAAATATTTATCGGAAATGGATCTGCAGGGAACAGCATCGGCATCTAAGGCAGGAACCTTTGCAGGAGGGGACCACAGGTTAATAATCACATCTATCTGGAGTTTGATGAATACAAGCCTGTTCTAGTGTTATAGTTCAGTCCGAGCCCAGAGGGTGACGTTGGTTCCAGCCAACACAACGCAATGGGAGTCGCCCAGAGAGTCCCAGACGCTGATGTACGGGAGGTTGGAGGACAGGCAGGAGATCAGAACAAACAAACAAACATGCTCAGTAGTCAGAGC
Organism: Cyprinodon brontotheroides; assembly: GCA_018398635.1. Lineage (NCBI taxonomy): Eukaryota > Metazoa > Chordata > Actinopteri > Cyprinodontiformes > Cyprinodontidae > Cyprinodon > Cyprinodon brontotheroides. The sequence continues at coordinate 1,472,378 of JAGKQL010000051.1, forward strand.
CAGGAGATATGAGGTCCAAAGAGGTGCCATTAGGATATCCAGAACGTAGTCGGGAAACAGTTCCAGCTTTGGTACACAGGCAGAATCCAGCAGGAGTCTGAAGACACGTCAGGCAAACAGAACAGAACAGGTACCGGCAGACTCTGTGGTCGAAAGGCAAAATGGGTCTGGATCAGGCAATCAAAAACACAGGGAAGCTCGAAAACTTCTCACCACCGGCTCGAAATAATCTAGCAACAATTACTGGTCTGAAGGCTGGTCAAATAGAGACAGAAGCAGGTGGATAAGATGAGCGGCAATGATGACTGGGCGAAGATAAGCAGGTGAGTGAAATGAGTAATCAGGCCAGACATCAGTGCCAAAATCATGAAACTTTTTATACAAAACAGAACACATGTATGTGAAACGTAAACCTCTAAAGTGTTAAACATACATTTTTTAACTTTCATAATTCTCCCCAACATGTCTCCAAATGGTATGAAGACTGACCGATAGACGGATCCTTGCAATAATGCGGACGCTGCACCAGTCTGTAGTGGTGGTGAAGAGAAAGCTGAGCGAAAAGGCAAAGCTCTCAATTTACGTTCGGTCTACGTTCCTACCCTCACCTATGGTCATGAAATTTGGATCATGTCCGAAAAAAACGAGATCCCGGATACAAACAGCTGAAATGAGCGTTTTCTCAGTAGGGTGGCTGGGCTCTCCCTTAGAGATAGGGTGAGGAGCTCGGGTCATTGGGGAGGGGCTCAGAGTAGAGCCTGCCTCCTCCACATTGAGAGAGAGTCAGTTGAGGTGGCTCTGGACATCTTCTTCAGATGCCCCCTGGACGCCTCCCCGGGGAGGTGTTCCAGGCACGCCCCACTGGGAGGTGGGGCCCAGGGGCGGCCGGGGTTGCCGCTGGAGAGACTATGTTCCCCGGCTGGCCTGGGAGGCGACCTAGGGCTTCCCTCAACAGAGCTGGAGGAGGTGTCTGAGGGAGGGAAGTCTGGGAGTCTCTGCTTAGTCTGCTGCCCCTTGTAATTCCGGTTCCGGATAAAGCGTGAGATGACGAGTATTTGCGGAGCAACTCCCTCCAACTTTCTGTACATGTAGATCAAGCTCTGCACTGGAGTACGTTCCTCTGTACAGGATGTATCTTGTGTTGCCAGAAAATACTTTTCCTTTAAGCAGCTATCTACTCATCTACTATGGAAAGCCGATATGAAAAATTTTAAATACTTAAATTCAATTGTTAGAAACACTAGATCATATAAACTTAATTAATGTCACAATGTCCCCAGTATAACTTATTAATTTCCAAATTTATGTCATGGTGTGTGTCAACATCTATGTCAACACTTAATTCCATTATCAAGTGATTCTTATATTGTTCTAATTTGGATTCTGGAGGCATAAAAGGTGGAAAGTTTAAGTGAAAAAGGATATAAAAACTATTACGGCTGAATAATCTACAGATTATTTTAAACAATGTGTTTTCTTGTGAAGAGTATGTTAATATCTGATTTTAATAGTATGTTTATTTAACTAAATTTAAAAAAACGTAGATTCTGCAGCTGTTATTCTCAAACTGCATACTATTCTCATGAGTGTCTGTGTTTGTGAATGGATGTTTTTCCTGTAAATTCCTTATTGAAAAAGGAAAAAAAAAAAAAAACCTAGAGCTTACTACCGTTAGTAAAAGCCAGCAGATATTTGTTCACTGCCCCAGCAGGAAGAATTCCACATCCTGCATGTAAACTACCTCTCTTTGTATTCCCGAGCTGAGCGTGAATAGACTGAGATGGCGTTTGGACCCTGTGGGACCCTGCAGATGGGACAGCTTGTGCCATACCGAGGGCCGTCACATCCAGACGGTGAAATGTCACAAAAATGTCAGGGGAGCACGAGTTGGCTTCAGAGCTGATAGTCCTCAGTGATACACCATTGAACAACAGCAAAGAAAAGGCCAAACTGCCCTACGCTTGAGTGCTGTCACAGACAGCATATTGGCTCTGCTGCCATTAGTCAGATAATGGTTCAATACTTGATTTGCCTGCTTTTCGTCCAAAGACTATTAAAAGCAGGGTCATGTATTTAATGGACATTTACTGGGAACAACAACAGTCAAGAGGCTCCTAAGATTCACTTGTTTAACGTGGTGCAAGCCTGATCTTTGTAATCAGTCCACAGCTTTAAAGGGGTGCTAAATAATCTATAACCTTTATAGGGCCAGGAGGAATAGCAACCAATTTGGCTGAACTTATCTCCCCTCGCAAGTGTCTGGCACAGAACCAGCCTTCACCTCTCTGCTGAGCGACAGCATTCAGCAGCTGACTCAAACTACAAAGCTGGCATGTGAAACGAAAATGAATGCACCACTGGGTGGGACTAGAAATCCTGCACATTGCCTGCAGTAATGAGCTTAAACAGCTGGATCCAAAACATTAGAATAATAATAAAGTCTGACCTTGTTCAGCAGAAAAACAGATTAAAGTATTAAAGTAAGTTTCCTCAATCAATACTTAAGAGGCCAGTTGAAGAGACTGAAACAGGGGAAAGCCTGAGGACCGGACGGCACGGCACCCCCCAAGGCTGCTGAGGAACGGTGCTGATGAGCTCTGCGAGGTCCTCAGCTACAGGTACAGCCTAAGTGGTCGCCACTCTCTTGAAGACCTCCTGTTTGGTGCCGGTTCGCAAAACGCAGCATGCCAAGGAACACTTTAGACCAGTCACCCTGACCTCCCACCAGATGAAGACCAGGTACTGTGGTGAGCCCCAATCTGGACCGTGGGCGCTCCCCCAACTGGAGACCACCAGGAGTGCAGTGAAAGTCATGTTCTTTGACTTTTCCAGTGCTTTCAACACCATCAGACCAGAGCTGCTGAGGGGGAAGCTGGAGGAGGCTGGAGTGGACAGACATCTTGCTGCCTGGACCATCAACCTCCTCACTGAACACCCTCAGCACATGTGGCTGCATGGCTTTCAGTCTGAGATGGCAGTTTGCAGGACCTGGGCCCCCCAGGGTGTCATTCTGTCTCTGTTCCTCTTCACCATCTACTCCTCGGACTTCATCTACAACACGGACATCTCCCATCTCCAGAAGTTATCCAATGACTCGGCCATTGTAGGCTGTGTTTCATCATGGACAACACCTCTCCCCCACTGCACCAGACTCTAGAGGAGCTGAGCAGCTCCTTTGAGGAAAGACTTTTACACCCTGTTTTGTATAAAGGAGTGCTAAAGCAGGTCATTCATCCCTGCTGGAACCAGACTTTACAATGCAACACTGTAACGCAATGGCATAACGACACAACAATAGGCCCGTAAGCAACATTCTCTGGGTGGGCCCCACATGAAGTACAACACTCCGTTATCTGGTCGCAACCTTCACTCACTGTAGCAGCAACGTCCGTCGTTCTTCCAGCTGCGCTTCTTTCCTTTATCTTTTCTTTTGGTATCCATCGTCGCTAACACATTGTACATAACAGTTATGGTTTTAATCTCCACGCTCTGGATTACCCATAATTCCAAGTCGTAGTGTTAAAAATAAAATACTCAAATACATCGTTCTTTAAAGATCTTTATTTTTATATGAGTGTATTTTTTTACCAACCATCTAATGAACTACACACAGTTATTAGCATAGTAATTAAAAGTACCACTGTCTGCTTTGCTATTGGTGTCATGTTTAAACGGCTCTGCTTACCGATATTTATGCCATCACTATAATGACAATAACTTGCGCAATATGTAATGTGCAATTACTATTTAATACCCTGTGCAAAAAGGTTCTCCACTGTCAGATCAATAAAGTCAATCAGTCTATCAAACAAACCCTACCCATATTTCAAACAATGTTGTTAAATAAGGGGAATGCATATTGTGTGGTATTTGTTTTTTAGACTGAAATAAAAAATAAAAAAAAACATTTCAGAATGTGCTCTTCTCTTTTACCCAATATTTTTTATCCGAATAGTTTATGGTTGCTATTCTTGCATTGTGATATTTGTTTACCTCCGATCAGATCCCAATGTGTTGTACAAGCCGCACATAGTAAATTATCAAAAGAACTAAAAGCTTGACTTAAAAAGGACTGGTAGTGGGGGAAAAGGAGCAACTCCCAATCAAAAACAGCCAGTCTGTAATACACATTTAATACAATCTCTTTACATATAAATCACATATATCGCATCTTTGAGAAAGAAAAAAAAAAGAAAAAACACAAAATCTGTCCATATCAAAAGTAAAACCATGCTATGCCATGCAGAAGCTCAGTCTACTTTATAAAAGATCCTTCCAAAAAAGAATCTCTTACATGTAGAAAAGTTTATTTTTTATTTATTTTTTTACTTTTCTCATAAAGCACAAATTATAAAGACAAATCCTTTTGTACCTAAGATGTATTTGGATATATCTAACCTTAAGAAACTCCAAATGCAAATGCTTGAGAAGCCAATTCATTCTGGCTGCTCCAGTCAAAAAAACTGCCAATGTGCTGTGTGTCTTCTTTTAGACAACCACAAAACAGGCTAAAATTGAAAGCAACCGGACTTTTGCGCAGTATTTCTAAAGACGTTTTGGCAGCTGTCCAGGAAACTATTTCCATTCTTTTGGCTCATACTACAGCAATCTACAGATGCGGCGCTGATGTTTTAAAGCACCATGGAGGTCCACCCTCCTAAGCACATTCCAAGTCAGATGCAAATCAAAGATCCATCCATCTTTCTCCTGGATCGTTGGAATCTGTCTTTGTGTATAGGTTTTGTGTCTAGCCATTTAATAACATTGAGTTTGGTTGCGTTAACCTCTTTGAAATTAATCCTTGAGGTCTTTCTTCACCCTTCTTTCAAACCAGCTGTCTTCTTTGTTCGCAATCTAAACATTTTGGTTATCAGAGGTGTGTCCTTTGTTCTTGAGGTTCAAGTGAACGCAAGGAGACTCATTCTGATTTAAATGGCCAAACACAAACACCATACACAGCAAAAGACTCCATAATAATTGGGTTCTGAGGATGGACCTCTATGTTGCTTAAAAACATCCAAACTTACAGAGTTCTCTAGTGCAGGTTGGCAGAACTGACAAAGGCCCCGTCCACACAAAGTCCAAACACGCAACACTAAACTTTTCTAATATTTTCCAGAACGTTTATCGTAAAGACGGAGACGTAAAATAAATGTGATCGCGTCCACTAATGCATGAAAATGCTGCAAAAATGTATGCTACATATAAATTAAGTGGTAGCTCTGTGAAATTCCAAAAGCAAAAATAATGAGAAAGAAATGTTGCATAGCGCACTAATATTTATACAAGGTTGTTCTGCGTAAGTCCATTTTCAGTAGTTCAGTCTAAATTTCAGGTGCTGAACTATGTGGTCGATATTGCTTCTGTTCTTCCTGGAGATATTCCAGAAGAAGAAGATTCTCTGTTGTAAGCCCTACAGCAGGGGTGAGTAGTATGAGCAGCAAACCATTCAACAACACAGTACGGCGCCATTGCTTTGTTGAGATGTGTCAGCGCGATGCGTGTTTAGAGGCGACATTATGACGCATGCGTTAGAAAAAATGCGTTAGAGCTTAAAGATGAAACGCCGTTGGCGCCGCTTCAAAATCTTCCCACTCTGAAGGCTGAATAAAAAAAAAAAGATCGCTTACTAGCATAAGCTGCTTGTTAGACCTATTTAAAGGTGGGGTATGTGATGTTTTCTGGAGCATGTTTTACCATACTGATTGAAAACCTCCTCACGAGCCCATTGATTACCAGCTGAGATAGAATGTTTGGAAAAAAACGAAATCTTTTTAGTCCAGTGAGGGCGTAGTCAGAGGAAAGCAAACCAATAGAAGTAACTATCATCCCTACTTCTACTGGTTTCTGGCACGCCCATCAACCGTCAGCTCTGAGCTCTCCCCACCCTCGGCACACCCCCGCTGCCTGGCGTTCACGGACCCGTGACACCCAGCAGTGCCGGCGCAGGAGTCATTTCAGGTAACTCCACCCTACCGCGAACTTCAAATGCTACTAGAGAGCTAGCTAGCTAGCTATCGCTCCTGCAACTCCACAGATTTATCTCACACAGCCAGAGAGAATATTGAGGACTATGGCAGAAAAAGAGAACGACAACAACGGGTTCGAAAAAGAAAAGGCAAAACTGTGCTTGAGAGAAAAAGCAACAGCTAGGATAAAAGCAACAGAAGAACAACGAAACAGGACTTAAGAGTGGTAATCGACGCACAGCTCTTAACGCTGGCGTCAACTGAAAGAAGACAGGGGACTACAGACGGATGCTAAGGTGGCCTTGTTTCTACTTTCGATAGGTAAGACAACGTTATGTTTTCTTTATATGTTGAGATAATACTTTGTTACTTCTTATTTACCACATTAGTGAGAAAGTCAAAGTTGTGGTTAGCTAGTAATAGACATGAGCTTCTCGCCTCATCCCGAAGTCACGCAGACCGCCGAGGTCTCGACCTGCTTTCGCTCGCTCGGGGAACATCCCAACATTCTCGACTGACAGCAGGCGCTGCTCATGTAATTTGGAGGCGTGGTTTCGTGTGGGGTGGGCTGAAGGTGTATTTTCAAAATGTAGCTGGCAGGAACCGTTTATCCAGCGGGATCATATACCCCACCTTTTAAGGGGTGGCTTCAGTACACCCTTTCTTTTGGCATTAGCCACCCTATAATTATTTTAAGATTTTAAAAAATATATTTTTTTTTCTTGTATTTATTTTTTTTCCTCATATTTTCCCAAAACAAATGCAGTAAAGGACCGAATAAAAGCCAATAAAGAAGACAAGTTAATCTGAACAATCATAGGCGTAACTTCCTTAAGGACTGGTGTGGACAGTCGCCACCAATATTTTGTACACGTCGATTTGCTTTCGGTGCTGTGTGTATATCTGATTAAAACCCCATTCATGCCGCTCCTCAGAAAGAAGTATAAAAAAGTTCTCCCCGCTGCTCACCGCCCACAAACCCCACAAAAACCTCAGAAAAAAAGAATCTGTTGCCTCTCGCTTTCTCCCCATCACCCCCCTCCAACCTCTCCCCATAACATTTGAATTGAAGATATCACACGGGTGACGGATGGGTTCATTTAGTCATCCCTAACGAGGTTGAGGCGGGTGCTTGAGTGGTTGGTAAAACTTCGACCCATGCAGGTCTCTAGCTACACTACATTCAGTATCGCTGCCATATAGAAACAGACAACAGCGCCAATATATCAGAATTAATATGCTAAAACACACGCAAATAATTTCCCACATAAAAACAGGACTCTTCAATTCCATTACAGTTTCGTTTTTAGAGGGGTTGTTTTATTTTTGCGTTTATTAAAGTGGCTGTGGTATATTAGCTTTTACTGCTATAAGCTTTTCGCAGCAGTGATTGATTAATTTAAACACCTGCTCTACTGATGGTCTATCGAAGTAGTCGGTGTTTAGGTTGAACATAAAGAACACCTTTTATTTAGGAAGCTTCTTGTAGCTACTGTTTTAATCGCGGCTTTACTTAAATTTTTCCTGACTTTGATGGTGTTGCCATTCAGTAGCAAGCATAAGCCTTTCTTTTATATATGTACCGCATTGCATTTAAGATTTAAGCGTGGTAAGTTGACAGCACAAAGCGAGCAAGCTGCTTTTTGCGAAATCTGGGGAAGGTAAGGATGAGATCTTTACGGAGTGTGGCGATCTCTCACTCTGCAGGGGGTCCCAAGATAAGTCTTCTTTAAACAATTTTTGCATTGGAATTTCAGATTTAAAGGAGTTAGAAAGTTCACTTAGTAAAAGTGCAAAATAAAAAATCTGATTACTGATTACTTTTAAGCTGGTTGAACATACTAATAGACTGGTGACCTGTCAGGGTGATCCCACCTCTCACCCAGAACCTGGCTGGTGTATGCACCAGCACCTCCTGATCCCAATTGAGGGATAAGGTTAAGCTTTGAAAAATAGATGGTTGAACATAAATTATATCCCTCCCAGATTCTATCAAATCAGTATTGATACCACCCTAAGGGGCGGGTTAGAAATTTGGGGCCCCAGTAAAAAGACAGGCAGGGGGCCCCTGAGGCTTTTAAACCATAAAAACAGACCAATTCTACAGATAGAGGAAATGTTAATAGAATGAATATCCATTATTTGTTCTAGGTTTTGTCCCTCTCTTCTTGTCCCTTTTTTCCTCTCTATTTTATAAGCGTTCTGATGGCAGCCAAAGGATTTTTATCAAGAACATAATTAATGTGCACAAATAAGGAATAGTTGAATTAACCATACATGGAAACAGAGTTTTATGGGGCCCCAGAACTTGGGGCCCTGGAGCGCCTGCCTAGTATTGCCTAATGGTAAATCCCCTGGTAACCCTGCTGGTGGATGTTGTTGACAGAAAGACGGAGTGAGTTGCTCAATCATATTCTGCTTAAGGCTCCATAGATCTTGTCCGAGTCCTGGTTTAAAGTAAATAAATTTTAAAAGTGACCCAAAATTGACTGTCAATAAATGTTCTACAAAATTTATATTTTTATTTGATTTCTTTGATTTGTGCTGTCTTTTTAGATTTATGTGATATTTTTTGCACAAAATATATAAGTGAATATTGTAACAGTTATGTTTTCAACTGTAAACGTAAATTGATAAATGTTATTCGCATTTTTGTGGCTTTATCCACAAAAAAAAAGGCAGGTAGCTCCCTTTCCTTATGAGCGTCCCCACCAGCTTTCAACACAAAGTTACGCACCCCTTGTCTTAGACAGCGCCCTTAGCAGGTGCGCACTGAAAAATTAGTAGCGCCTGCAGCGGCAGCCCTTACATTATCTTCTAGGGGCTAAAGCACCCTTGATGCTCCTTAAACCTAGAGGCAGCCCCTGGTTTCAGGCCAACGCCCGACCGGTATGGATGAGAGGCTGGTTTTTGGTGAAAAATTGTGCGTTTAGGCAGGGTTTGACTTCATGTGGGCGGGGCCAAAGACTCCTGGATAGGTGTCAAAACGTCTTTAAAAACACCTCAGCTGAAGTCCAGTTGCCTCCAGTCAATTCCTTGGCTGCCATGACACAGATGACTGAGAATTTACAAAGGCTTCTTGTAGACTTCACTTGATGGACGCATAACCAGTAATCTGTCAAATCAGCCAATAATGAATCCTTTTGATACTTTAAAATATTTTTATTTTTTTTTCTCCAGGAGAACAGATTTGGATACAACTAAGGCAACAGAAAAAATAAATAAAAAGATCAGTTTATTTCACAAAAATGCAAAATAACAAAAGAATCAGATTTACATAACATGAAGAGTTTTTCAGTCAAGCTGTAATGTTTCTATCGACAGTAAACAATAAAATCACTCTTTTTAGATATGACTATTATAAAAGTAGCAGCAGGTTGGTTGTCATTTAAGGCTTATAGTTCTGTAACTGCTGAGAGAAGCCGGCGTTTGGTCGAATCGACGGTCTTGCCAACTTCACCTGGTTGTAGGCGTCATCAAATGAAAGCCCCTCCCTTAACATCAGGTAACCAATCACAATGGAGGAGGAGCGTGACACACCTGCGTTACAGTGGACCAGCACCACACCGTCCTGGAGAAAGGAAACAAAATGATTGGTAAACCTGTTAAAAAAAATCTAATCAGACTTTAGTGTTCCATTCGGACTAACAAACATCTTTTCTATTATTAAAAAAAATATAGATTATAAAGAACAAGTACATTATTTGCAAAGTGTTTTTGGGTAACAGACTTAAACCTTGAAGGGAAAAGTTCAACTTCAGGTTGTTCTTGCTGTTAACTTTCAGAAAATTCAACCAACTGTCATGATCCACAGCTCATTGTCTTTCTGTCGAATCAGTCAACTGTCTTCAGGGCCTTTTCCATATTTATTTAACCACTTAAACCAGAGTGCCCCTTTCATGGGGACTGGATCTATTTAACAACAATAAGCTGACTAACTCTGAGACTGACACACATTCATCATATGTCCAGATCTTCATCTACAAGACCATCTGCTTCATTCTAATATCCGCTGACCACAGCCCCAACACAGTGCCAAAAAGCCCTGATAGCCAAAATACGATTTATCACCCAGTTTATGTGTCTGTGGGCCTGGTTTCTACAACACACATAGCAGCACCGAATGATGCATTTCTAACGAAAGCCAACAAGACTCTTGCAGCTGGTGGATAAGATGAGCGGCATTCTCATAAAACACCACCAAAACAAAGCGGAGAAAATAAAGTCTGTCCTACCTTTGCTGGTTTTTTCATCAAAATATATTTTAATCCCAATAAAATTCAGTTTTTGAAATATATCCAAACGAGAGCTTATTATTTGGCTAAAACCTACTTCTTTCTTTATTACGGAAGTAAGGCGTGCCCATGTTTGGAAACTGTAAATTACAGACCTCTGCTACTCTTGCTTGTGATTCACTGGGGCTTCTGTCCATCTCAGATTGGATTCTGTAGAAGCAAGCTTTCCATGGAGGCATGAAACTCCCTGATTGGAAAGACTGTTATAGATGAGGCCATACGTCTTTATCCATTGTTTTCAACTGTGCTTGGTATGTATATTGTGTAATAACAGCATGGAAAGGAAAGCTCTGTGTTTACACCTTTAAGCTTTCTCTCCCTGATTCCTTCCTGAGAAGCGATCATTCGGGACAAACTCTTTAAATAACACTTCATAATGTATATGTATTAAATAACCACGAGACATGACAACAGATTTTGACATAAATTATAATTTTACTCAGACCAGAGAAGTTGCTTAGGGTCACAGAAGGCAGTTATTCCAGTAAACATTTGTAAATGAAGAGACATCCATGGCTCCAGCGTTATCAAAATAGTGCACTTTGTTCTGAAATCAAGGACAACTCTTTGGAACGTGCATAATGACGATGACTTCTTATCCAGACAGTGAAACTGTCCTTTTTAGAAAAAAACTACTTTGGAAAACATTAGTTCTGACACACAATAGGCAGGTATTATTAGGGTTTCACAGACTCAGGCTTCATCAATGATATGAATCCTGGCAACTGTAAATAAAGAGTACTGAAAAAAAAATAAACGAATTTTTTTTTTGGTTTTATAACCAAATATATATCAGAATTCCAAATGATAAATTACAAAAACAAATTTCAAATTTCAGCATTTGTGCCAAACTGTTCCAAAATGGCAGAGTAAAGCTTCACATAGATTTGTTTTTTCAATCTGAACATCAATAACTTGCTTCCTGTATGGGCACTAATCCTGCTACATATGTAACCGAGTTGTTGTAGTTACAATTTATTATATTAATTTCCTTCGTTACAGGAAAAAGATCCTTTTTTTTAGCGGCTAAATGTATATTTTGGCCTTTTAATTCAGGCCCACTTTTATTCACTTTAAAACTTTCAAATCTGCATCATCTTGCATGATCTTTATATTGGTTAATGAAAATATCAGCAGGTTAGGAAGTATGGAAGTTGAGAAAGGCCTTATGCCTTTTCTGGAAATCAGCCCTGTGGGCTTCTGTTTCTCCTTCGCTGAATTTTCTGGTCAAACTGGTTGCCGCTCATTTTTTTCTGTAAGTTCTTCCTTCTTTCATTAACGACCGGTTTACATTTTGCAACCTCGAATGTCCTGTAGCTGCTGTTCTACTCCACAAAAAAAAATAACCAAAGAAGAATCCGTCCAGAATAAGGAGCAGGCAACAGGCATCAAGTTTATATGACTGTGTGGTTTTTTGTGGTGTTTTGTGTGTTTGTCTTCCTTCCTCCACCAGGCGGCGCCTGATTCTCCTCCTCACACACCTGCGAAGGATTGCCTCGTTAACGGAGTGTTTTTAAACTGCTGACTGCCACTACCTCGACCCCAGAGTGTTTGCCAGTTTAGTGTACTCTAGCCAAGCTGAGTTTTACTGAGTCAAACTGAGTTCTTGTCAACCTGAGTCTTAACCTTGTTATTTTTGTCTTTGCCTCTTGACAGGAAGTCATCCTGTTAACTGGACGTTTCTGACCTTCTCTCCCTGGAAGGATCATCTGAGCTTCAAACTGAGCTGGGGATTCAAACTGGAGGTTTAGATCTACTTTCCTCCAAGGGATTGTTTGAGCTTCACACTGAGCAAGGGATTCATCTCCACTACGACCCATTCAAGTACTGCAGGAAATCTAAGTAGCAGTCAGTTTCTCTGTTCACCTACAAACAACCGCTTTCTGAGTAAACCCTGTCCGCCCTCCATCAAAATGAGACAAACACTGGAACACCCCCACACCGACTGGAGTCAAAGAGTCAACCACTTTTCTGGAAACGTGAGTCTGCAATCCATTTCTCCTCTTCAAGTTAGAGAATCGAATTTCCCACTGAGCCTGAACTAACCACTGTCTTCCCCTCACTTTCCAGTTCCGGTTGAGCAGTGTTCAGAGCAACACTGGATTCTTCACAATCTCCTCAATAAACCTGTTAAACTTTTCCTTGGTCTCTCTGTATTGGTTTCTCTGCATATGGGTCCCAGCTCTTGATGAAATCATGACAGTAGTTTTGACAGCAGGTGGAGAAGAAGTGCTACAAAAAGTAAATTATGTTTAATTGTAAAAAGAAAATTAGAAAAAAAAAATCTTTTTTACTTTTATAGTTTCCATTTCCTGTCATGGAAACAGTCTTAAAGGGATCCACAACTTGTTGGAATATGTTGATTTTCTGATTTTCCAACTTTTGACATGAAAAATTCATAAGAATTGTTACAACTAATCCTTGATCCTTTTAATAATTAGATTTTCTTCCATCAAGTCTTTGCACTAAACAAAGCTCTAAATTACAGTTTAGTTTTGGACAAATTGTGTTTGGTAAAAATATCATACCTGGCATTCAGGTCTGTTTTGAATAAAAAGATAATTAAACCGTATATTCTTGGACAAATTCAGACCAAAACAGATATATTTACCTGTGATGATTTATAAAAACACTCTTTTAAATGAGGCTATATGGCAGAAAACCAGTGCCTGCTATCTCACCTGCACAGATACACTAAATGTTAAATGAGCAGATACATTTTGTGTCATTTAAAAACAATTTTCTCTTTCTAATAAATGCTTCTCATGTTTCCCATGGCGACACATTTGGAGAAACCACAGCTGGAAGCATCATTTGGCTCCTCTTTGTTCCTCTGGAAACCTGTTATTTCTGCTTTTCATCAAAAAAAAAGAAAAACAGACCTTTGAAAACAGCATTAAACAGAGCTTATCAAGTGAGTAGAGACAGAATAAAGCATAGTCCGGGGCTATGTGTGAAAGTCAACATTTGTGAAATGATTAATATTAATGCTGATGTAATTAGTTTTCCAACTAGGGTGCCTGGATGGGATAGATTTTAGAAAATCGAGGCAGATCATAAGATAATGTGCAAAGGTCCCCAGCTCTAAAGCTTCTCCTAGTGACACGTTTGTCTCTTTTGTTCAGCCTCCCATCGAAGGATGAAGCCACGGAAATGGAGCGGAACTGAAACTCTAAGCACATTTTTGATTTTCTGTGTCAATCAATACCCATTGAGGGACAGGAGATTTAAACGGCCTCGCAGGAATTGATGTGCAATCACTGCTGCCTGTGTTTTGCTTTAAAAAAAATAAACCAATCAATTACTTCCACTGACTTAAATACAATTTAATCTAATAGGCGTTTTGAAGCCAATATTTATTTTTTCAAACAGCATCTTTTTAGTTTTTTTTCTAAGTTTTGTCCGTCATGAAGTCTCCTGATGTCTGTAAAGATGTCTGGAGTCAATCCAGTTATATATCAGGCCATATTTGGCTTATTTAGAAATAAAAAAAGCTTCTACAGAAGGAAAATTGCCTCAGAAACATAATCCAGCGCAGCAAACACAGAGACTTAATTTGGTTTTGTCAGAGTTTCTTGTTTTCCTCTCGTTTCATTGCTCTTGAGTTGAGTGTTTTCATATCAGGGCTCACATCGCATTATGCTCTGCTATCGGTCAGTCTCCTGACGCACACTGGTACACCCCATCATGCTGCAAATTCTGTTCCAAGAAACGATAAAAAAGAAAAAACATCGTCGGCATTAATATGATATAATTTACAGACAAAATGGAGCAGAAAAGGTCCAGACACCCAGGTGTTTTAATAAGTAATCAGATGGCTGTGTTCACCTTTGTGCTGGTGTGCAGATAAGAGTGTGTGTGGTGAACGTGTGTGAATGCATCTCAGAGAGGCTGCAGAATAGCTGCGTGTGCACGCTGACATGTTCAATTAGCCGACACATATGAATAAAGGCATTTTCAGGTTGCAGCAGTCTCCTGAGGGAAGGTAGATGCAGATGTGTTTAAATCGATTTCATACAGTTCCTCTCCTTGGAGGAATCCATAAAGCACTGATGAGTGTGTTTTATGTGTGTTTCTGCTGTGGTCAGGAGAAAAGATTTATTGGAATACTTAAAGCTCCTTCTACTTTTTACATCCTGAGGCTATTTTTTTTTTCTATTCACATCTGTTAAGAGATAACACTAAAGAAATGAATTATGACCCTCTGATAATTCTGTAGAGACGAACTACATGACTCTAAGGTGCACTGAGTGTTAGAAAAACCTGCAGCAGGGATCAAATTAAATTAAATATCCAGGAAACAATATGCATTGGGTTTGGGTTTTTTAATGTAAAATATCTGGTTTTAAGGCAACCAAAGAGATGGCAGGCAAGAAAATTATAAATAATCTGAATTTTAAATACATTATTATTTTATCTTTAGTTGAATAGCATAGAATAAGGACTGAATTTCACTTAACCCCTAGAACCCTACGGACCCACCGGTGGGTCCAGCTGCTATGTGACCTCGTAATTTTAACAAACCCCCAGTATTGATGTAAAAAACACATTTGGCACAGTTTGGTGACATTTTGGATAAATGTGCCAAAATGGCCTCTCCGCCTAGAAAATTTCTCACTAATACCATTCTAAAAATAAATATGATTCATCTGATTGAGTCCAAATTTGGTATATTTTACACAACATTTTAGATTTAAAAGTCTGTACTACTTTTTTGTGCTATAAAATAATATTTTTGGTAGTGTTTTGCAATGTTTATTTTAAAAAGAAAATTTGGCGAGGTTCAAAAAAAATGCAAAATATTTTGTATTTTGTCCCTAATATTTCGAAGGCAGTCAAAGCTACAATGGTGCTGACACCAGAAAACCATTCTATGACATCTTACCTTTACAGACGTACCAAAAGTTTTTCTTAAATCTAATAGCTGTGAGGCTATAAGTTATTTACTTTTGTGTGTTTTGTCAGGCAGAAATTTATTTATACCCCCTGAGGGTGTAAGAGGTTAAAGCGAATAGTACACTCAAAACATGATTAGCTCTTCATTTTTGCTCACCCCTCATGCTGAACAATACTCTCGGAGTACTTTTTGACAGCTCAAATGCATCTGGAGATCTGGGAGAGGTTTTTTGCTGTATCCTCCGACATTCAATAATGGAGGTTCAGTGGCACCGAGGCATGAAAGCGTCCATAAAGTCCAATAAGCATTGCAATATTCCTTGCATACTGCTGGATTTAATGTATTCCTGGTGTCTAGTGTGTAGCATCCATAATTTACAAGCTGGGAAGTTCTTTTTGAATGCGTGGTTTAGAGCATTAAACAGTATGTATATAGGATTTCTAAAAGCTCAGTATGACGCAGTCTACGGAAACTGAGACAGACCAAACCAAATGAAGAAAGTGCGCATTCACACTCGACAAAGAGGCTCATGCTCTTCCTCAACACTGAAGTCCTCATGCTGACGAAAAATTCGACATGTTTTTTTCTTTGCACAGGTAAACTTAACATAATTCTTCTTCTTCAGCTTTGCATATTGGCAGAGCAGACGCTGAATGGCACTTTCATCTGGTTTGGTCAGAGAAGCTTCTCTAGTTTCATGAACGCGCCAGCAGCTTTAAAGGAAATCCTATACACTACTGTTTATGCTCACAAAAACATTCTAAATGACTTAGGTTTGGGTAAAATTTGACAATACCCACTCAGGACTTGGAATACATTGACACAGCAGTGCTGGAGAATATTGGACACGTTTTTTGACACTTTATGGACTCATTTTGCCTCGGCTTCATAGACCTCCATTATTGAAAAACTGAGCAGACAGCATCCCAGATTCCAGCTCATTTGACTATATCAAAAGTACTCCAGAGTGTTGTTTAGCATGGGAGTGAGTAGAAAGCTGAAGGCTATTCAACTGGGTGTACTAATCCTTAAGACAAACAAACAAACAAATGAGGTTATGTTGCTTTTGTTTTTTTCCAGCACATTAATTTGATCACATTTATGATTTTCCTTTGCCACAAACCTCTGCTCGCTTCCCCTTTTTGCCTAATGAAGAATCCAAGGGTTCCCTACTTGGTTTGTATTTGTGCTCTAATGCTGGGAAACAAATGTCTGAGAGACTAAAAGCTTGTTTGTATCAAGCCGGTAAGATTGATGATTTTTCAGGAGCAGCCAGATGAAATGCAGCCAGTAAATCCTGCCATCCTCTCCTGGCTGCGTCTTTGTTTCCCCTCTTCGAACAAAACTGTGTTACCCGGTCAACAGATGGGGGAATAGCTGAGACATGGTCTTGATGTCATCCTTTTCATTCATCTCCTCTGATGTTCTAGAGCTCTCTCTCTCTCTCTCCAACTGTCCTTCTTTTCTTCCTGATTTATCTCATTGGTTGTTTAATCAGTAAATAAAGGAAAAGCCTCAAAAGTGGCTGGAGTCCAAACTCAATCCATTTCTGTCCTCCTGAGTCGCTTTCGGGGCGGTGTGTCCGTCGGAGCTTTTATCTAAATGAAAGGGCATTTGCTTGGGACTGATTGGGTTAGAAGAAAGGCACGGGCCAGAGCGAGCGCTGACTCAGAGAGCAGGAAAGGTAACGCAAATACAGAGCAAGATGGAGAGGAAGCGGTGTGAGAGGGCGGAGGAGGAGGGTTAGGCTGGGGTTCTGACAGTTGGGGTCAGTTTGGGTGTGAGTTATATCTCTTTGGTTCAGATTTGACTCGTGGAAATAACTGCCTTCTTCTCTGCTCGACTTTCTCTGTTCTTCAGTTTAATGCCCTTCCTGCACATCATTCAGTGCATGAACCTGAATGAAGCACTCCCTTAGGAAATGCACCCATTGTTTCTCCTCTGTGCTCTTCTCCTCCTTCTTATCTTGTCCTCCCCTTCTCATGGCTTCCTCCGACAAGCTCACAAACTGAATTTCTCTCACCTCGCCCGATGCTCCCCCAGGCTCTAGTATAAATAAACGCTTAGGGGGTTCAGTGGCTAAAAACTAACTTTTACAGACTCAGCAACTGAAAAGAAAACAAAGTGGAGACAGACGAAATATGTCTTTGTGACGAACCTGACCACAATCCCTCTGCTATAAAAGCATCTATTGCAGAAATGTGTTTTTACTTTGCGTCAGCCATCTTTCTCTAACAGCCTCCCGCCGCGCCGCTGTGATGTCATAGTGATACTATCTTCCCAATGCAACCCACTGACCCTGGTATGTCATCATACCCCCCTTCTCCGCCCGTCACTATCTCCCAAAGAGACATTAGCATTACTCCCCCACTGGCGTTTTTCTCCTAGCAGAATGTTGAACCAAGCCTTTGTCTCAGCTGTCACTGCTGGGCAGCCCCGATCTACAGCAGCAGCTAAATTACGGCATCTGTCCAAGTTATGTCTGTTTCTGGCAGGTCCAGACTTTGTTGGCCACCGCACAGAACATCTTATCTGGTCTTACTTTGAAGGCTCCTTATTGTAATAACTGTGATGCAAATAAGCTAAAGGCTCAGCGTTTATATAAAAGCAACGTGTTTTAGGCTGATTGACTCAAGCTTTGCAAGTAAAATAAGGTCCATGATGCCTGTTTGCCAAGTTTAACGGATCCTTTAGCATCTTTTCTCTTCTTGTTCTTCTTCTGTCATGTTAGAAAGTAATCTTTTTTGTGTGATTTTTTTCAAATAAAACCCCAAATGTGCTGTGCCTTTCTTTTTGATTTCATTCTTTAACTAAATAAAGGTGGCTAGTCTTGTTTTCTAACAGATATTTTCAATCTATTTCTGCAGTGTATGTCTACTTTTAAGAAAATACAGCTCACCTACAGAGTGCCTGTGTGCGTCACCTTCATGTGTTGGTAGTGACACTAAAGTTCTTGGCTGGATTCTGGTCGACACTAAAATACATAGTCCCCATATTAGGGGCTGCAACAGCGAACCACACAAAAATCGATAAAACTGACATTAAAGCGTTGGCAAAGGCCAAACTCACGATTAGTTGTGTCCTGTTGATTAATGCGTCATCCGACCGCCGCGGCAAACTGCCACTTGTGAAAGCGAGGGAAGAACCCAAAATACGATTGGCTTTCTTACCGCATGCGACGAGTGTTGCCACCTGCAGCGACTATAGCTACCAATACTGTACAAGCCTCAGCGACTATTTTTACTTCTTCAGCGACAAATCTGGCGACTTTTTACGCTGTTGAAGGCATTTGCAGACCATGTTTCATTAGCATGTATCAGCCACATTTGTGGATGTACTTGCTACATTTCACAACAAAACATTTATTTTCATATTGCACCAGTACAGTTAATGAGCAACCTGTACTTGTGTGCTTGCTTGTTTATTCTGTCTAAAATGTTTATTTTTGGAATAAAGAGGTTAATATAAAAATATTTTTGTCCGGATTCATCAATTACCTGAAAAATAATAGGCCGCATTCAGCCTGATTTTTAAAATAATGGTTAGTTGCAGCCCTAATGTTCTTTGATATTTTTTTAAATCAGAAACTCCCTTTGTTTTTAAAACTGTTTTACTGGCAAATGATTAGATTTTTAGATTAGATTCAACTTTATTGTCATTACACGTACGGAACAGGTACAAGGCAACGAAATGCAGTTTAGGTCCAACCAGAAGTGCAATAGCAGCAAGTGCAGGATAAATAATAGTTCCATAAATACAGGACATGGGGTTTCTACTGAATGAGTGTAGAGATGAATACTATTATAAATAATGAATATAATATATACTAAATTTACAGCTAGATATTTACTGAACTATAATATACAGATGGATATTACTATTAAAAAAAAGGTTTTTACCGTTATGTACAATAGCGTAATATACAGATGGGTTTTACTATAAAATGAATAAATAAAGTTTGGAGTTGTCATGCCTCATCAAGCCGTTCAGTTGCAGGTGACTGCTCACCACCTACCAATAAACCTACACCCCCCCCCCTGGCTGTGTGTAAACTTCTGACCCCTCCTGATACTTCTCTGAAGTCCGACAATAGAAGACAGAGATGTCCTATCAGAGTTGAGTTCAGACATTCAGGGAGGGTTATTCTCCGTCTGGTTCCACTCTCCTCTTCTGCAGGAAAGTAACCTGTGTCTTGTGTTGGTTTCTTTCTAGGACTAACCTTATCACAGCTCAAACTCCATCAGAAAACATCCATGAAAAAAACAGGTTTTAATTTTTTGAGCAGAGTGTATGCCAGTGTCACCAACTACAACATAAGACTCCTAAAGACAATCATAATTGTCATTTAATACCTATATCCTGAAAAAAAGTTGTGGTATGCAAAATAAAAATCAAAAATCAAATAATTAAAAAATATATATATGTCTGTATATTTCCTTATTGTTATAGAAACATACCTAAGTTTTACTGAAAACAATTCTTTAAAATAGCCCTTTTTGTACCTTTTACAACTAAAACATTGTTTGATGAGCATACTCTCACCTCAGTAGTTCAGTGGTGATTCATTTGTAGGCCTGTACCCAGTGTTGTATAGTAACGAAGTAAATATACTTCACTACTGTACTTAAGTATATTTTGGAGTACTTTATACTTTCCAAGAGTATAAATTTTCACTTTTACTTCACAACATTTACAAACTTAATTGCATAATTTTACTCTGATACATTTTCAATGTTTGGTTTAGTTACTAAGTAAAAAAAAAATGTAAAAAAAAAAAAACCGAGTGAGAGAAACGCATGCGTTTTGACCCCACCTACTGACTACAAAGTGGGGTCTTGCTTGGGCTCGTTCATTAACACCAATAGGACACGCCTTTTTCGCAAAGCCAGTCTAAATTTATCCTACACTTGGTTCTTTATATTATTTTAAGTGAATTTAACCTTCAAAGTTTACCAAAATGTAGAAAAATGTAATTCAAACTGCACTACTACTTACTTGACTTTTCACTACATTACTTGAGTACCTCTTTACAGTAATTCCTATACTTAAGTACAAGCCATTTCAGATACTTTAAGACTTTTACTCAAGTAACATTTCAGTCAGTGACTTGGACTTTTACCAAAGTCATATTTTGGAGAGGTACTTATACTTTTACTTGACTCCGAGATTTCAGTACTTTATACAACACTGACTGTACCCTATTGTCGCTGAACCTACTTTGTTCGGGTCAGAAGTCCCATGATGTTTTCTGCTAATGTGACTTCAAGCCCATCCATGTTAAATAAGACCAACTGTTATATAATAGAGATGGGATTGTGTGGATACTCAGAAGCAACCAGCATCCTGCTAAAATCAGACAACAATGGCGACTCAAGGAAAGGGGAAAAATGTTTTTAATAAAACTTGATTAGTACGAGCTTGAGCAATATGAATGAGCAGGGAGAGCTGCAGTTCTGAGTTTTCGGCCACAGGTGGCAGTATCATCAGAAAACTCTGTCATGTCTCTATGAGTTACTGTCAGGACTCCTGTCTTTGTGTTTGCTGTGTTTCTGTGTTTGTCTCCCTTCCTCCACCAGGAGGCGCCTGGTTCTGGTCCATGCCTCCTCACACACCTGCTGATGGATCCTCGATTAACGGAGTGCTCTTAAGCTGCTGACTGCCACTACCTCGATGCCAGAGTGTTTGCCAGTTTTAGGTACTCTAGCCAAGCTGAGTTTTTGCTGAGTCAAACTGAGTTCTAGTCAACCTGAGTTTTAACATTGTTTGTCTTTGCCTCTCTGCATTTTTCGGACCTTCTCTCCCTGGAAGGATCAACTGAGCTACAAACTGAGTTGGGGTTCAAACAGGAGGTCTGGATCCACTTTCCCCAAGAGATCGTTTGAGCTTCACACTGAGAAAGGGATTCATCTCCACTACGACCCGTTCAAGTACTGCAGGAAATCTGAGTGGCAGTCAATTTCTCCGTTCACCTGTTAACAATCGCATTCTGGGTAAACCCTGTTCCGCCCTCCACCGAATCAGACAAACACTGGAACATCAGCATACAGACAGGAGTCAAAGATTTATCAACTTCTTTGGAAACATGAGTCAGCAACCAAATCCTCTTCTCAAAGTTCACGAGTCAAATTTCCCACTAACCGCTGTGTCTTCCCCTCACTTTTCAGTTCCGGTTGAGCAGTGTTCAGAACAACACTTCTCTCTGTATTATCTCTTCAATAAAACCTGTTAAACCTTTTCCCTGGTCTCCCTGTTTGGTCTTCTGCATTTGGAGTCTGAACTTTAGTAAAATCATGACAGTAACTTGCAATGAGAAGAGTTTCCTTAAAATAGAGTTCAAAAACAGTGGTTTTTATTACTTTTGGCAATAAAAAGAACATAATTTTACTGCACCTCTCCAGGAGCGTAGAACCTCACTGCATTTAGTGATTTATCAGAAGACTGACTTCATACGCAAGGTTCCTACCTGACCGGCTGCTCAGTGTTATATACAGGCCCATGATGACCATCCAGAGTCACAGATTGATGTGTAGATTTTTTAAATCCATCTTTTCCAAACAGGCAGTCAGTAAACTGATTTAAGGACTGCTGTGATACGCTTCATTTTTCTGGCATTGCCTGCTAGGCTGGCAGCAGTATTATGGATGAGCTAAATCTTTTTTTTTTTTACTGTTACTATTACTGTAATCTAACCTGGGGAACATAAAAGTGTGCACCAGTTGATCTGTGTCCTGCCTTGACAGGAGCCTTTCCCCAACAACACCTTGTTTTTTCATGCTCTGTAGTCCGGAGCCTCAATGGCCCTCATTTATCAAATGTGAACGTGGGAGAAAAACGGCTGTGCAGACAGTTTTTAGACAAATGTCAGGTTTTATCAATTTTAACCTGGAGCAGGACACGTTCAATTCCCAGGCCAGGTCTCAGATTGTGTACTCTAGCTTCTGTCACACTGGAGGAGAGGAATACTTAGCAGAACAGATTTGTGAAATGTCAAATATAGGTCTTATATTAAGGATGAGGATTATTCATCAGTTTACTCTTAATAATAATCTAAAGCTGAAAGATTTAACCAAATAATATAAACCTGCATGTTTATATAATAAGTTGAAGGAAAATACTGGAAGAAGAGCTGGTGAAGATTCTCAGTCATCCAGGTCAGAGTCATTCCAAAAGAGTTAAAAAGTTTAACCGGAAAAAGAGAAAATATTTTTTCCACACTCAGGATGATCACAGGATTTCTCCAACATAAACTAAAATAATATTTCTGTGTGAATCAGGCCCATGTATGTGTCTATAGCTATTTTCACTAGGATGTGTTCATCTGGACACTGTTCTTATTGATTCTGTTACAGAACTCTGCAGTCTTCAAGTTGGTTTAATATTAGATTGCTGACTGATTGCATTCAGTCTAGAAACAACACGCTGTCTTACCCTTCTTAAATATTTTTAAATACCATTGAAAACATAAATTATATTGAAATAAATATTATTGAATGTTGCAAAAAAGATAAATATATTGCCCATTAGGAAACTAGTCCATGCATTTTGTTACTTCCAGGCTGGACTATTGTAATTTCTTTACTATCAGGAAGTCCACAAACTGTAGTTAAAGCCTTCAGCTGATCCAAAATGCTGCCAGCCAGAGTTCTGATGAAAATGAAAAAATAGAGATCATATCTCTCCTATCCTGGCTTCTCTTCATTGGCTTTCCTGTTAAATCTAGAATAAATTTAAAATCCTCCTTCTCACATATAAAACCTTAAATGGCCAAACTCTTTGTGAGTGTTCCCTTGTTTTCCAAACAGAGCACTTTGTTCTCAATCTGCAGGTTTACTAGTGGTTCCTAGCATTTCTAAAAGTACAATCACTTTTAGTTATCAGGCTCCTCTCCTGTGGAACCAACTACCAGTTTTAGTCCATGAGATGGACACCCTGTCTACTTTTAAGGCTAGGCTTAACTTTCTATATCTCTATGCAGTAGTCATGCTGTTATAGGCTTAGACTGCTGGAGGAGAAGGGGACACCTTTCATCATTCTGCTTCATTCTATCTCTGGTCTTTAACTCTGCATTATTTGTTAGTTCAATATCTAAATGTATGCTCTCTCTGATTTTTTGGCTACATCTGGTCTGTTCACATGTGGATGTGACGTCATCCTGGAAAGTAATATCAGCTGGGCTGCTGTCATCAACATTCCCGATTATCGATGATAGAGTTGGGGGTATTTTTCTGTGCTTTTTCCTGTTTCTTTCCTAGACATTGGGCTCAGCTTTTACTGTATGTGCTGACTTTTATCCATTTTGACATTAAAACTTGTTCAGAGCTTGTCTGCTGAACATTTCTCTTTCCTAGCAAAGCCACCTATCAAGCTAGTTTTTCCATTCCTTTACCTAACAGAAAATTCCCATGGATTGGAGCTTATATGTTCCTTTTGAATGTGTTCTTTTCTCTCCTTAAAACCCAAAGTCAGCCTATCTACATTTACATACAGTATAAAACCTACAATATACTATATACAATATATACACTCACCGGCCACTTTATTAGGTACACCTGTCCAACTGCTCGTTAACACTTAATTTCTAAGCAGCCAATCACATGGCGGCAACTCAGTGCATTTAGGCATGTAGACATGGTCAAGACAATCTCCTGCAGTTCAA
>JAGKQL010000051.1:1521064-1584035 GCA_018398635.1 Cyprinodon brontotheroides
AGACCAAACCGGAAGAAAGTGCCAGATTCAGCCGCCTGGTCTGCCGATAATGCAAGCGTAGAAGAAGAAATGTGCTGCTTACCTGTGCAAAGAAAGAAACAACGAAAGAAAAAATGTCTGAGGACTTCAGTGTTGAGGAAGAGCATGAGTTCTTTGCCGCAGCTGAATGCGCTGGTTTTGGTCTGGGCCGCTCCTGTAGAATCGTGAGCGCCGCGATGGGGGCGCTATTAGGAAATCCTATACACTACTGTTTAGGCTCCCTAAACGCTCTAAATGACTTCGCTTCGAGTAAATTCTGGATGCTACCCACTCAGGACACTTGGATTACATTGACCGAGCAGCATGGAGTGAATATTGACAAGTTTTTGGTGGACTTTTGTGGACCTTTCTGCCTCAGCCACCCATTTTTGGAATGTCAGCAGACAGCAAGAAGCCTCCCAGATCTCCAGATGCATTTGAGATATCAAAAAGTACTCCAGAGTTTTGTTCAGCATGCGAGTAAAAAATGAAGGCCAATCATGTTTTGGGTGTAATATTTTAAAGTCAGAATTCCTGAGAAAAAAGTCAGAATTCTGATTCTAATCTCAGAATTTGACTTCAATCCTGTGAATTCTGATTCTTTTTTCAGAACTTGACTTTAATCTCAGTATCTCTGATTTTTTCTCAGAATTTGAGATTAAAGTCAGAATTCTCTTTGGAAAAGTCAGAATTTGAGATTAAAGTCAGAATTCTTACTTTTTCCCACACTAAACTGAATTTTTTAAAAAAAATCAGTTAACTTTTTTTTTTCAGTGGCCCCAATCCTCTTCCGTAATTATTAAATAGTCTGCATTTGAAATTTCAAAGACATTATAATAGTGATGATTACTACGGTCCGTGAACGCACCACCAGCAGCCCAGATCCTCATCCCCGGAAAAAAAAAAAAAAAAAACAGACAGGGAGACAGAGGGTGGAGTACAGGAAGCTGCTATCCCTGAAAGCCTCATCATGGGCCAAATCTAACCACTACAGAAATCACGGCTTCTCCTTCTTTTCATTGTTTGGACCAGAAGCGGATATTCCCATTATATTGATTTTATTTTTGGATTGGAGGATTAAAGCGAGAAGATGTCTCGGGGAGTGATGCAGCCCAGCCAGCAGAAACTGGCAGAAAAACTCACCATCCTCAACGACAGAGGCATCGGGATGCTGACCCGTGTTTACAATATCAAAAAGGTTCGCTCACACAAACACCAATATTTCCTCATTATTTTCAGAAATATGTGAACATATTGAGTATTTTAGTTGATCTCAGGCTGCTGTCACTTAACAGGGGAAATAACGCCCTAGCAAACTATTAGCAAATATCAATTGATGTTTTTTTTTTGCCCTCTGTAGGCCAATGCAGCTGTAGAACTGTGTCACACATATTTGTCGTGATGTGAATGAATAAAATAAAATGCGGATAAAGGGAATTTTCCCCCAGTTCCTCTTCCCAGCATCCCTGTTTGTAGCTGCGGCTAACACAAACCGTCGCGTTAGCTTGCGGTAAAAGTTGTCCGCCGCTTTTCGGGTTTAAAGCGGCTTTCCGGTCAAATTAAAACCAGATGTTGATAATTATTTCGATGACAACCTTTATCTAAACACATCAAACGCAGCAGTTAAAAATGAAACGAGCTCTGTCGTCAAACCTGTAGGCCTTAGCTGGTGCTAACGGCTAGCTAGCATCGGCTGTAATGGCGGCGGCTCCTGGTTGATCCAGCAGGCGGGGCGTCGGCTCTGCTCGCCGAAACCCCGATACGAAGCACCGAAACCCCTAGACACGAACCCCCCAGCTCTCCACCTACCAGCGGAGGCTGTAAAGGCCCGAACCGGTCTGCTTTCCCCAAGCCCAGCCTGCGGCTATTAGCTGTTAGCTTGATAAAGAAAATGAAAGAAATGGGAAAATGAAAACTGGATCGCCGTGATTTTTTTTTTTTAAATATTCTTTTCTTTCATTTAGATTTATGCAGAAGGTGTTTCACCAAGTTCTTTATTTTCTTTAAGGATGATACACGTAAAACCCATTGATTGTGTTTGAATTTATTAGTGATTCTATCCAGGGCTGCAACTTTTCACCAAACCTTGGAGACAGTTTGGACAGGAAAGCTTTGATTGACAGGCTCTTAGGATCTAACTGAAACAAAGTGGGACAATTTTTATATATTATGTACAGTAAATGTTACTGAATAAATAGTTATGTGGAAAACATTTCACACAATATACATTATTTTCTATATTCTGGTGATTTTGAATAAAATAAAGCAAAGAAGTATGGACCCTACTAAAATATTTGCATCTTAAATGTACTGTAAACTAAGAATTTCCCAACTGTGTTTATGAATTATTCTATGCAGTTCAAGTAAAATAAACAACAGGGAACTAATAATTGATTACTGAAACTAATACAGGAACCTGTGCAATCTACACTGTATAATTATTTGGTTATAGACTAACAATTAAAAATCTGATCTCATTATCTTATTATTTTATTTTTTTACAATTGACTAAACGGCAAAACAATTGAGAGCTTCTGGGAGGCTGTAGATTCTATGAAAACATACCATGACACTAGACGGCACTTCTCTGGATGTTTCAGTTGGAAAAATGTGATTGAAATGACGTTTTTGAATATATTCAATGGATAAAAGATAAGGCCAGAACACACCGGTTGTGAACGACTTTTTACTCTCTGATCCAATTGTTTTCCACGTCACACTGACTGCATATACAGGGAGGCTATGACTAGTATATGGTATACACGAATTAGAACAAATTCCCACATTTGAATTGGACAGATTATGAAAAGTTAATTAAAAAAATACCACCTCTTTCTATAAAGCGAAGCCCCACGTAAATGAGTCTGTGCAGCATCTCTAACCTGAACACATAATAATCAAATGCCTTTGGTGAGAAAATATTGGGATCTATGTCTAAAGAAAAGAAAAAAGCAGCAATACAGGCAGTGGGATGGTTTATATGCTGACTGAGGCAGTGAGAGGCCATTCTCAGAGAGAGATCTGTGATTATCAAAGTTTTTCTTTCTTTTTTTCATAAATCGGTGAGAGAAACGGCGCGCCTACCTGATCTGTCTGCCCCTCGTTGTTTTATTTTTTGAGGTTCAAAGAGGATATATCGTTTTTTTTTTCCTCCTCCTGTAGTTTTTTTTTCAGGGTGATTGATAAACTGCGTTTTCTGTCCCTCGTTGATTTTGCGAAGCTCAAAGAGGATCACTACTTTCTGTTTTCTGTCTTGTAGAATTCCTATCATGGGTAAAGTATTATTTTTTACTGTCTGACTGATTGTTTTTACATGAGTCTGTCCGATTTGCTATAAACGTGATGCGCGACTCCAAAAAGTGACTGTTTTCCCGTGTGATAAACAGATTTTATTTTATATTTTCCCCCCAAAGCGAATGTGTTTTACTTTGTAACAGCGTCTCTCTTCCTGTCTCAGACCCGTGAATTTGTCGCTGAATTGCTGCGTAGTCCGACCAAAATAGAACCTGTTATCTATCTCAGCCCCCTTGCGTAAAATCGTGTTTGGTGTGATAATCCCCATTGACTTTTAATGAGCGCTAAACGCCACGAGCTCGTCCAATATGATTTTCTTTCGAATCAGACGCAAAATAAGATTTGGTGCGTTCTGAGCTTTAGATAAGTAAAAATAAAATGAGAACATCCCTGTGGTTCCTCCTCTATCAATTCTGGATAACTGGGTAGTTCTGCATTATCCTCTCTGCGTCTTTTGTTGTAGTTCTTTTCTTGGATGGCTGATCTTTTGAAAAATAAAAAGCATAGCTTCTTTTTCTTTTTTTGTGGACCTCCTTTGGGTTTGTGAGTCATACCTGAAAGCTTTAAGAATTTAGATATTTATATTGCTTTAATTAGTCCCAATTTCCAAGGGGGGATTATTCAACTAGACTGAGCAATAATTATTTAACTTGTGAGCAGAACATGGACTGAAACTGGCACTAAAGCAGATGATTAAACTAGAGCAAACGAGGATTAAGTCCTACTAAAAAAAGCAGTAGATTTAGAGAAAGCAAACCATTTGAGGTCAAGTTGATGTGATCCAACACTCAGGCTGTGTCCGAATGTCTGCTCTAATCACTAAAGGGCATTATATAGTGGTTACACCATTTTAAATGAGTGTCTAAAAGGTCTAGTGGATGAAATGGTAGTGAACTCGAAATGGCCCACAATGCACCTTTAAAAGTAGTGATCACCCATGGTCACTAGACGAGCAGATATATCCTAGACTGCTTTGCTTGGAGAGCTCTCCTCACAAAGCATTATGGGATTTGCTGTCACTAACCAACAGCGCTGACTAAAAACAAAGATGGCGCAGGCACTGCATGGTGGGTCCAGATTTCCACGACCAACGGGGTGTGAAAAGTAGTGATCAAATCCACTATCCCCTCACTATACAGTGATCGAGGGATCTAGGGATCCGCGGGTCACGGGATTCCCGTGGGATGGGAGTCAGTATTAATAATCGATCGCGCGGATTGGGGACGGTACAGGATTAAACATTAACGGAAGCAGGACTTCCGGAGCCGGAGCAAACCAATAATAACTAAAAAAACTAGGATCGATGTCAAATAATAAAATAAAATAGAAAAAAAAAAATCCAGTACAGGCGGCCGCCATTGTGTAGTTTTTTCCTTGAAGCCTACACTATAATGCGAGTCAAAAAAACTACAAGACCCAAAACCAACAGTGCTTCCGCTCTGAGTGCAGGAGGGAGTCATTCTGAATGGGAGTGGGGAGTAATTTCACCAGGAGTGGGACGGGACAGGATTTAGATTTCTACTCTGGCCGGGATGGGTCCTGTCCCACTCCCACTTTCTGTGGGAGTGGGACAGGACAGGAGTGAAAAATCCACTCCCGTGTCTCTAATTCAGACACAGCCTCAGTCTCCACATTGGTCATTTAGGCTAGCTGCTGTATATTCTACTCATATTTACTCAAGTGCTAGATTGCTTATAATCTTCATTAATTTACAATATGAATTAGTCCAGATAAGATAAAAATTCAAATAAAATATCTGGTAATAATGGCTCAGAAATCAGAGTCTTTTTTTCAATGTCTGGGCAGCTTTTTGAGCAGTTAATAGGTGGGCTGGTGCAAAAATACGGCCTGTATGAACCCTGCATGTCCTTTTGTCTTAGCACTGAGGTTGTGTTGAAAACACGGACTGGATTTTTATCTGCAGGGTATTTTTATGGATAAATAAGTAGAACGGAGTTGAGTTTTTATGCCCGTCTTTTTTTAGCGTGAAAAACTGAGCATATGGATTGTGAGCGTGATGCGTGACACTGTTATGCGTGATTCTCCCGCCCAATGGGTCAGAATGGAGAGCCCTCCTATATCTGGTTATTATCCATTAACATTTAGATCATTTAGCTTATCAAAATATTATACAATAAGACCTGAGATAAATCAGTAAAGTTTGATCCACCATTCAGATTTTTCAGATAGATATATTAAGATTTTAGATGACCTTGTTTAAAAAAAAATGAAGAAAGTTGAATTCATTAAAAGCTTAATTTTAGATATCTAGACTTAAAAATAGGATTTAAAAGTGTTTTGTCATTTATGTTTTTGCCATATTCGGCTGCCACCTGCGCAGCAGTGATAATGGGATGAAGTTATTTTAAGCTGGTCTGGTCCACTTTCAGGGTGCAGTGTGAATGCAAAGCAAATGCAATAACGTTTTCCTCTCCAAAACGAGTGGGTGGCGATGTGAAAGGACCATTAACAATTGACATGAAGTCAAGTGTAGGAAAATGCACGCAGGTTAGGGATGATGGTGATATAGTGAAGCACAACGGTACCTAAAGCATTTAATGAGGCAATTTGTCTGATCATAAAACAGGCAAAGAAAACAGACGGCGGAAATGCAAAAAATGGACATTAAAGTCCATGCCTTCTACGAGGACAAATAATAAGGACGCAGTCAGACTGGCTGTGAGTCCATCTGTGTTTTTTACAATTATAAAATACTGGTGAAATAATATAGAACATGAAAAACTGAAGCATTTTTTTATCACATAAACGATCAGGCTGGGGTCATTATTTGCAACACATCCCCTTTGATGCAGGTTTGCAAATAATTAATCAATGCAAACTTTTTGCGAGCTAAACGGAAGCAAACGCTTCCCTTGCAGTGGAGGGCCTTTCCGCTACGGGACAAATCGCCATCCCTGATTGGTCGGTTGCCAACAAGCCTCAGGATTGATTGACAGGCCGCTCATGTTAATTGGAAAAGCTAATTAGTGATATTCCAGGGTAGAACAGTGATATCTGTGTAGTTCTTGTCAAATAATGCTGTATTTTAAAATTGTATATCCGTTGTTTATCAGTTTAACTGAACTAATAAGATTGCTCTGGTTTATGCTAAAGAAAAGAGATTTTTTTTTTGTCACTCGTGACAAAGAGTGGAGGCCAATATGAGATTTTTGAGAGTGAGGAAGAAAGAAAGGTAGTGGTGTCAGACAGACTTTGGGGAGTACAGAGGGGAAGCCATGTTGTCTTAGCTTTGAGTCGCATTGTCTTTATCGCCTTAGTTCAGCAGTACAGCCTTGGTATTCTGATCCTTTTCTGTCTGAGTTTTACACTAAGATGAAAAGAAATGAAATAATTGTCATCTTAAAAAGTTCAGTTTTTATCCAAAAATATGTTTTTGTTTCTAATATGGAGATCATAAGATGGTATGAGCAGTCAGACATCAGATTCAGCTTCTGATTACTCCTCTTATTACACCCTTCCTTCCCTCTCCTCCCTCCCTCCCTCCCTTCCTTCCTGCCTTTTCTCACAGTCCGACTCATCATCATTATGATCATTTTATAACTAGTCTCACCTGACAAACTACAAGCTTTTCTCTTAACACTTAATCCCATTTTTCTTTCCACTCTATATTTGAACAACTTTGAATATTTAACTAACCCCAAAAGTGGAAATGAAAAGCCAGGAAAGATGATCTGGGCTTTAATCAGCTGTAGTTTTTTCCATTAGGATTTACTCTTCTAAATAAAGAAAAATCAAGGATGGATTTGATTGTGTTTCTACATTTGGGGAGAGTAGTTCATTCTCACTAACAGACTTCAACACATATGAACACAGCTTTAGTCTCTGTTTGCATCATTTTTATCCTCACAGTCTGTACCAGTCTTTCAATTTGTTTTGACTTCAAATTAATCTGCTGAACTTATATTGCTTTTTTCCCTTCAGCCCCTAGTTCTGTTTACACCCAGTTTTGCTAGTACCATGTTTATCTCCCCCTCCTTCAGTAACATTCAGCTAATTCCTACATACCTCTAAGGCAGGTTCATTTGAAAAATGCTTTTGAAGAATAATAATAAAGTATCTGTATTTACTATTCCTTACATTTTTTAAAACAAACATTACTTGTTACTCTTGGCTTCGGTTTAATGTTTCTAAATATTTATTTCCCGTCATGTGCTCCATCCAATGCAGATCATTGGCTCCATCCTCATCTAGTGAAAAACTAGTGTAATTGGATGAGTCATATAACGCAAACACTCATTGGTTAGCTAAAAGGAAATCATCAGAAGCAGCAGGTGTTCTTCAAACTACTAACATGAATTGTCTATGCCATGCTACAATGATGGATTCAGAAAAAGATGTTGAAATGTCTGAAAGGTCGGACACAGGCGAGAGCGTATCGGGAGATGGAGACCAACAAGACCTCCCTCATCCTTGGCCCTATCTCAGAGAATTTATAGAAATAGTCGAATAATTGAGCTTTCAGTTCATATAGTGGCATCTGGCTGCTTTTTTGAAGGTTACTTTATACTTTGATACTTTAAGTAGATTTTTGGAGCACATACTTTTTCACTTTTACTTGAGTAAAGAGGTCAAGTTAATCCTTCAACTTTAACCAGAGTGTTTTTAAACTGCAGTATCTATACTTCTACTTAAGTAACAAATGTGTGACACCGCTGAGTAATGCAGATAAACAATGCAAACTAAACTAAAGAAATGCATCTAAAAAAAACGATGCAAAAGAAATTAGAATCTGTAGCCAATGTTTTCCATTTCAGATGGCTAAATAACACACCAGAGAACATCATTAGTAAAACTTTAAACAGAGGTTTACTCTGTTTACATCTAATCCAGTCTTTCAGGTTATTGTGACTAGGGGTGTGGGAAATAATCATTTTGGCGATATATCGTGATATCTGGCTGCCCAATATAATATCGATCTTTCACTTCTTAGTATCGATTTAAAAAAAAAATGGTTACATAAAACATTGATGGGAAAATGGGCTACCTCTGCACCACCACTCTGGCAGAAAAGCGCTGTGGAGCTCCTTTAACTGTGCGTGCAGCACCAAATCTGTGTTTGAGGCAGTCACAGTGGGAAGAAAACCCCAAACAACATGGATAATAATACCTAATCAATACTTTCTGATGAAAATATACAGCACGTGCTGTTTTATCTCATCATTTGATT
The DNA here is from genome assembly GCA_018398635.1 of Cyprinodon brontotheroides. Classification (NCBI taxonomy): domain Eukaryota; kingdom Metazoa; phylum Chordata; class Actinopteri; order Cyprinodontiformes; family Cyprinodontidae; genus Cyprinodon; species Cyprinodon brontotheroides. The sequence goes on from JAGKQL010000051.1 coordinate 1,529,565, forward strand.
TTGATAGCTGGGGAAAATATGGCAATATATAGTGATACTGCAATATCGTGATAATATCGTATCGTGACCCAAGTATCGCAACATAATGCCAATACTCACCTCTAATTGTGACCGTATGCTTGAACCTTAAAAATCTATCCAAACAAACCAGAAGCAGTCTGATCTTGATGAAATGGTGGCCTAGTGGTTAGAGCCGTGTGCTCGTGCTCCGAGTAGGTAGCCGGTTCGATCCCCACAGCCTGGGTTTTGAGCAACAAAAAAGGGAACATATTATTTCTTGCCGATTATAAATCAATATCACGAAAAATCGGTTAGTTTTACGTTGATATCGATAAATGCATAATAAAAGCTCTGGCAGGAAATGCAGCAGATATATTTATAATTTGTTTATTGAATAAATCACCGCACATATTACTTTGAATTAAATACTGAAGTCTTTTACCCATTCAACAAGGTCTCATTGCACACAAGGAAATTGTTACGTCTCTTTCAAGCATTTTTTGCACAAAGGTAACGGAGTCTTTTGCACATCTTTGAACTCGTGGCTGTGCTGTAGGTGGTGGAGGTTGGATGTGTTACTATGGGCAGTCCCCACAGTTTTTACATCTCGCGTTCTTTTGCTCTACATCTATGGCGTAATTTTTGTGCCACTGAGCTGAGAGTGCATTAAGAACAATGTACATCATTTAAACTCAAAACCAGTCTGACACAAGCTTGACTCTGACAACCCGCTCTCGACCGCTTCTCTGTGCGCTCCTCTCTCGCTTTCCTCCGCAGGACTAACTGATGTAACTTCGTTTACAGCTGTGTTAGACACTTCTTCATTGGGCTCATCCACCCACATGCTGCTGTGTCTTAAGGAAATACCAGCGCACAGGGAAAAACAGCAGAATTACCTTTATTTCTTTTAGCCACATGGGACAATTGTCACAGGATATCTTAGTGAATGACAGTTACGGTATATATTCAGTTTATCGCCCAGGCCCAGAACATATCCAGGTCCATCCAAGAGAGTGAAAGTAGATAACAAGTTATGAAAAAAAAACGTTCAACCCACCTGAAATATGTGCCATCTCTACAGTGGATGACATCCTACGGAAGTTAGGTTTTTAAGCCAGATTTACATTAAGAAAAGCAAAGCCAAAGTTTGCCAAAAAAAAAAAAACATAGACAAACAGCAAGATTTCATCTTTTTATACATGTATTAACAAAATTATATTATTTAATTCCAGAACAGGGGAGAAGTTTGGCAAACTCAGCATTCCAGCATGACGTTGGGGATGTCATGGTTTTTGGGTATTTTATCGTGGTAGAATCCAACTGTTTATTCTGCAGTCGATCAGAAAACATGAGACCATCTGTTACGAAAATAAACAATACAGGACAAGCCCCCAATTACTGGTTGGGAGATGCGTAGCAAAGACCTGGATGGAGTCAGATCCCATATCTGGATCTAATTGGACTTGTCAGTTTACATGCAGGAAATGGCTGAAATAGCTCCCAACCAGAACTTCAAACTGCAAAGAATTTTATCAGATTGGTATAAGATTGATGTCGTCAGAGAGGTTAAAACTAGCTTTAGGTGCTGGGGCCTACTAACCTGTTCCACAGTTACAATTCACATTTTAATATATGTTCATAATTAACAAGGTTAATCTTTGATTTTAATCTGTTTTTTCCACTTATAGATTAAAAAAACTTTATGTAAACCTTTTTTTTTTTTTTACGAATATATAGCAATATTTCTTATTTTTCAGGTACTTAAGTTTCCTTTGAAATAAGTTTAGTATAGCAGGGCTTTATCTGTGTAACATTATGGATGCTTTAAATATTGTTTAATGAAGAACTTTTGAGTATTTGAAATATGGATAAAATTGATCAGTTAATGAATAAATCCAGTTAAATTATTAACTCGGCTAAAGTAGTTATCTTTTTGCTTAATTAAAATGTCAGAAGTTCTGGTTTAAAATTGAAATACTCAGACTAGTCCATTCTAAACGATGGCGTGTCTGTTTGACGGAAAATCCTCCAATCAAATTTACCATTTTGTATTTTGATTTTCCTCTTGTCTTGCCACAAGCATAGACCTGTTTGGCCTGTTTGTTTTTTTGTTTTTTTGCATGGCCTTAAATTTTAGCTCAGTGATTCAATTAATTAAATATCCACTCTAGGAAGATTCCATTTTTGGAAAATCTCGATGTTCTTTGCTTCAATGCATTCCTTGAGCTTTCATAACTCAGACTGAAGTAAATCACTTTTTGTTCTTAGATGTGTGCCAACAACGAACCACTGCAAACATTTAGTGTGTTAGATTTCAATTGTTTGCTGTGGAAGGGGATTTTTATTTTTTTAAAGCATGTTTCACAGTTTTGATTTCGTTGTCCTTTTTTAAATTAAGGTAACCTCCTAAAAGGGATGATTGAATTATAAACTAGTTTTTGAAAGGAATGGATGTCATTTTAAAAATTTTATAATGAAATGTAACATTTTTGGTAGGAAAAATTAGATATTTAATCCATATCCCCACCCCTACTTTAAATTCTCTCTTGTCCAGACAGCATTATCTCTGGACTTTACCATTGCGTTCAAAAAGTGCTGACCTCTAACTCACACGCTGTGCGCTAGCTGCATCCATCTCTTCCCTTTTGAGTGGCATCAAACCAGCTTTAAGCGTATTATTGCCACCTACAGGGCTGGAATGATAAATATGTGCTTTACTCTTGGTTAGTGTAGCATGACCAGACATATAGTACTTCTACGAATTAAAAGTTGTTTTTTATTTTTTAAATTGTGATTATTATGTGAATGTGATTAGTTGTTTAACTCTGGACTTAACCAGATGATTCTATTCCAAACGGTTTATAAAACAGAATGAAAGCTTTTATTGATTTCTTATTCAAAATAAGAAGTGTTTTTCTTTTTATGAATTGAGTTTTTAAAAAAGTACGTCTTTATATTTTAACAGTTTATTGTGCTAGCTGTATTAAATACTGACTGAATAAATAACAGAAAAGTCCAAATATTTAGTAGGTATAACAAAACGGGAACTGATTTGGTTAAAACAAAAGAAAATGGACTAAAGAACGTTAAACACTCATAATATGCAGAGATTTACATCGATCACTATATTTACCACTTTGTTTCAGTGAAGTGGATGATAGCTGAGATATATCTGTTTTTAGTGTAATCCTAAAGTTCCTCTTATTACTACTCACAGATTTAACAATCCCGAAAACACATTTTTTTTTATAAAAATTTTTTTTAAGCCAGCATCATCAAAGTGTGAAGCCTCAGATGGCTCTGAAAGGATCAGACCCAACATGAGAAGTCCTGCAGTTTTTATTTACAGAGACTTATTCCTGTCCGGATATCTGTAAACACCGTAACCGTGAACCGATCAGCTCTATAACGCATCATCACCTGTTACTAAGCAACAGCTGATGCAGCATCCTTGCAGATGGTGGACACTACAGGTGCTTTCTACTCTGTCTTTCCCAGACTGTGAGACGTTGCTCCTGCCTGCAGTGCCAGCCATATTATTTCAGGCTTTGCGCGTCCTCAACATAGATGGGATATTTTTACAGCGTAAGCGTGGAGGTGGCGATTATACTTAGTGTTGCTTCCAAGTATGCGTATGTCACTGCAAGTGTTAATGTGATAAGTGTTTGCACAGGATGTCTTTTTTTTTGTTCTGCGCTGTGTTAAAGGTAATTGCCAGAAGCGCTCTCCCTGTTTAAGCTGTGATGTATAAGAGCGGTGGGGGGGTGGGGGGTTGAGAACTTGTCTGTGTGTATTTTATTTATTTTTTTATGTTTGTAAAAGTGTGTATGGGGACTACTAGTGATGAAGCAGTTTGTTTAGTTGGACTTTTTGTTTTGATTTTTATTTTCTCTTCTTCTCTCCGTTCCAATGCTTCCCCCCTCTCCTATGCAGCAAGGACAAGTTTGGAAGGTTTGCAAAATTTATCACCTTCCACTGATAAAACCCCGTCCTCCTCCTCCTCCCTTTTCACCCTTCCTCAACTGATTCCTCCTCCTCCTCCTCCTCCCCACGCCCTCCTGGATACCCGTACTGATCTGTTGCCCACCCACCCTTCCACCCACCTCCCTCTCTGTACCTCACCCCTCTTCATGTTTGAATCTGTAATGTTGAGAGGAAGGCCTGAGCTCCATTCACTGTCCAGTTTATCTTCCGCTGATACAGATTCTTTTCTGTTCATCATTTGTTGACATATTTGATTTGATCTATTTGTGGCTTTTATATTATGTCCCGTAAATGGAGGACGGAACCTCCCACATATGAATGTCATCTATATATTTCAGTTGGATGTGAAAAAACTTCAACACTAATATTGTTTTTCACATAATTTACTGTGTAATTATATTATAAATGTAAATAAGCATAATTCAAAGAAAAAATATTTCTGTAACATCAGAAAATGTAATACCATATATATTTGGTATTGTAGTTTTATGCTATCTTTGTTTTAAGCCAAAATCATATTCAAGTAAAGATGCCATAACTGGCAATCATTATTTAAATAATCAGTTAATTTTGTGAGCTAATTATCTTTTACTGAGGATAAATTAAAGGACTTTTAATTAAGCCAAATCTGTAAAAAAAGACTCAAACATTTTTATTTAATTTTATTTTTTTTATAAAATCTTCTTGAACCCCTTAAAGCCTGTTGTTTATGTTATGCAAACACCCATGTTAGCTTATGCCTTCCCATAGTGCCGGTGTTAGACATTGGGTGTGAACCTAGGAACCTTTGGCAAGCACTTGTTTCTGGTGCGACGGTGTTTTATTATCGACTAAGAACTTCATTTCTTCATCACACATTTGGAAATGCCTAATATTTTTTGTGTATAAACAGAACTACATGAATACATATATATACATATAAAGAAATTCAGGCATTATTAATGTTATTATCAATTTGCAGATCTGAACATCAACTTGAGTTTTTTTTAAACATGGTTTTGATATTTCTAATGCATTTAAAATGTGCAGTTAAGTTCAAACACTTGTTAATCTACTTTGAGATTAAATTGGGAAAATATTTGCCAGCTTCATAGATTACTAAAGGGCTATATCCAGCTCTGCTTTAAACAGTGCTTTTCCCTGAGCAGTTATTTTTGCAAACTTCTTAAAAAAAAAAAAAAAAAAGGTAGAGTTTGGAATCTACTATAATTTTGCAACGTACATTGCATGCGTTTAAACATTTTACTGATAATAGAAAAGAAGAGAAGAGTTTCTGACTCACCTGTCAGAAAAAGTTTTATAACTTAAATCACCCTTTTCTTTCTGAACCAACTCAGACGTAAACACAAGGAAATCTTCTAAATATAAATTAGGAAAATGGATTTTCCAATTCTAATGTAATTGTCATATTAATTCCTAAAAATTGATTGGTATTGATTGAGGAAGTTTTTAGGAAATGTGTCTTCCACTGTCCTTACAGCCTCCATTAACTGCAATTATGTTATTAATTTGCTGTTTAATTGCAATATAACACTATATTATATTATGCTTTACTACACAGTCAAATATTTCAGGTAACCGCTAAATAAAAATATTGCCAGCCATTAGATTTGATATCAGACCATTTTAAAAAGAGTCAATATATTTAAATCAATGCAAAGTTCCTATACAAATGTTGATTTAAAGGCCAGTTAAGAGATTCTCACTTGAACCACAATAAAATTTTATTTTTTATTTGTTTTACAGAAATATGCTTCTTTTTTTAGGTTTAAAATAAAAACGCATGGATTGGCAGAGCATTAATTGCAAAGTTGACATAAATAACCCTGGATCATGAAAACTGTTAATTTATCCCAATAGAGAACTTATCAATGAAACGATTTCACATAAAATCAGAGAAGGAAATCTCTTTGATGGAATCTGATATATTTGAATTAAAGCTGCTGTAATAAAAACAGTTATTCTGAATGATTTTCCTCAAAGATTGTGTTTGGTTTTATATATTACAAAATAAAATGTTACCTCTGCATGTTTAATGATGTTGCCTGTGAAAAACGTCCTCCTTTAGCCTCTAAAACATAAATTAATGATAACTCAGACCAAATATTATTGAATCAGCGAAATAGATTGGAAAGAAAAAAATAATTTATTTTTCTATTATTAATTATTTGCTAAATGGTTTAATGGAGGCTGTTGCTTTAAATAGCTCATAGTAATTAAATCAGTCATTCATGTTTGTTTTTTTATAATTAACTAACCACAGCCCTCGAAAACATATTTTATATTTTTTAAATATCGCATATTTATTTTGCATGAATTTTTAGATAAAAAGATGAGATTCTAAAGATGATCACGGATAATAAATGTCGATGTTGAGGCATTTTTATGGACATGTCGAAGCAGCTGTGAGCATCATTTGATTGTTGGATTTAGGATTTTCAGCTGGAAAGAGGAGCCCTTTTAAAGTATATAAAGGTGCATAAAACCTTATTTATCCCTTAACTGCCGTCCCAAATTTTACTGAGTAGATTTCTCTAATTCTTTGCTTTCTTTTAGGCAATTTCCCCGAAGCAATGTTTAGAACATAATAAAAATTAACAACTGGCTTCTATAGAATGATATTTCTAAGATGTGCTGTTGATTGATTGAGAATCGGTGCAGTAAAACCTTTGTAGTATTTTCTTTTAGTAATCAGTAGAGCTCATCCTTTCCTTAGAGCCTCTACTGTTCCTTTTTTTTTTCTTTCCAGCAGTTAATCCATCTTGGAGAAAATGAGAAGTCTCACCCTGTGTGAAACAACAGAAGAAATAAATTCACCTCTGGGAGGGAGGTGGTTTGTGGCAGACTCATAAACTTCATCTAGTAATTAGTGGCCTTAATTACTTTTCAGAGGTATTAAGTCTTGCTGGCTTTCTTCTTAGTATTCTGGGGTTCCCTGGCATGTGCCAGTCAGTGTATGGACCCTTTGAGAGCCTCGGCTGTTAATTGGTACCTGTAGTGTTGAAACGATGGTGAAGGAGTGAATCATTTTTTTTTTTCCAGACCAGTGCTGTTTTTTAGATTCTTATCTTCCCCTGTATCCTCATCCACTTCTCCTTTTTTATCCATTTCTTTTTCTCTAACTCGAACCCAGTTAGCCAGTCAGAAGATATAAAATTAGATTTTATTTATTTGCCCTGTTATGCCAAAGCAATAGGTTTTACACTCCTTGAACATAAGTGTAGTAATGTTACCTAAATCATATGAACTGTTCAGGAGCTGCGATTGATAGATTGAGATGGCTACACATGTGTTTTTATTAATTAAAATCTATTAATTTCAGATTACAGAAATGTAATTAACAACTGTAGTAAAGTCTCTTAAAAGACATAGTCTGGAAGTCCATCTAGAGTTGATTTTTTCACAGCAATTAAGTAAAACATTCAAATTATGTAAATAAATAGATTAAGTAAATGCAAATCTAAATGCTGATCAAACAAAGTCCAAATGCTGAGCCTTGGTCACCTGTTTGCCTCAGACACTATGGAAAATGCTTTATGCCGGAGGTTATTGTTAAGGGTAAACAAGTTGCTGTTTTACTTAGTTCGATAATTTGATCCCAAAATATGTATCCTAGGATCCATTTAGAACAGAGGAGGTGTGGAAAAATAAGGAATGTAAAACACGATTTTTTACCTCAAGATCAGGGCTGGATGATATGGCCAAAATTTTATATTACTCTATTGGTCGGTTAAGGTCCATACTGGTGGTGTAAATTGGCAAGAATTTAGCAGTAATATACGTATCATAGTACATGTGTAACGATACGATACATGAACTATTATTTAGATCTGGAAAATGTCACAAGACCTCGTTACTGCTCTGCTGCGGTCGGTGAGGAGCAGCTGAATAAAGGGTTCATGGGCGACAGGCTGCCAACTAGTGGCTGGAGGGTTAAAGTCGTAGGGAAGTCGTATTTAAATGTCAAATCATTCTGGCTTAAACATGTATATAAATATACTCTTTATCCAGATGATATTGTCCCAAAATTTAGAACATTTCTATAAAAGCAAAATCCTGTCTTAAAATCTGTGGTGTTGTTGTTTTTGTGACCTTATGCAGGCCAGTTAGTTCTACGCCAGCCTGAACACCTAAATTCAGCCAAACATATCAACGTCGTCTGTCAATCAAATTTTTTCAGTCATGGCATCTTGATTCACATGTCGCAGCTAATATACGCGACGGTTGAAATCAGAAATCAGAATAATGTCCTTTCCCTTTGAGTTTTGTCCCAGTGTTCCACGAGGGATGGACGTCTGTGTCTTCAGCAGGCATTAGAGCTGTCAGAACTGCTTGGCGTTTGAGGCAAGGCAGGGCTCAAACATGTGCGGCTGGAAGCCTTCTACACCAAACCAAGCTTCTGCACGCCCTGGCGTCCTCTTCCACAACATCTTCATCCCCGCTTTCCTCCTCTAAATAAAAAATGGATGTGGCGGAGGAGACTCATCCACCGACCTCCGACACTAAACTCTCCTCCTCTTGCATGTTTCCTCTGTCCATATGCGTTCCTCCTGACAGCGCCGTTTTCTAAGTCACCAATTTAGTGCTACTTGGTCCCAATGGAATTTCCCCCATTGGGAACCTGCTAGCACTAAGTTGCTAACTGGTTAGCAAGATGGTTCTGACAATCCAGCCACAACCAAACTTGCTTGCGAACCTTCAACAATCCCGCCCCCTTGATAAACGACCAATCATATTCACTTCATACACCTCTAGTCGAGACAATATAAATTCGATATCTTTATAAACGGAATAAGACTCAGGAAGACTCAAGAATACTCTTTTAATATGACATTTTTAAAAATATTTGTTGTAAAACTAAATACGCATAAAACTAGTTAAAACCTGGGATGTCGGTCAATGACAAATGCTTTTATCAGAGCTTGTAATGCATATTAAAATACTGTAAATCTCATATGACATTTATTAATAGAATTATATTGCAAAATATATTGATGTCTAATTTTACCCTTCTTCAGAAACCATTCAGATAGACTTGCTCATCAGGCTGCTGACTCATTAATAACCTGTCTTGTGACAGCGGCCTGACGTAGTCGGGCCTTTGTTTCTTCATTCTTTTAAACAGCTCTTGTTTCATAATCAGAGATTTAGAGTATTAGAGTATTTAGTATGGAGAAATGCCATGCCGGTCAGAAGAAATCTACTCCTCAGCTAGATTTGGACCTGTGAGGATTTAGAGAAGGCTCACTTCATCACCAAATAAGAATAAAATCTTCTGTTTCACTAAATATTATGATTTTTCACTGCTGACATGTTATCAGCATTAACAGTGACTCTCTGTTTAAGAGGCATGGGTCTCAAAGGCTTTGTGTTTTAGAAAAGGGCGTTTTAGGCTTGTTTTTTCATGAAACACAAGCTGAATTTGTGTTGCATTATAATTTTGCAGATGTTGTTTATATTCAGACTTGGGTCTCTGGTGCTTTTTGTAGATGTTTGTTAGAATACTACAGGCAAAACTGGTGTCCAATAGCTAGTGGAAGTTTAGAAGTTTTTGGTTTTTAAATTGATCGCTGTTCCTTTTTAGAAATCAAATCTGATGAAACCACATAAATGTTTAGAAAATCGGCTTGTTTCCAAACCCAGGACCAGCTTCACATAAGACCCGTCTTTAGACAGTGGACTACTACCATGGTGGCATTGATTTCTCTGCTCTAGTTAAACCATTGTTTTAATTCCCACATATACAAGAAGTGGAGTAATCCAGACTTTTAACAAGGAAGCCGGCTAGAATATCTTCTAAGAACATCAGCAAGAAACCATCTCTATTGTAACAAATGTTAATATTTCAGATTGACTGCTTGCTTTATTTTCTGTGGTAACAGTTGAAATGATGAGCTAAAGAAGTAGGCTTGCCATAGTTGAAACACAACAATATAGGCTATGTTCACACTGCAGCTTAAAGTGACCCAAATTTATTTATTTAATCCGTGTATGGTTCGTTCTTTGGGTTTTTCGTTTCGAAACAAAAAACGAAAAAACAAAACAAGCATGTGGATTTTCTGTTTTTCCGTTTTTGAGTGTTTTTGAGTGTTGTTTTGCCATCTAAAAAAAAATAAAATAAGGTTGTTGTTTTAAAGGTACACTATGCAACCGGTGTTGATTTTCCAGCGAGGCTCCCCGCCAGAGGCCGAAAGTAAAAGTGCACTGTCGTGAATATGCACAGCTGTTCTCCTGGTTTCTCCGTCAAGCCAGGCGCGGTTGTTTTGAGCTTAGCAGCGAATGACTAATGCTGCGTTCACACCGCAGCTGGGCTGCGGCAGAAGCAGCGTAGTTTACATGCAAAGTCAATGGTTGTGCCGCGTCAAAGGCGCAGCAAAAGGTCCAGCTGGGCGCTTTTTGAGCAGCAGGCGCCCAGCGGCGTCTGAGCAGCTGAAGCAGCGCGTCAGAAGCGCGTCTTAATCATCTGGCGGGAGAGAGACACAGCGCTGATGATCACTCCTCTTAAACAGTTTATTGGCGCCTAAATTAACTTGAAATGCAGAAATCTGCCGGCAGAATATGCAGTTTGGATTATTTAGATGAAAAACACCTACCAGCTGCAGCGGTGAACCGCGAGGAGGCGACCCGGCCAGAGGCTGCTGATGAAGGGATTCCTACTGTCGGCGCACCGCTGGTATGTGGGGGTCTGGCGGCTCCGACAGAAAAAATATTGAAGGCAGGATAATAATCTGAATGAACTGACTGCACTGATTATGTTTTCAGGTGTATTTTCTCACTTAAAACACATATTAAAACTACTTTATTCCCACTGATCACAGCAAACATAGCTGCAAGGCAGAGAAAGGATAGTGAAGCTCAGCCCAACGCGCCTCAGACACACTTTTGCACCAGCAGCCAGCCAGAGCAGCAAAGCTGCTTCAGCCGCAGCGTCAGAACTAACTGGTACAAGCAGCAAAAATGAAGCAGCAGGCCTTTGATTTTGCTGCTTTTGCTCGCGTGAGCGTAGCATAACACACAAAGATAAGCCACTGTGCTAGCCAGCGAGCATGCTTTTAACACTCCAGCGTGTAGCAGTTCTCGCTGTAAAAAGCAAGACTGACTCTCGCGAGACTTCTGAGCCTGTGGGTGCGGGTCGGTACTCCTGCAGTTGCAAGTGCAGTATTTCCCCACAGACCACCAGGGCCGACGAGAATACCTTTGTTCAACCTGAAATGACTCATTTAATCACCCATAACGCGTTATGGAACACATTAATTAACTGAAAAATGTTGCATAGTGTGCCTTTAATATGTAGCAGTACCGGAAAGTTATATGGCCACAGTGGTCCTTTTGCAAATTACGTGCATCATATCGATTTAATTTTTACCTTCTTTTTGTTTTTAAAGCCAGAATGCATCAAAGCATCTGACTTGAAATGTGTGATGGAGCTGGGGCGAATTTTCTCAGTCTCCTCCATATTTTGTTTACGAATGACTCGTCTCAGTATCCCACGGCCGCAAATGCTTGTGACACAGAGCAGCGAAGCGTCAACACATCCGTAGCGACATCTGCTGGACTGGAAGTTGTATTACACTTGATTTGGCTGATGCGCAAACCATTAATGTATTTTATTTGTTCATTTATTTATTTATTTTAATAATCGATTCTTGCCTTCAAGAATCGATGTAGTAAATCACAAAAATTAGAATCGCGATGCATCGTCATGGCTTGATTATTTTGCACGCCCTTACACCAGGTTGTAGGAGTCGTTTTAGTTTCTCGACTGGTTCCACAGCGAGCTCCCTGTCCCGTTCTCTGCTAACCAGCATAATTGGAAAGATGGGAGACTGACCAAACTTAGGAGCTCTACAAAGAAAAGGAAAAGATTTTAAAACATTTTTTTCGGAACCTTTTGTGTCTCACTGGCAATTAACTAATTTTTTGACCAGAGGCGACATCGTCTCCAATTCTGGTCCCCACCTGTTTTCCCTAATTTCTAATCACTCCATGGTTTTCTAATTGTGCTACATGAGATCCTGCAGTGGTGACTGTTATACAAGTGTTCATGATGTAAACTCCATCTTTAGACAACCTGAAGTTGGTTTCAGGGGCTGTAGATAATGGCACATGTCCCTTAGGTAGAGTCTTAAGTTTATTCGTATGTAAAGGTATATGTATTGTTAGTAAATTCAGATTTGTAGATTGTTTTCATTCATTTGATATTATTTTTAAGTGATATCCTATAACTGCCATTTGTTTCCAGCTTATTTGCAGATTTTAACCAGCAAATATGTCGCATAATTAGAAACTTAATTTGCATTAAGTACTTATGGATTTAGAGGAACCCCTCTGGAAAAACTAAACTAAATTCAGCTCAGCATCGTTGTCTTAACTGGTCTGTTTATTGGTCAACAGGCAAGTCTAGTTTTAGTAGTTTTGTTTGTTGTTGTTTTTTTTTTTTGGTCAGTAGCTTTTGTAGATACATTCCCTCAAAAACCAGTCATGCAAAGACAGCCTCCAGGCTCAGCGTTCAAAACCTTTACACTGTTTCTGGTGAATGCATGGACCCTATCATCATTCAGTACTATGCTACCCATAATGCATGAGGGTGAGCAGAGACTGCTAACATTTCTAATGGAATGAGGGAAATGCTTCTGCTCTGGAAAATTCTGCTAATACTTTATTTATTTTTTATTTTTTTAAACACTTCTTACCCGTTTCATTTCAATTCTGCCTGTGAACCACTACCTGTCACATGGTCACATTAACCACCATGTCCTCTCTGGAGTTCTCTTGATGGTTCTCAACTTTATTTGTTTTTAATCTTGTGAATTATTCTTTGGCTTCATAGTTTTGTCTACTTTTCAAATTGATTACCTCTTAATGGTTTTTAAAGTATTTGTAAAACTGTATAAATGTTTCACAGTTCAGAGGCTGAGAACCATCGATCACTTCAGGTTTTTACAGCCAAACCTGGTTTATTGCAACATAAATGCCAGACTTTTAATGGTAAAATGTAAAACATACCCTGTTTATTGTACGGGTCCCCCTGGTTTGACAGCTGCATGTAAATGATAAACAAAACAGGTCGCTTTATTATGCGTTTTTTGGGATGAACCAGGATTGACTGTAAGCACTAAATGCATTTCTTTGCAATAACTGGATCTAACAAGCCTGATTACAAGGAAAGACATTTCAGAAAAGCTGAAACAAAGAGCTGCATGTATGTAGGTTTTTTATTTGGTTTCTCATTAACTCCTCCACTTTTTCTCCTGCAGGCATGTGGTGACCCAAAGGCTAAGCCCTCCTATCTTGTTGACAAGAACCTGGAGTCTGCCGTTAAATTTATCGTAAGGAAGTTTCCTGCTGTGGAGACGCGCAATAACAATGTAAGTTTTCTAAAATTTCCATCTGGTGTTTTTCCTGCTGTATCATTCACGTCTGCAGGTCCTGTTGTTTACCTGAGCTACAATAATCAGCTTAAAACAGCTTCTGTCCTGTTTCTGAAATACTGATGGAAACTTTTATTAGCCATTATGGTGGAAAAGGAGCTGCAGGATTCCCCTTGCAAGGAGCATTGAAGTTTGAATGCATTAAAAGTTATTTTGTGTCAACATTTAAAGGAGCATATTTACCTTACATGCCTGTACAAAAAAGACCAGAGCCTTTTGATCCTGATAAAACTATATTAAATAAAATTATCTGTCCTAATGTTGTTTAGATTTTCCTTTTTCAGCCTAAATAGAATTCCAGCCCTGGGGTCGGTTTCAATAAGCAGGTTCTCTAAACCTAAAATTGGGAAACTGAATTTTCCATTTTACAGAGAGCTTAACCAACCTCTGTTTCAGTCACCATGGTTACATTCTCCCCAGAACTAACCTGGGCGGGAGCAGGTTTTGTTCAGAGTGTCCTCTTCTTCTGCTCTCCTTACAGCCAGTCACATAGTTTTATTTCCCCATTTAGTCAGGAAATTATTGTCGTAGTGTTGTGCATCAAAAAAAAAAAATAATAATAATTCACTGGGTCCGTTAAACACATTAGGTTTTAAAAACAAGCATTTAATTTCCTATTGAGGAGGCTCTTATTAAAGAATTATCTCATTGATTTGCAGAGAATTGAATATTTATGGGCAGAGGATTCTACAAATCAGTTCACAAGATGTGAGATTTGTTTGCTTTTGGATTGTTTTATATGAGCAACATGCGGGATAATATTTTTTATTTATTTTTATAGTACTTGAAGAACCAGTGAAATTATTTTCAGATTACACGTAAATATCCAGCCATCTATTTTCCATCACGCTTTATCCCAGCTCGGGTCACTGGAGCCTATCTCCAGCTGTCTACAGGCCAGAGGCGGGGTCCACCCTGGAAAGGTCCATTGCTGGGCAACACAGAGACAAACGGGACAAACAACCATTGACACATTCACACCTAAGGAGAATTTAGAGAAGCCAATTAACTATAAATAGTCATGTTTTTGGAATGTGGGAGGAAGGTGGAGTACCCATGGGGTCAGATTAACTAATTCCGCAGGGAAAAACAAATTACCTTAGGGTTAGGATTAGGATTAATTCAGTGATAACAGCCTACCAAGCCTACTGGCACAATCTGGAAGCCATTCTATGGGACCGATAACCACTAATGATGACCATTTACTGGGAAGAGAACATCCAAAGCAGCTATAAAAAGACACTTGGTATTTACTGTGTGATGGAAGACAGAATCAACATGAGGAGGAACCCAATGAGATGATTAACATGTTCTATATATTAGAACAATGTTTTTAGACTTCATCTTTACCTGCTGCTTGATGATTTCCCCTAAATGGATACATTGATCTACCACCATTCAAGAAGAAAACCTGGAATGTTATTGTGATTACAACAGGCTATGGCAGGCTGTTTGGATATGTATTCATTTGACTGAATATGTGTTTCAAAATGAGCATTTCAGACCAAGTGAATAAACATTCTGGATGTCTAGAAATACATTTCAGATCTCCATATCCCTACTGTTACCGGTCATGATTTGTATTATTTTGACAATGAAGAAACAGATTATATCATTAATATCATTAATACATATTCAGTCAAGCTGATAAATGTCAAAAATATTTTTAGATATACCAAACTTAATTCTTACTATGACAATTAGGTTTTTTTGCTTTCTGAAATTCAGTTTTTGCTGCAAAAAAGTAATTTAGAAAATCTGTTCCCACCGTTCCAATTAGGAGTGTGATTTTAAACAGGAAGAATCCTATTTTATAGATCTACAAATGAAAAACGGAGAGGAAAGTGCTTTAATAAATGTCAAAATAGCCTGCCATAGTCCATTTCATATAAACTTGCGCATTACCTCCAGGAACATTCTTCTCCTATGCTATCTTCCTCTCCTTTGTAGCTGTAGCACTGTTGCAACACATTTTCCTTCTTTTTTTTTCATTTCTGCATTAAAATCATAAAAATTGTGACTCATCAAATCGGTGCTCCACTGATGATGGCTTTCTATATGTATTACGCATGCATTAGAGTTGAATGAACTAGATCACAGCAGCTGCAGTGAAACGAAAAACTCAAGAGTTCCCAACCTTAGGCTAGATCAATTTAGAGTCTGTGAGTTTGAATCTGAGTTTATTAAACCCTCATTCTTGAAACTGACCCCTGGGATGAGCAGACGTAGGCTACGTTCACACTGCAGGCCTTGATGCTCAGTTCCGATTTTTTTTTTTTATCCGATCTTTTCAGTTGCCGTTCATACTTCCAAATATATGCGACTCCCAGGTATGTGATCTCCTGTGTGAACTGCAGTCATGTACAACGCCAGTGTCCTCCTCATGCGCAGTAGAGTGACGCAGTGACGTCACAGGCCAAGCGCAGCTCTTTTTTTTTCCAGAAGCAAACATGGATGGTGCGTACCAAGGCCGCGCATCTAGCGGTCTTTTCCAACCACAAAAACTCAATCTTTTCAATATGTTTAAACATAAATACAGCTCTCCACATCATCATCCGCCATGGTTGTTGTTTTTCTTGCCGTTTCTGCGCAGCAAGACGCAGAATAGTGACGTTTGTCGGGTATTAATGGCGTTTAGGTTGGATGAATGCGACCTGGCCTTCAGACACAGGTCGCATTTGAAAAGATCAGGACCACAGAGCCAAGCGGCCGGGGTCGCATTGGAAAAAATCGCATCTGTGTTATTCAGACTTCCATGAAAAGATCGGATTTGGGTCACTTCAGCCTGCAGTGTGAATGTAGCCATGAATATTCATTATCCTCTACTGGCAGTACTCCAGAACTTTCAATGCCAGGAAGCGACCATCTTGCAATGACTTGCTATAAACTGACAGTTTAGCCTAGTCAAAGACCAACTGATATGAATTAAACTGATCAACAGCAACTCTTGATTTCTAGCCTAACCTAACGTCAGAAAAAAGGCCAAATTACCTCCTTGGAATGCTGGTAAGTTTAGCAAAGGCCTGGCCATCAACCATTCATTTCTCTTCAGGCACTGGAGAACAGACGTTACCTATCTCTGTTCTATGGTGTGGAAATAAATACATTACTATAAACCAAATAGAAATACAATTTCATCTTATTTTAAGGTTTTCTGAGGTATTTTTCTTATAAAGTCCAAATCATTTAATCCAAGTGAGCAATAGCAAAATATGCAAGCAGCACTTCTCTTTAGTTTGATAACATGACCAATTAGCTGTGGCTCCTGTCATGTTATCATTAGAAACCGAGTTGTTTGTTCAATAAGGAAATAATAGGTGTGTTCCAATGTTGAATATGTTTGAATAATTGCAGTTTTTTCACTGTGTTTGTGTGTTTTTGCGTACTGAGGCTCTGGTTTTTGCTCATCCTATTAACTCTGTCAGCTTCCCATGTTAATTTGTACCTTCTGGCCCCTGCTGAACATCATTTAGCAAACTGTTGTTTTTATCTGTAAAACTGTGTTGTTGTGTGCTATGCTAACTGCTTTATTCAGTATAACAGTGCAACGATTGTCTCTTATGTTGTTGTTTTGTTTTTTGTTTTGTTTTTTCTGTGTTTGTTTGTGTTCTGCATGCTAATCTTGGCTTATTCCGGACTTGTGCTTTTTGGTAAGTTTTTTTGGAACCAAGTTCCTGTAACTTCTTTGAATTTTAGTTGATGTACCTTTTGTTTTGTGAAGTACATTTTTGTAGCTGTGTTCAAATGTGATGAGGTGGGTTTTGCTTTGCTCCCCCCTTTCCCCACTGCCAGCAGCACCTTTTTTCTTTCACTTTCTCTCCTCCATCCACTGTGTGACTGATCTATCTGGATGTTAAACTACCTGGTGTGAAAGCTGCTTTTCTGCTGGTTGGTGATTTAATGACCAACTGGTTCCTGATTGGGTGACAAGCTGACTGCAATGAGGAACCCTGAAGGGCATCAGTCTAAGAAGCTAAATTGGGTCTGAAAAGTTTATTCAAAATAAAACAATTGAACCTGAAAAAAGGAGCTGAACCCAAACAAAGAAATTAAAACAAACCAGTTTTGCAACTGAAAAAAAGGGAAAACAAAGTTTTACACAACCATTCAGATTAAAGTTAAATTTTAGTTTTTGAGGGGAAACTCTTTGTTGCAGCAGCTCTGTGTAGCATCCTCTCCCTGTGAAGCTGCTTCCAGAAGCTGTAGATGGTGCTGGAGCTCAGGAAGCTCCAGCATCATCTACGCTGCAGCATTTTACTTTACTAAACCTACATTTACCTTATCACCTATATCTATCTATGAGTGTGTGTGTGGGGAGGGGGTTAAAGGGTCTTTGGAGCTTAAACGTCTAATGTTCAGGGTAAAGATTCTTGGTTCAGATTAAACTCTTCTCTCTGGTGAATCATTTTCTGAAGCCTTTTCTGGAAGCATCCACCCTGCTCTGCTGCTCAGATCTATTATTTTTAGGGAAAATCTTTCCAGCATGAACAGCTTTAGCTTTGAATGTAGCGGTTTGAAATTCCCACTGACGGATACCCTGAAGTAAAAATGCAGTTTCATGATGTTAATTTAGGGGTGGAATAAGAAAAGTCATGAACTGACTGCAGTTATTTAAAATGACCCATGATTCCTTCATTTAGCACCCAGGATCATTTCCAAACAGCCCAGCTGCTTCTCTTTCAGCCAGCTGACAAGAAGCTGCATTATTTTACACTCTGAATAGACAGAAAGCCAAAGAATTAGCACTGCCCCTCCCCCACCTGTTGCTACAAACAGTCGTTTTGCCTAAAAGCTTTGGCTTTTTGAGAAATTTTCTGGTTGTAAGAAAAGTAGTCTGTCAAAAAAAGTTATCCAACATTTTTTTACTCATTAAAATTTATGTTAATTTAACTGCAGTAGGAAGAAGTGTCACCTGAATAAAAGCAGATCATTTTTTCTTTGAAACCCTTTTGAATGACAATAATTCATGGCATTCTTTTTTACTAAAGGTTATTTGTCTGTGAGAATCTAGTATGACGTATCTCTACCCTTTAGCTAACTTTTATTATCCTTTACTACCTCTATTGAAGGAAAGATGATTTTCCCATAATGCAAAGCAGCTGCAGAAAAACAAACAACCAAAAAAAGCTAAATGATTGTGAAAATTCACCTCATCTTTAATGGTTTTACAGCAACAGTTGGCTCAGCTGCAGAAGGAGAAGTCTGAGATCCTGAAGAACTTGGCTCTCTACTATTTCACCTTTGTGGATGTCATGGAATTCAAGGCAAGTAAAGAAAACAGTCGTTTTCTAATGTTTCTTAACTGCAGTGCTTAAAGCAATGACATCTGTCTGTAATTAATATTGTTGTTCTTCCAACATTGGCTCCGGTGATTAATGTAATGCTGTGAATATTTTCCATTTTATAAGGCAAATTCTTCTTTGGGTTATTCCCAGACTATTCCCAGTTCTTTCTGCTAAAGCAAACCAGCTTATTGTGCTTTTAAGTCTTATTCTGCGCATTTTATTGGACTGAATCTTGAAAGTTTTAATGCATAGGGAGCTTTGGCAATCAAGGGTTATTCCTTTGACAGAACAATGAATGGAGGAACCTCGCTATCCTCTCAGCAACTCTGTCATATGCTGCCGTGGGTTAGCATTTTAATCTATGGTCACTGGCATGAGCAGCCACATTTCCTTGATGTTGAGTCTCTTCTAACTACGACAAGTCTCTCCATCACGGAAGATGCAGCCTTGCAGTCGAGACCGTTTGGCATTGCAGGATAAATGCATTTCTCAGTTGCTGGTGAAGATTCTCAGTCATCCAGGTCATAGTCATTCTAAAGAAAGATTAAAAACAATCCACTGCACGTCGCTTCCAAGTTTGAAGACGTTTCCCTTCCCATCCAGGAAGCCTTTTCAATTTAAAGTCAGAAATAGCGTTGAGTTGCTTTATACAATAGCCCAACAAAGCCTTGTTTTTGCTTCGGCAAGATGCAAATTGAAGCGGACATATGGCTCCAGCCCTTTGGAATCGGGGTCGTTTGTCTACTGACACCCCATCAGAGACATAGACAGGTATGGGACATTGCAGGCTAACAAAAGAAGCCAAACCACCCCCTATTCTGACACTTGCATTGAAAAAAGCTTCATGGATGGGAAGAGAAATGTCTTTAAACTTGGAAACAAAGTCCCTTGGATTGTTGTTGAACTTTCATGGAACATTTATCAGTTGTTTTTTGGTAACATTTAAATGTGCATAGCGACAATATGTACTACAAAAAGACCAAAAACCATTTGATCAGGATAAAATACATTTGTTTATTCAAAGCATCCACCCTAATAGTGTTTAGATTTAGTTCTATTTGAGCCTAAATAGAAATCCAGCACCAGGTGTAATGAGCTGGCGTAAATATTTTGGCACCATCTGCTGGCAGTATCCCAGAACTACAAGAAAGCCAGATGGCCACTACTAAATAAAGCCCAACCTTTCTGCCATTCCTCGCAGTAAAAGAATAGCTCAGTTTGATCGAGGATGAACTATATCGATTTAATAGATCAACCTACAGAATCTGGGGAGTTCTAATTAATCCTCCCTTCCTATCAAGAAGAAAGGAAGTAGACTACTTCCTTGGTTTCTCCAAGGGCTCATGCCCAGTATCGTACCTGCAATATTATTGTAAAAATGCACAAAGTGCGTTATTTACTAACAGGATGAGCAAAAACAAAGTGTAAAGAAAAATATCAATATGCTAACAGGGCCTGGTCAACTATTAGAATTGTATTATTGTATGCAACCCGTTAGTGACTGGCATAAAGGTTTAAAATGTATAATAATGTTACCTTTAGCAAAATAAATGAATAAAAAGGCTTTCCAGCTCAATAGTCAATATAAGCGTTTTTTATTTCAAGAGTTTTAAGGTGTGTTTTTCTGCTTTCATCAGGACCATGTGTGCGAGCTGCTCAACACAATTGATGCCTGCCAAGTGTTCTTCGACATTGTAAGCTGGGTCATTTTCACTTTTTATTTTAGACCATCTTTTACTTTTACCTGGAAGCTCTAATGGGAATAAAGGCATTTTAATTATTGAGGCTTCACTACTTTTTAAAACTGTGATCTGTTTTGTGGAGGTTGTTATTTCTAGATGTTCCTGTTTTTGTTTCTCAGACTGTGAACTTTGACCTGACCAAGAACTATCTGGACCTGGTGGTGACATACACCACTCTGATGATAGTCCTCTCCCGCATAGAGGAGAGAAAGGCCATCATAGGACTGTACAACTATGCCCATGAGATGACCCATGGAGCCAGGTGATTAATGAAAGCTTAGTTTAGTTGCTCTTTTAGTTTGAATCATCCAGACCTGATGCTCTGTGCCATCCAACTCTAATAAAGCTTAAGCAGAGGCTATAACGTGTGTATTAACCCAGGATGTTTGGCTTTCAGTGACAGGGAATACCCCAGGCTGGGTCAGATGATCGTCGACTACGAGAACCCTTTAAAGAAGATGATGGAGGAGTTTGTACCACATGGAAAGGTGCCTATTCTGCTCTTATTAGGGATGTTAAATAAATGCTTTATTAGATAAAGATTTGTTCCAGTTATTCAGTAAAATGTCCACCTTAGAGTTTCTTTCAGTGCTGCTATATTACCGCCATCCACTACAGGATGTTGTTCATTCCTATGGGAAGCTCATTTGGATTTGCAACAGAAGTAACGCCAAAGCGGAGGGATGCTAGGGCAGAAACACGAATGGATTCAAAGTCCAGTTTGGGATTATTTGCACTCTTTAATGATGACAAGGATGCTGAATGACATCATTTAGTCCATCTAAATAACGGCACTTTATCCATTGTTTTGAAGGCGCTGCTTGCAGATCAAAATGTCTTCCAGCACTGAATGATGTGCTAAAAACATAGAGCTATAACACAGTTCGCATCCGCTTTATTGAAATTAGGTAGCATATAGTCTGATGGTATGTCAGAGGGACATACCCTGTCTGTTAATGATCTCTGTTAATTGGAAATCATGTTTACATACATTGTTTATCCATTTTAAATCAATAAGCTAGTAGGTTACTGTTTTGTTATATCTTCTAAATAACAGTAGTTTAAATAATGTGTAAGAAACCAGTAGTTTGTTTATTAATGTGGGAGTGGTGGCCTAGTGGTTAGAGCACTGAAATTAGAGCAGGTAAATTTCTCGAGTGTGAGATCAATAAATTTCAATTATTATTATTGATTCAGACGGAAAAGTGCAAAACACCCACTAAGAGTCAGAGTCCTGGCGATGGAGGTGAATGAAGGGTGGGCTGTTAATTTAGGTTGCTTCGGTTTTACATCCGACTGCTTCTTTCAGCCTGCGACAACGAACAAACTCCTTTCCATGATTGACTCTTGTTTTTCCTGGAGCACAGTCCCTTTCACATTTGCCGTTGTTTCAAGGGGTGGTGTGAAGGGAGAGGCATGGTTGTGCATTTTCAAAACTATAGCTTGCTGAACCGTTTTTCCAAGATCTCCTACGGCTCCTTTAAAATAACTCGTAAAATACTCGTAAGTCCACAGTGTGTCTTTAGTCTGTATGTGATAAAGCTGCTATAATAACTAGAATATAACGATGTATCAATTTTGATAAATTCAGCATAGTTAAAATGAGTTAATGGAAAGAACAAACTAATAAAAAAAAAAGTCCTTTTATAAATTAATTGTAGGTTTACTGTAATTTTCGGACTATAAGCCGCGACTTTTTTTCCCAATTTTTCTACCTTGCGGCTTATCTATGGACTTTTTTACAGCTAACGGCCACTAGGGTAATACCTAAATCTATGGATTTTACCATCCACCATGTTGACGCCACATTTGCTTCAACACACAAGTACGGTAGCCGCGCGCGGAAATGCGGAGGTACTCCGGAAGCAGAGTGGTACGAGACAGAACGACAGAGAAAGACGGACATTGCGAGCGCAAGACAGTTTGTGTGACACCCAGTTTGTGTGACACCCTCATTATGGAAAAAAAACCTACCGGTAGAAATCCTCTCTGTGAACGAACCATATGGTAATTAAACATAAAAAGCCTGCGGCTTATTGTCCGGAGTCCTGTGCGGCTTGTATATATACAAATCGTGCAATTTAGCTTCTGCGGCTTATATTCAGGTGCGGCGAATAGTCCGAAAATTACGGTATTGATAAGATCAATCAACTTTAGATTAACTTAATTGATAACTTGCATCTCTGTGCGGTCTGATAATATAACAAGAGGAGAAGATTTTATTTTCTACAATAGGGGTATGCATTTTGTGTTGTTTGTTTTAATGTGGTGAATTTGCTCCTTCTGTTTCCTTGCAGTCCCTGTCTGATGCATTGATCAGCCTTCAGATGGTCTATCCCAGGAGAAATCTGTCTGCTGACCAGTGGAGGAACGCTCAGCTGCTCTCACTGATCTCTGCTCCTTCCACAATGCTCAACCCTGCCCAATCAGACACTGTTAGTTCTCAACTGCCTCTTTGAGATGTTACAAAATGTGTTACAAAAATGTGTCCTGTAAAATCTTCAAGGAGTTCAGCAGAAAGAACTTATTTTGGTTTTGTCTCTGCTCAGATGCCTTGTGAATACCTCTCACTGGACGCTATGGAGAAGTGGATTGTGTGTAAGTTTTACTGAACCCTAACCTGGGCCTCTGCCACGGCAATAAATATATATTTTGATAGAAAGATTTCCGGTCAGGACCTAAATGCTTTTTTCTGTCTAATCACTATAAATTTGCCACTAGATGGCCTCAGTGTCCACATGAAGATTATACCACGTGACAAGAAATGAACCATTTATTCCAACGAATTAGCATAAGAGCTTGATGGCTTAAACCAAGCCTCATCTTGACGTCACTAGACGTTTCCATGTAATGTGGAAATAAATGTCGGCTCTAAAAACGATTAGAGCTGCAGTGTGTAATAGTTGCAGGGATTTACTGACAGAAATGTAATAATCACATCCATCATGGCGTTTCAATTCAGTATTGATTTCCTGGCCCAATGATTCGATTATTTTCAATACTCAAGAATACACCACGATTCGATTTGATTAATTTGATGAATTGTTTTTTTTTTTTTTGTTTTTTTTACACCTTACAGGTTAGACAATGTTTCAAATTTGAAATAAATCAATGAAAGCTGTAATATCATAATGCATTTTTTTGTTTTTAGAAACAACAGCAAATAACAGAAGTAGAAAAATTGCACTCCACCTATTCCTATTAAAACCTCATTCACTGAAAATAATAATACCCCTGTGTTATAGATTCTGAAATGCCTTGCATAAAAAATATACAAAATCAGTGCAATGAGTGCAATGCAATACCTCGCTCCAGACGCCCCTCGCCTCCTCCACAGACGCTTCCGCTGCACACTTCCCAGATTGTAGCTGACCGCAGACAGTGCCGCAGACAGAGGAGGCCAGCTTGTTTTGTTTTTTTATGACCGAAATTGCGGAAAACAACATGTGAAGTTTGACCCGCTAGAAGAGCTGAGGTGTGCCGAGAACGCTGGGACCCCTTTTTTCCACCTGGATCCCTGCTTTTTGGCCCTCATGTCCCTCCGTCGTCGGACTAAACCGCCTCAACTTCGCCGCCGTCGTATTTTTGACCCATCACAGCGTAGCACAGACCACGCCCAATATTGAGCATAATTGAAAATGTCTGTGTCAAGCTTCCACTGCAACACACTGCTGTAAGAGTATAACCAGGAAGCAGGTAGGAGTGGGCAAAATAGGTTTACGCCACCGCAGCACGGGAGGGAGAATTACACCCAGGAGCAAATGGATAAAAATAGACCGGAGGAAAAAAACATGAATCGATTCTGTTGCGGACGCACGATACATCGGATCATCGGCTGTTGGATCGATGCATCGATACAAAACGATATTATTTACGCCCCTATATGACATCATCATGACGGGTTAGCGTTGATGATGTCGACAGTGCGATGGAAATCAGGGAAGTAGATAATGGAGAGCAACACGTAAACACAACATGTAGAATTAGGATTATTTGGTCACACAGACCAAGTCGGTATACACCTAAACCATACATTCCTCGGTTACTTTCTCTGAGCTTCGAATCTTACCTCATGGGCTGAAGTCACCCCGCTAGCACCTCTCCCTCGCCTGGCCCTGACTGGACGCCCACTGTGGCCTCTTTTCCCCCTTCCATCTAATAACCCTTTGCTAAACTCCAGACTCAGACTCTGTAAACAGCAAATGTATGCTTCCAACCAACACAAACTATAAACTAAACAACTGCAATTACATCTGTTTATATCACTATAGCAGCTCACTAAAACAAGGCGAAAATGTGGAACAAATATCTGGTACATTTGCTATCTTAGGCCTGTAGAAATATATATTACACAGAGTAAAAAAAATACTATTTGTAAAAGTATCCTTGTAAAAAACTTCCTCATCGCTTGACAAGAAAGGTGATGCGGACATTGCGGTTGGCACTGTGTACCATGAAGGCCTCCGTATTGTTGGGGAGGGACAGGCATGAGAGGAACTGTTCATGTCGCTGCAGTTTGCAGTCTGACCATTAGATGTAACTAATAATCAAACACTGTAGCTATAATGTGACTTTGGCTAACTTTATTTCATTAAGTCTGATCACAAAACTCCTATGCATTCAGTTCTTTATTGAATTACATTATATTAAAATGTAAAATCTGCTTCTCAGGCGTTGGGAAGATAAGCCTCATGTCTAGCTTTATCTAACAGGTGTGCAGCGAATACTTTTGTGCAATTTGGACAACAAAACATGCTCAATTTCAGGTTTCAAAATGGAGAATTAATAGAAAATGTTTCTTCCCATCATATAAGGCTGTTAGATTTGGGAGGAGAGCTGCATACCTCTTCTGAAGCAGGGTAGCGAACTGCCCAACATTTGACGCCGTCCTCTATGCTCTCCCTGCAGTTGGGTTCATTTTGTGCCACGCGGCGCTGAACAGCGACCCGGCAGCGCTGTCCCTGTGGAAGCTGGCGCTGCAGAGCTCCACCTGCCTCTGTCTGTTCAGGGACGAAGTCTTCCACATCCACAAGGCTGCAGAGGACCTGTTTGTTAACATCAGAGGGTAGGAGCTTATAAACACACACACCCCATTTGTCCTACCGTTCCGTCCAAGAAATCCTTTAGATTATTCAGAAGTTTCCTCGCAGAGACAAAAGGAGGAACCCAAAGATTGATTCCTGTCTTTTTGCTTTTTGTCAGGTATAACAAACGCATCAATGACATCAGAGAGTGCAAAGAACAGGCGCTGTCCCATGCGTGAGTGTCACTGTAATCCCGTTAGCTTTCCTTTCATCATATCTTAACTTAAACACACAGAACCTTTATTTTCCCTCCCACTGTATATATTTTGTTCTCCTCTTTATGGCTTAGCTTTTCTTTATTTTTTTTTTATGTGTCATGTCAGTTTCTCTTTCTCCCCACTGCATCTTCCTCCGGGAGTCTCATTCTGAAACTTTTCCTTCTTTACCCGTTCTATCCTGTGTTCTTTGTCTCATCTCTGCTTCTATGCTTATTACTTATGCCATGTTTTCCTTTCATCCTGAGTGTCGCTTTGCTGTCACTCGACTTACTCTTACTTTCTCTCCTCTTTGGGATTGTCCTGAAAGTGTCAAAATCTAGTTTTAATCATGCATCTTGTATTAAAGACTGCCTCCTTCTGTCTGTCTGTCTGCAGTGGCTCCATGCACAGAGAGAGACGCAAGTTCCTACGATCCGCTCTGAAGGAGTTGGCAACTGTGTTAGCCGACCAGCCTGGACTTCTAGGCCCAAAGGTAACAAAGAAAACCCTACAAGCACCTTTTGGTTTAAGCCCTTCAGCACGGATCCCGTCTTGATAGTATGAGCACTAAGGAGCTGGTATGGAGGGGATTTTCTTCCATTATTGTTGCAGGCAAAGAAAGCATCCCAAAAACGGAAATTTTGAAGAAAAGTTTAAAAATGTTTTACTAAAAAAAGGTTTTAGTGTAACTTTGCTCTTTGCTTAGATTTTATTTTGTTTTATTCTTTCAAAAATTTTTTTTTTTTTTTTTACAGGTCTTTTTTTTTTTTTTTCAAACTTGAAGTTTTACAAAATGGCATTCTTTTTTGAAATCTGAAAAAAAGAAATGACAAAAATGGAATTTAAAAAAGAAATTTAAAAAAGTGCAATTAGAAAACAGTTATTAAAAAATAAAAATCATTATTTTTAAATACATTTAATAGAAAAGTAAAATTAGAGAAAACAGCTGAATTGCATTTTTTTTTCTTTGCATAATGTATTGACATTTTTTTCACTCGTGGGGGCGGCCTTTCCTCTAGAGCAGGGCTCGGCTACCAAACTATTCAAAGAGCCATATTGGACCAAAAACACAAATCAGTCTGGAGCCGCAAAAAGGTTAAAGCCTTATATAAGCCTTGTATGGCAACCCAGGCTCTAAGTGTATGAGAACACTATAAAAAAAAGCCTGTTTGGACTTAAACATTTATAAGTATTTATGATTAAATGCATCCTGTGACTACTCTGCTGCATCATATTTGGTGCTTTAAGTTTAAATTCCATTACTATATTAATCTATTAGATTTTGTTGCATTGATGAAATTATAGAAAGAAAATAAAGAAATCAGATTTTTGGTGTCATTTTTATTTTGAGAATTTGGGGGGGTGCAATGGAAGAAAGTTCCCATTCCTGAACCAGAGCGCTACCTGTTAAATCTGCAAATGGTTTTCTATGCTTGCAACAAACTAGCAGCAGTAGTGGAGTTTGGTGATTCAATCCACTTCAATCTCAATTCAGTTCAGTTTATTTCTATAGCGCCAATTCACAACACAAGTCATCTCAAAGCACTTTACAGTTAACCAGATCATCCAGTCAGATTGATTCAAATCCACTTCAAATCCACAATCCTCTTCTCCCAACTTGGTGGTTGGCTGCATATTTAGCATTCCTTCCCTGGACATGTCTTTCCAAATTTCTCTATTATTTGACAACTTCTCATTACAAAGCAAACATGTAGGCAATCCTTCTACATTGTAATGAAGGTAAATAATCCCTTTTGGAATCCGTGGTCCGAGACACCCACCACTTTGTTTACGACAGTCACCTGCCTGGCACCATGTCACGCTGAAACGTGTCTTGCAGGCTATGATGCTAATATTATATATATATATTTAAATGTTTAAATTTAATAGTTGACATTCATTTCATATACAACATTAAACACCATTGGAAAACATAATAAATGATTGTTTGACAGCCTGCACACCATATTAAAGCAAACATTTTCATATATTTTTGAATAAGCTCCAGGGAGCCGTATATCAGGCTTAAAGGGAATTTTATCTGTGAAACGTAATTTGAAAAAATAGAATTTGAAACTCTGTAGACAATCTGTAGAAAAAAAATATCAATAATAATAAACAACATTTAACATAACAGAACCAGTGAGGTGATTTAACCCATCCTCTCCTACACACACTGGAAACTTTTTTTAATAACATCACATATTTATTCAATGGATGCTATTAAGTTGTTATTTATATATATATATACAATCTTTAACGGATATAATAAACCCTCGGAGTCTCTGTTGCATTCTGCTAAGCATGATGGGTAATGGCTTACTTATTCAGTTTTTCTTTCAGTCTGATGTGTTACTATTCCCCATATGAACATCTCTATTCCTCTGGTCCTCCAGGCATTATTTATTTTCATGGCGTTATCGTTCGCACGAGATGAAATCATCTGGCTGCTCCGACATGCAGACAACATCCAGAAGAAAAGCACAGATGATTTCATAGACAAGTAAGCAGAGCCTGGCAGCTTCCTGTGGCCTCCTTCTTCATTACCAGGCTGATGGTTCTGACATGTTGTTGTTCTTCAGGCACATTGCAGAGTTGATCTTCTACATGGAGGAGCTCCGAGCTCACGTCAGGAAGTACGGCCCTGTCATGCAGCGATACTACGTCCAGTACCTGTCTGGCTTTGATGCAGTCGTTCTGAATGAGATGGTGCAGGTGAGTAGTGCTGCTTCATTAGATCCCCATGTTTAGCAGTCAGCAGTTTTTCCCATAAAATGTCCTTAGTTCTGTGTTGTTTCTTCTAATGTTTCTTTTTAGTTGACACTTAGAAATGACTATAGGATCAAAAGTATGAAGTTGTTGGTAGAGATATCCTGTTCATGTGACCCGGTGGTTATAAAAAAGTTGGTTGGTTGTTCTCATGCCATTTGATGTTGTTCTCTGTTTGAGTGATGTCCCTTTTCCAGCATTCCATTCTACTAAATAAGTAATGAGTATCTAGGATTCATGCTGATATCGTATAGGATCAATTCTTAAAGGTGTAATAAATGTATTGTAGCAAAAAATTAAAATCATGGAATCTCTAGTTTTTGAAGTTGAATCCAGAATTAATTTTATTGCTTTTGAAAGTACCTTTGCTTTTTTCAAAAAAAAAATGTTCTCGCTGAAATGTATTCATTCTTTTTTTTAAAGTCTCTATATCATACAGAGTTTTAGAAACTGAATTCTTTTCCAATCACGTCTTAGAGATCACACTCTGTTCCCCTCTGGGGGCGGGCTTTACTCTGGAGGGAGGAGTGGTGGCTTGTTGCTATTGGTTTCCATGGCGATAACATGTTTATTGGTTAAGGCTGAGCGGTTGAATTGAGCTTGAAGTGACAAGAATGTGATCTTTGAAACACAACTTGAAAAGAATACAGTCAGTATAACTCAATCTGAAAAAACTGAGAAAAAAAAATTGACACGAAAATAAATGAGAAAATAACATGTTACATTTACGTGAAAAAAAATTGTTAGAAAAATAAGAAAACAGCAAAGTTACTATCTGAGCCTTATTGATTAAGAAGTGTTTTAAAGTTTCATATCCAGACTGCATTTATTTATTTTCAAGTTTCCGTTCACAAAATGTTGTCTTTGCTAACGGAAGAAAAACAAATAACAAATTTCTATCTTCGTTGTTATTCCTTTAAAAAACTGAATTTGAAAAAATAAAAAATAGAATAGTCTTCTCGGGGAAAACATTTGGTTCTATTTTAATTTCTGTTTTTGGGCTTATTTAAACAGAACCTGTCGGTTTGTCCAGAGGATGAATCTATCATCATGTCTTCATTTGTCAACACCATGACCTCCCTGAGCGTCAAGCAAGGTCAGTTTCAATGTAACTCTGTGATGTTTGTGTCAGAAGAAAAACTCTGAGGTAAAAAATGGAATTGGACCAAGGAACCAATCACTGGGGGTCCTGAGCCAGTCAGCAAGTAGCGGCTGGCCAATAGAGGGCGCCACCCAACCCACTTGATGACCTTGATTAAGACATACAAAAAACAGATCTAATTATAAAATTTAAATATTTCAAAAAATATATTTATATATATTTTTTTTATTTATTTTTTTTTATGTGCAAGATAAATATTTGATCTTTGATCACGTGTAAAGCTGTTTCGTTCATTGTGGAATTTCCACCCAAAATCTTTGGCTATTGACTCTCGTTGAAAGCTGCTGACAAGAACTGACGTCTTAGTCTTGGGCTGCTGATTGACGAGTCGAGTTGCAGAAGTTAGAGATGATTTGAGAGAGAGAAGTGGCACAAAAAAAAATGAAGTGGAGTTACTTAAAGCAAACACCAAGCAAAGCTTGAGCTTAAGGTGTTAGAACCTGATCAGCTGAACATTAATCAGCAATCTAAAGACAGATGGAGACACTGTGTCTTTTCCCAGGACCTGGTTTAGCTAAAAGGCTTGGCTAACAGGATGCAGTGAGGCTTAACGCTTTATTGTGCTTTCCCTGCCCAGCATGGATAAAGACAGGTTAGGACTCATTTAAAGCACTTTTTAGAAAAGGCAAAGAAGAAAAAACAATCTCTGATTCACATGGAAAATAATAGAATATACTGTACTTTTTCTAGGTGTTTGTTAATTTGTATAGTTGCTCTTAAATAAACACATTACCAGAAAAAAAAAGTATTTTTATGTATCAAAAAAATGTAAAGCTAACTAATAGCCTCTCCATTATTAAACTGGTACATTATTTTCATCATATCAGATCATACAAAACACAAATTTACCTTCACAAAACTTCATAAGGGCAAGATTTATGCACAAAAAGTAAACCTGTAAATGAAATTATGTTTTTGTTTTTATAAAGTGTTTTTATAATGTTTTTGCTGTTGACAATCAGAAATATACTGGTGTGATAACTTAGTATACGTTTGATTGGGTTTTGATATACATCTATTTTAAATTCATTGTCCGATGTTTAAAGAAAATGAAGCGGCTGTAATCCTGCTCCTCATACTGAAGGCGTTTTGTTTTCTGGTGTTGATTTCTGCAACCAGGAACAATGAAGCTTTTAAAAGAATGATAATTTTAGTTTCCATATCTGAGTAAATGACTGGTTTCTTTCAGTGGAAGATGGAGATGTGTTTGACTTCAGGGGGATGAGACTGGACTGGTTCAGGCTGCAGGTAGAAACACAGCAGGAAACATTTTGGCTGTTTTTTTTTCCCCCCCTTTCTTTTTGACGTGTTTGTTTCCTTCTCCCCCAGGCTTACACCAGCGTTTCTAAGGCAAGCCTCGGTATAGCGGACCACAAGGAGCTGGGTAAAATGATGAACACCATCATCTTCCACACAAAGATGGTGGATTCCCTAGTGGAGATGTTGGTGGAGACATCGGACCTGTCTATCTTCTGGTAAGAAAGAAAATCTGCCACTAGTTACTTTTTGATGATTAGAAATCTTCTCTATATTCTCTCCTTTTCTTGTTGCTGTTTCCAGTTTCTACAGCCGTGCATTTGAAAAGATGTTCCAGCAGTGTTTGGAGCTTCCCTCCCAAAGCCGACACTCCATCTGCTTCCCTCTGCTCTGCGCTCACTTCATGTCCTGCACACATGAGCTTTGTCCTGAGGAGGTGAGGGAGCTGTAAGCCCGCCTCACTGAGGAGGGATACTCTGAGACACAAAGAGACTCCAGTTTGGGGTTTTACTTGATTAGAACATGAAGATGTTTTCAGCTGCAGGTTTAAAGATGATGCGTTAGACCCAGAGATGACTCAGAACCAGAATCAGAAACACTGGCTGCATCGGTGGATGGAAAATGTTCCATAGAGCCAAATATTCTGTTCAAAAACTAAAAAAATGTGAAACTTAAAACTATTTCTGAAACTGCAAACTATAACAAAGGCATTTTTTTAAACTAATGGAGGTAAATTTGGGCCATGAATTTCCCCCATTTTTTTTAAACCGATTTAAATAATTTTAATCTCTAATTTATTAAAACTGAGGAAAAAAAAGTAAACTTAAAATAAATGTTTAAAACTAGTTTTCTGTTTCATATTTATTTTCATATTCAAACTGAAAATCAAACTCAGTGTGGGGGCGGGACTTGGATGGAATGTTGACTGACAGCTTTGTTACCTGAATAAAATATTCCAAGTTGCTGCATTCAGGAAGCGTGGGAATTAGAACTGTCTTTCACACATAACCAATACTCTATGTTTACATATATAAGGTCAGAGATGGGAAGTAACTAAGTACAAATACTTTGTTACTGTGTACTCAAGTAGATTTTTCTGATATTTTACTACTTTACTTTACTACTTATTTTTATGGCGACTTTTTACTTCTACTCCTTACATTTTTACACAAATATCTGGTACTTTCTACTCCTTACATTTTAAAAAAATTGTCTCCGTTACTTTTAGTTTTGAATCATTTTCAATGGAGATATCAAATTTTATTGTTTTAAAATTTCTTGACACATTTGTCTCAGCTGATAGCAGTTGAGACAAATTTGTCAAGAAATTTTAACATCAACATTTTTTGGAGCTTTTTATTGTGGGTTTGAAGTGGAAAAGAATGATCTGTAAAAGGCAAGTGGAAAAAATAGGAACTTGGTAAAACTCAATATCAAAAACAGAAATTTGGGAAAATTTCTATTTAAGTTCAATCTATAATCATAAAATTCAATTATAAAATGTATAAAAATAAAACAAGGAAAAAAATACAAGTTGGGGCAAAAAATTGTTTTAAATCTAAAAAAAACCTGAAAAGTTACGAAACCTCTTTTTTAATTACAAAGTAGTTTTTGTTCTGAATTGCATCCTTTTTTAAATTTCCATTTATAAAACAAAAGTTTTGGAGTGGATTGGACATGGACATAATTAAATATCTGATCTGAAATGTAATTGAACTGAAAAACAAAAGAAAATAAAATGACCTTTATTGTTTATATGGACCAAAGCAACTGGAACGAAACAGCTCATCAGAAATGTGTGATGTAAACATGGCGTATCAAGTGAAAACGTATCCCATTAAGCACGGGCCCATTCAGGTCAGTTTGCCTCATTCAGAATAACGTGACCCCAATAAGCTGCCCATCTTCAGATGGATGTTATTTCATCCATACGGATAAAATCCATACGGATATGCTTATGTGACTTATTTATTGTCCAATCAGCCGTTTATTCTGATTACTTCAAGTGTTGCAGGAGATCATTGCTGCCGCACATGGTCCTTTTATTTTGAGTAAAATATTTGTGGGAATTTTTTAAATTTGATGTTAATTGAGGTGTGATAACCCTGTTCTAAACATGGCATCAACCTGGTTTCTTTCTTTTTGGTTTGCTTCCTCAGCTGCTGCCCAAACACTGCGCTAAAACTATCAGCCAGGCTGTGAATAAGAAGAGCAAGAAGGCAACGGGAAAGAAGGGGGAGCAAGAGAGGGAAAAACCTGGAGTGGAGAGCATGAGGAAGAACCGGCTAATGGTCACCAAGTCAGTAGCAGAAGCAACTGGATCAAAACTCTCCCCACTTTACTCAGCATCTCGCTTTTATGTCTCCTTTAAAATCCTGTCATTACAGAGCTAGAGAGCACTTAGCATTAGCTTTAACTTCTTCTATCAAACTGTTGGAACTTATCTGACTTCCTTTGTTTGTTTCCTTCGTCCCAGTCTGGATAAGCTCCACACAGCGCTGTCAGAGCTCTGCTTCTCCATCAACTACGTTCCCAATCTGGTGGTGTGGGAGCACACGTTCACACCGAGAGAGTACCTCACCTCGCACCTGGAGATCCGCTTTACCAAGTAACCAACAAACACAGCATCCTTTAAAAGACTTTAACACTTTTGTCCAGTTTAGTTACTGATGCCGTGGTTATGGAGTTAGAATAGAAAATCCCTTTATTGTGGTAACAAGATAAACAAATACTGTTCACCTGGAGAATAAATAACAAATATGCAGCTATGGACATTTGTACAGTAATGGATATTTGAAAATAGCAGCAACATCAGAGATGTGCAAAATGACAGCAGCAGGTTATTTAACTGACTAAGATAGAAACTGAGCAGAATCAGCATGAATGGAAGAACTGGTTGAGGTTGTTGGGAACAGTGGTGGTTCTAGAGTCTTCCAGCTGCTGGGAGGAAGGATCTGTGATAACGCTCCCTGGTGGTATTTAAGGTGCAGCAGTCTGTCTATAGAAGGAACTGTCCAGTTCAGCACCAGCTTCAAGCATGGAGGGGGAGACATTAT
The DNA here is from genome assembly GCA_018398635.1 of Cyprinodon brontotheroides. Lineage (NCBI taxonomy): Eukaryota > Metazoa > Chordata > Actinopteri > Cyprinodontiformes > Cyprinodontidae > Cyprinodon > Cyprinodon brontotheroides. Next base: position 1,563,532 of record JAGKQL010000051.1, read on the forward strand.
CTAACAGAGACGTTCATTTAGTTAGGATCCGTCTGTTTCCCACCTCCTGCACTGAGTCCAGAGGGCATCCAATCACAGAGCTGGCCTTCCTCATCAGCTGATCCAGCCGCTTTCACTCAGCTACAGATAAGATGCCACAACATTCCTAGAAGGTCTTTAAGGCCGGGCAATTGATTGCAATTGTAGTATAATGCGTCAAGTCTCAAGTCTTGAGAGCTCAAGTCCAAGTCAAGTCTCAAGTCTTGAGAGCTCAAGTCCAAGTCAAGTCTCAAGTCTTGAGAGCTCAAGTCCAAGTCAAGTCTCAAGTCTTGAGAAGGCCTGTCGCAATAATCAATTAATCGCACAAAAAATTCTAATCACTTGATTCATTTAAAAAAGTGCAATAATTTTCATGCTTGCTTGTTTCTCCTTGTGTTTTCATCTCCGTCACTGAGACGGTATAGCTTAAAGGTCGCTATTATATCTATGGAATTATCATTATCTTGAACTGCTAAATGAAAAATACAATTAAAAAAGCACACGCAAAATTTTTTCCAGATAAATTTTGCATTTTCTTACAGTATTTACCTGACATTTGTGGTTACAACTTTTTCTAGTTTTAGCAGTAAATGTCTGCTCTTTTATTGAAAATGAGGACTGTGGAAAAAAAAACAATCACAATCCTGCCGTCCACGTACTGTTGCGTCAGTGACGTCAGTGTGTTGCACAGGGAAAAATATGGTTTATGGTTTTCTTTCATTTTAATGTTAGTTTTATGCTTTGCATGTTTGGAGAGGAAGATATGATTTGTTTTTCTTTGTATTTTCTTCTTGAGCTTTGCATGTTTTGATGTTTCTTTTTTATATGATTGTTTTCCTTTATTTTAGACTTTTGAATTTTTCCTGCATGTTGGGTTGTTTTGGTTTGTTTTTCACTTGTGACAATCCATGCAACACTGGACTGAAGTAGTTGGGTCTGAGGAGGCGGAGTGCATTAATTGCGCTTGCAAGCAATTGCTGGATCGGTCTGGAAAGGGGTTTGGCAGCCAGGGAGTGGAACAGTGCTGGAGGGCCGCAGAGTCAGCTGTGGATCAGCCAGTGGGTGCTCCAGGCTGATCATCACTGCGCACCAGAAGCAGCATAACAAGCGGAGCCCAACTTCCAGCCTGTGATTTTTAAGGAAAACTCTTGATTTTTTAGGTTTTATCAGGAGAAGAAAAGGACTGTTTTATTATGCCACTTTTGCTGTGGCTTTTTGTATAAATAAAACACTTGAACTTGAGTGCTTCACGGTTTGGTCTTTTTTTTTTTTTTACCTCTTCTGTGTGCGGTTAAGGCGAGCGAGCCGATCAGTCAAGTTAGTAAAACAAAAACACTTTAAGTGTTTTACACTGGAATAAAAATATTGTTCACAAGTCGAAATCACGAGGCCTCAGTCGAAGTCTGAAGTCCTTAAAATGCAAGTCTAAGTCGAATCTGGAGTCATTAAATATGCGACTTAAGTGCTTAATTTCGAAAGTAACGAAGTCACAAACTTCAGTCCCCATCTCTGGTATAATGGAATCTGACTAAACTTAATTATCAAACAGCTGAAGTCAGATTATATTTAACAAGTGTGGAACATTGGAGTAGAACAAAGTGAAATCAAAACTAAATCTTTCAGTTGCAACATTGGTCCAAACAGAGTGGGTAGAAACCACTAGAAATGAATAAAAGTAGCGTTGGTGGACTGTTTAAGACTTTTACAAGTAAGAAATAAGTTGGGATGTGAGGAACAGAAGATCTCAGTTTTACTGTTTTCATAAAAACACAAGAGATAAAAATATAAAATGTTAGTAAGAGATCACAACGACAACAGAAAAGAGAACTTTTAACTTCATACTCTGAGCTCTGTGAACACTGCTGCTGCTGCTGCATGCTGGGACAGCTGTCAATCTCAAGGACGGACAAGTCTGCTCTGATACATGCTGGGTAAAGAGGGAGGGGTGATGACAACATTCAGGGATAACAAGAAATAAAGATTAAAGCTGTATTAATCCAGAAATTCAGAATAAACTTTGAAATAAAGCATAATGACTCCAAAGCAGAAAGAACGCGTCGTCATTTCCATTCAGCCTCTGACCCTCCCCTCTACTCCAGGTCTATAGTTGGGATGACCATGTACAACCAGGCCACTCAGGAGATCGCCAAGCCCAGCGAGCTGCTGACCAGCGTCCGGGCTTACATGACTGTGCTGCAGTCCATCGAGAACTACGTCACCATCGACATTACTCGAGTTTTTAATAACGTCCTCCTGCAGCAGACGCAGCACCTGGACAGCCATGGGGAGCCCACCATCACCAGTTTATACACAAACTGGTGAGTCAGACTCAATGTCTGCCAAGGTTCAGTTTCCTTTGCTGGTTTTAACAAGGATCCAATACTTTTATCAATGGTATTAATCTGCTTGGTAAGAGAAGAGGAAGAACCAATAAAAGAGCGCTGTGGGTCTGTGCAGGTACCTGGAGACGTTGCTCCGTCAGGTCAGCAACGGACACATTGCCTATTTCCCCGCCATGAAGGCCTTCGTAAACCTGCCTACTGAGAACGAGCTGACCTTCAACGCCGAGGAATACTCCGACATTTCTGGTACTCTCCCCGCCGCGATCCGTCCGATGCTGGCTGCTCCTCCTGGACCTTTGAACACAGTATTCTAAACAACTTGTGCTTTTTTGTGGGTGTTTTGTCTACAGAAATGCGCTCCCTCTCTGAGCTGCTGGGGCCGTACGGGATGAAGTTTCTTAGCGAGAGTCTGATGTGGCACATCTCATCGCAGGTTGCTGAGCTAAAGGTACGTTTCTATTCACACATACATGCAGAGACCTTAGACACATTTTTATGTTTTTATTGTTTTGTGTTTTTAAACCCTCATTGTGTTTTTAAATGATATGGTAAAAATTATGCACTGTTTTTGAACTAACAGAAACTACATAATTTAATTTGATGAGTATTTAGCCCTTGGTGCATATCGATGCTATTTGTGGGCAGGTCTTCTAAAAAAAAAAAAAAAATTCTTACCTATGAAACGGATACAATATACAAAAAAAAGGAACCTCTTATGTTACTGAATTGAAAAGAAGATGAAAAAAAAGACATGGCCTGTTTCTTAATTCACAAGAATGTGAGGACAGACTCATGTTCTCGCCAAGTATGTTTTGAGAAGAACGTAGGAAAGTGTGGACTCTGGGAGAACAGGAGCAGGCATAATACAGGCTGATTTATACTTCGAAACTAGGTCCTCTGGATGGGTATCACAGTGAACAAAAAGATATCCCCTCCCCAGACACTCTGCTGCACCTCTCCCAAATTGTAGCTGACCGCAGACAGGAGGTCAGCTTGTTTTGCTTTTATGACCGCCATTGTGGAAAACGACTCATGAAGATGGTCCAGCTAGAAGAGCGAGGTGCGTGAGAACGCTGGGACCCTTTTTTCCACCTGGATCCCTGCTCTTTTTCGCCCTTATGCCCCTCCATTGTCAGACAAACTCCCCCCACATCCTCACCGTCCTCAGAGCCTCGGAGCTTCGCTGGTTGCCGTGGTCCTCTCAACTTGGAATTTTGTTTTTTAAATTGCACATTAAAGTAAATGGGCCATATGGTGACGCTTAAAAGTATAATGTTCTCGCCTTAAAGGATCTTGAAACATCCTTTTATTGAACAACAGGAAAGTGAACTTTTTACTTCATACTCTGAGCTCTGTGAGTGCTCCATTGGAAGCTGCTGCTGCTGTAGTGCATGATGGGATAGCTGTCAATCTCAAGAACAGACAAGTCTGCTCTGATGCATGCTGGGTAATGACGGAGGGGTGAAAACAACATCCAGGGCCTTTGTCCGTTCTTGGTCTGCTGTTCTTGTGAATTGGAACAGTACTAGGGCTGAGGATGATGACGTATGATGTTGACGAGCACATGAGAACGCACAAGTAAACATGTTAAGAAACGGACAGGAATTGCAATTTAAACACATGAAGAACTTTTATTTCTAGACAGGGTATGTCACTCTGACTTACTGTCATTTCATGAAGCGGGAGGCAGCTGTAAATTTAGTTTTCTGTTTTTAGTGTAATCCAGAAGTCAGTGCTGGTTAGGGTTGGGAATTGATGAGATTTTCACGTTTCTGATTCCCTTATCGATTCTCTTATTTATTCTATGAAACAATGAACGTGCTAAGTGCACGGTGACATTCATCTACCTTCACCTAAGACATTCTATTTCTGCCTGCCTCGGTGAAAACAGAAGGCAGTGAACGGGAGCTGATCCAGCCAGGCTACCCGTCTCATCACAGTCATCTAACTCTAATGTAGAAGGCATCCGTTTAATGAAAAAGCATTACTGTACAGTTTTGGGAAGTAAACTCATCTACCCTGAGCATCACCTTTCTCTCACTGTTTAATAACCCCAAAGAGAGGTAGGAAACTGGTTATTTCCAGAAATGTCATATGACTTACCAGGAACCACATTAAGCCAGTGATAGAAAACTAGCTACTTACCACCAGAGTTTCCTTCCATGCAGGTCGTAACTTTAGCTTCTGTCTAGAAGCTTCAAAAACACGGCATTTGTTCAAATGTATGCCATGTTGTGTGTGCAGGTGTTTCTGCATGTTGGATATATTTCCTCCCGCGGATGTTACTTTACATCCAAACAAAACAAAAAAATGGCGTTCCATCGGATAAACCAATGGAACGCCATTTTTTTTTTATACTTTATGTTTATTGAATGCTTTTCATTCACATACAGAACACAGAACGAAAACCACTGTCGACAAGAAGAGTTACTTACATTCTGATGAATATAAAAAGATACAGGATGAAAACAGCATACAAATTTACATTTCGATCTTTGGATTTTTGAGCAGCTTTTGAAGTGACCGTACAAGTGACCAGTTCAGTTATTGTTTTCTATAAATCTAGTCCATTTGCTCCATCTCTTTTTATAAAGATCCGACTGCAGTCTCAGCATAAATGTTAACTTTTCCATTTTGTGGGTTTCCTCCACCAGTTCCAGCCAGTTCTTTATTGTTGGTGGGTCAGGTTGTGAACGCCATTTTTTTGTTTTGTTTTTCTAGACTTACGCCTGCCTTAACTTGCATAAAAAACGTGACGTATCTTACGTAATAAACGTGACATAAAGTCATGCTGCCCAGCGCTGGGCTGCCTGGAACCGTTAGGGGGACCGTGGAGCGAGCTGCCAAACGGTGCCATGGGATTGGAACACACAGAACTGGTTCTGAACAGGAACCGGTTTTCTATTCCCATCCATAGTTCTGGTAGAGACTGTTTGCTGTTAGCAGCGTCAGAACCCCGGGGTCTAGTTGCTCCCAGAGAAAAGTTCAAACTTAGCACCATGAAGTCTATTATCACTCAAAGCTTACCATGTTTATTACTAGCATGAGGTTTTCTATCACGTTAGAAGCACTTTGAGTAACTCCCTCCACTTCTCTATCACCACATGGTTCCCTCTGAGCACAGGAGTGAAGTTCCACTGCTCCTTCATGCAGCTCTGCTAAACGGGCCGATTTAGGTGACAGCTGAAAGAATTTATCCACTGTTGGTATTTACAAACAGAACCGGTTAAAGTTCATTGTCTCCGTTAAACAATCTAAATAATCCTGTGGAAAGGACTCTGGATCTATTCCTGTTTCTAATGTTTCTTCTAAATAAATTATCAATAATTTGACGGAACAAACTTTGATCTATTAAGTATTAATTGGCGATTAATCATGTTGATTGTTTTTCATCCCTAGCCACAATAATCTCTATCGGTTGATCTATAGTGTCTTACATTCCTCTGTAAAATGCTCTTATTTCTGCTGATCTTGTCTGTAGAAACTGGTGGTGGAAAACGTGGAGGTGTTGACCCAGATGAGGACAAGCTTCGACAAACCGGACCACATGGCCGCACTCTTCAAGAAACTCACCTGTAAGCATGGAGGCGCCCCCCTCTCAGCCCTACAGGCAGATTCAGTGATGATCATTTCTGTTGCACACCTTTCATACGTAGCATTGAGCCCAAGGCGCTAAAGGGTTCACATATTTCCATTTTTAGTCCATCATTTAAAAACAATTTTTTTACAGTGTCCTGTCTGGCAATGTGGCAATTAGAATAATTGTCTTGATGCCAAAAAGAGCTCAACAGATTTTCCTTTCACAAGTGGAGCAGTATGACTATAGTGTTCCACTGGATTTATGCATATAAACAGCTTTATTATAATTCATCCAGGGAGTTTTATAGATTATATGGACGCTGCAATGTAAGTAGGACAGGAAAGGAGAAAAAGGAAAAAAGATGATAAGATAAGAGCCAAAGACCATTGTTTGCTTCTTCTTTTATTGTATTAAGTTTGAGGGTTTTCCTATGTGTTTGCAGCTGTGGACAGCGTTCTGAAGAGGATGACCATCATTGGTGTCATCTTGTCCTTCCGTTCTCTCGCTCAGGAAGCTTTGAGAGATGTAAGACAAACCCAGTCACCGCAGTGAGGCGAGGCAGGTTCCACCATCTCACTCCTCCTGGCTCTGTCCTGTCCTCTTTCAGGTGTTGTCATGCCACATTCCATTCCTGGTCAGTTCCGTGGAGGATTTCAAGGACCACATCCCTCGAGAGACAGACATGAAGGTGGAACACACTCACACACACATCAGCCACCAGGAAACCATTTTCCTGCCTTCATGCTGACCTGAGCGAGTGCGTTTCCTGTTTCCAGGTGGCCATGAACGTCTACGAGCTGTCCTCAGCAGCAGGTTTACCCTGCGAGATCGACCCCGCACTGGTGGTGGCGCTATCCTCTCAAAAGAGCGGTGAGTCACGGGAAGGCGAAGCCTTGTCGACGCAACTTCCAGCCTGTTTCTAAGAGCCTGCTTTGGTTGGCTGTTTGCAGAGAACAACAGTCCAGAGGAGGAGTATAAAATCGCATGTCTGCTGATGGTGTTCGTGGCCGTTTCCTTGCCGACGCTCGCCAGCAATGTGATGTCCCAGTACAGCCCTGCCATTGAGGGTAAGCCTCTGTGGTGTTGGGTTGCTGATTTCTATTTATTCCAACAAAATAAAGACGACTGATCTCGTCCAGAGTGTCTGCCGCGTTTTCAGATGTAGTAAAGAAAATCAGCGGTAAATAGTTTGGCGTCGCTGTTCTGGGAGTTTCACTTTTCTTATGCCGTTCAACTAAATTCAGCTTAATAGGTTTCTGTTTGGTTCATTTTATAAACAGGTTTAAGTAAAAAAAAAAAATACATTCTACACCTTATTGATAATTGGAATATAAAATACAGCCAACATAAAAATATGTTAGAAAATATATTCATATGCTTCTTTTTTATTTAATTATTTTGTTTAGTAATTTATTATTTTTTTAATTATTGAAAAAAAATCCCTTTGGATTTTCAGGAAAATGCTTTTCAGTCAAGACAAACAACTTTAGATGAACTTGCAGGATTTCCGCCAGTTAGCATTTTAAATGAAGGCCTTTGTTGGAATTAAAATTCATTAAATGTGATTACCGTGGCATTTAAAAATGCTTTCTTTTTATTGTTTTTAAAGTATTTTTATAAAAACAACTTTGCTAGATATATTATATCGCGTTATATTTGCGCTGAACTACTTCCAACTGATGGTGTAACGCCATATGTTCCGAATAGAAGCTCGGTGGCGGAGAAAAGGTAGAGAATAGGAAAATGCTAATTTCAACAAAAGTGGCTGGAAAAACGGTGAATTTGGGACATGGCTGTTAAGCCAGGTGAGACCATCCTGATCTCGCTAAGCTTTCAAGGTTTCACTTCGCAGATCAGTCTGGAGACTCTCGGTTGAAGAGGTAAATTTGGAGCCGTTTCACCAAACTAGCGGCCCAATCAGCGTTGGCTTTGGAGGCGGCTGAGGTGTGACGCGCAGCGAAGCCTCCTCGACAGTTCAGTCTAAAGAACATGGAGGCTTCAGCCGATGAAGCAAGCGTTAGCGTGGCTACCGAGCAAGTTTTTATCGGAATTACAGAGTATTTCTTCACTGAAAGAAGAGCAAAACACTGCTCTGGGAGTAGCTTTTCTCAGAGGAAAAAAGATGTTTTGCTCTTTCTCCCTTCACTGGTTTTAAGCCAGTAAGAGTTTGATCTATCAATTGGCTCCTGCTTGCGTCGTCGCTCTGTCAGGTCATATCGCTTCCGTTGATCTGATTGGTTTTATTTGGCCCGTCTGCTTATCACCAACATAGGCCACCCCGAAGCTAACCAATATTTTCGCCTCTTCCCAAAAGTACTTCATCGGAAGGTTTCCAGATGGATATGCGGAGCAAAACCATCTGGAAACCTTAAAGTAAAGATGACAAAGGATTTTTCCGTGTTCTATGAGAGTCATGTTGTGATGGCATTCAAATGATTTCTGAGAGCATTAAAAAAAATTAAAGTAGATTTACTCATTCCTGTATAAACCCTGACTTTATTAAGCAACTCAAATCTCAATGCAAATTAGAAACTGCTCAGTTTTCTCAAACCGGGTGGAAAATCACTGCAGTGACTTTTGAAGGAAGAAGCAGGTTCATCAGACAGAACCTGATCCAGAGGTTGATTTCCAGTACTTTAGTGTTTATTTAGGGGGAACTGAGCATGAGGAGGAACAATTAACATGATGCTCATGATCTTTCAGTGCATAGCAGAACTGCTCATGTATCACAGCTGCAAGTCTCGCTTTACATCACGCTTTGAAATGGGATTTAGATCCAGTTATATTAAGGTTAGATAATAAAAAGGTACAAATAACCTTCAAACTGATGGGTGTTTGTTTCAGAAATTTAATTTACTGACTAAAAATGAGTTTTCTTTCCTAATTACAGCACATTTTCCCTCAATGTTGATTTAAGCCAATAAGTTGGGAGTATTTTATAGCCTGAAAGCTCTATAGTCGATATAAGCTCTGATTTTCCGAGCCTATTTATTTAAATTGATGTATCAAATCTTGTGTGTATTAATAAAAGGATGAATAGAGTTAAAGTCAACAGAAGGATTTCCCCCAGTAGAAGCCGGCGTAGTTGAATGAGGCTTTTGATAAGCTATCAAAGACATTTGTCAGTCAGAGGGTGAATTATGAAGACACTGCCGCCTAACAACCTTGAAATGAAAGGCTGCAGTGTTAATAAGAGGCTCCTAAAGTGGATAATAAGTTAGCGTCGGCTCGGCTCTGGTTGGTATGCAGACCTCGTCTTTGCCAACAATTGCTTTTACCAACGGCGTTTCTTTGTACACGTCCGCATAACGGCGCCCCTTTTCACTCACAATGCGCTCCATTTCATTTAACTAATGCTCCACCATATATTATACATTAAGCTGTTTGATGGATTTCAAGTAAAGGAGTAAAAAATAAAAAGGAAGAAAATGTTCTTGGTGTTTCAAGAGTTTGTATTTGCTGCCCCCTGCAGGCCACTGCAATAACATCCACTGTTTGGCCAAAGCCATCAATCAGATTGCTGCAGCGCTCTTCACCATCCACAAGGGAAGCATAGAGGACCGCCTGAAGGAGTTCCTGGCTGTAAGATATTTGATTTCATTTCTAATAGAACTGTTAAAATAGTTTTTGCTGCTGTTGCTTTGGTTCTTTGCACAAGCATTATATTTCAATCTCTAAACCTTGGAAAAGAAAAGGTTAGAATGTTTTCTAAACTATAGATTTGACAGTTTGGTTTAAATTCTGACAGTGCTGAGCAGAATTATTTAAACGGTAAAGCTGGTTTTATTCTCATTGCCCCAGAAACACTGCCTGCTGTGTCTCATCTCTGCACTCGGGTTCTTTTGTTTTTTCGCTGCTGTCAGATTGAAGCAGGTCTCAGCTTTTTGTTAAAAGATGTTTGGATGATTCCTAATCGACTTGCCTCCGTTCTGTCAGCACATCTCATGCAATCCTCAGGTGGAGCGGAGCAGACGGATCATTTTAAGGAGATGTGACTGATATGAACGCAGCTCTGTTTAGCTAACGTGTAACGTCTCAGTCACACGTCTTCATTCTCGTCTCTGCAGCTGGCCTCATCCAGCCTCCTGAAGATTGGCCAGGAAACCGACAAGATGACCACAAGAAACCGAGAGTCCGTCTACCTGCTGCTGGACATGGTGAGCACAGGACGGGAAGCAATAAGAAATGTTCTGTAAAAGTTCAAAAAAATCCTCTGGACTTGGTTTCCAAGATTTGAAGAGCAGTGGATTGTTTTGAACTTTTAGGACCTGAATGACTGAGAATCTTCATCAGCAATAAGGAATGTTTTTCAGCTGTATGCGTTTATGGTTTTACTGTTAATCAAACATTCAGACTGCTCTGTGTTTGGATTCAGTTTGTTTGTTTCCAGCAAATATCAGGTTTTGTAAATGGAAATAGAAAAAAATGAAATCCTAAAATGAAACTTTGAAAAATGTAAATATCATAAAAGGTTTTAGAATAACTTTGCTATTTCCTCAGATTTCTCTGGTTAATTTCAACTTTTATTTCCCCTATTTTATTTTTTTCAAATTATTTTACATATATATTTACATTTTTCATACTTGGAAAATACTATTTCCTTCGCATTAAATATTTATTTCAAAAATAGAATTTTAAAAATATAAAAAAAATAATCCTAAAAAAAATTGAAATACAGAGAATTTGAAAAAAGTAAGATTTAAGAAAACGGCAAAATTTCAAATCTTTTTTTTTTTTTATTAGAACATTTTCTTTTAAATGTATTTAGTTTTCTAAAAATTATATATGTATATATATCTATATATCTATAGATATAGATATTTATAGATGTAGATATATATAGATGTATAGATAGATAGATAGATAGATTTTACTTAAAATTTATTGTCTTAGCTTGCAGCCCATACTAACGCAAAGAAGTGAAGAGAATGGGATCAGTAAAGTGCAATTTACAAAGCATGCAATTAATAAAACTTGATCTGAAAAACATGAATTAAAAATAAATACTAAGGTAAAAAAAATCTGTAAAAAAAAAAGTAAATACAAAATTTAAACTGGACAAAATAAAATAAATTTGAAAAGAAAACAGCAGAGCTGCTCATGAAGCTTTTTTTGTTCAGAAAACATTTTTCAAAGTTTAAATTATTTTGGTTGCGTTTCTTTTTCAAATTTGAATTTACAAAATGTGCTTTTTTTGTATTTCTAAAACACGTTTTTTTTATTCAAACAGTGACATGAAAGTTATATATCTAATAAACGATTTATGTATAAAACTCGTTTAAAAAGATTGGGAGCCTGTCGTTGGTCGAAAGGATTAGAAATATGTTTCTGAATAGTGATAGGGGACGGGCACAGCGCGGCATTCAGTGGGTACGCCGCCATATTGGTAGCTAGTTGCTATACGGTAAACAGAAAAGACCTAAAACAGCACAGAGAAAGGGCACAAAGACGAGTGAACAGCGATGTTAAAAGCGAAGCGAGCGATGCGGAATATACCGACACACTGCAGAGGGAAGCCAGGGACATTTATCTGCAAAAGATGGGCTTCATAAACAGACTTGATCCCTACGAAGTAGAAAGCAAGGAGTGGTGCGTTGGGGAAGAATTTCTACCGCCGTTTTGCAAGGGATGACATATTAGTATCTAGTGTGTGTGGCGTCAGTGCCTACACACATGAAGAATTTCGCTGCAGACAATTAAGCTAGAGAGGCTTACAAACAGCTGACAGATGGGAGAAAAGTTCATGACATGGAAGTAATCAAACCCGAATGAGAACACAGTCATCAGAGCCAAGGTTTTTTTTCTTTATGCATGTTTTGTAGGCCTTACCTGGTGTGCCAAGGGTTGTCTCAGGCATCACTGTGTCATCCACTGCTGATGTGGTCTCAGTCCTTCGGCGTTTCCTTACTTGCTGTCTCTCAAAGCGTGCCGTTTCTGTGGCCTTTGTTTCAGTGTGTCCCAGGTACAGTGATGGTGCCCAATCCGGATGGGAGGTGTACATTGCATCTACTGGCTTTCCTGGTGAAACAACCAAAACTATTAACCCTATTATAAACTATTAATGACAAAATAAACAGAGTAGGACAACTGTTTTGTGTTTCAGTGGACCTGGCTAACCCTCTGGAACACAACCCTACTTCAGCTCATGCTACATGCTACAGATCAGCCAACAACGGTTAACTTGAAATGATACATGAATAAAAAAACAGTATGTTCTGTAACTTACCAGAATGAAAATGCCGGGAACACACTCTCATGGACGCAGGGATTGATTTGAAAGTTATATTTGGCCGTCTTACAGCAGCTTACTCCATTGCTAGCCCGCTTGACTCTTTGTTATGGAGGACATTTGTTTTCCATTGAGACGCCTCCAGGTTGGAAAGCGGTAAAAAGACAATCCATTTGGGATTTTTCCCGTCCAGTCACATGCTTTAGCGCTACTACACCCTACGACACAGCAGCGGGCGACCATAACGACAGCAGAGGTAAAATGAAGCGGCAAAAACTAAGCAAACTACTAGCAGAAGAAAGCTAGTCCTTACAGGCCGTGAAGTCAAAGTGTAAACAATGGGCTGACCAGCTTTCAATATGGCTGCCGCGCAACGTGTGGCGTCATGTGCCCGTTTCTAATAGTGAAGCAGTTGCAACCTATTGCTCTGCCATCGTTGCTTATGTTTAGTTAAAAACTGGTTGAAGAGGGAACCACTACTCTGGCTGCTGCAGCAAAATGGTTTCCAGCCCTGATTTAGACTCCTTCTCCTACTGAAACTGTCCTGAAATGGACAAACAAATCTGACCTTAAAACTCGTAGAGAAGCTTCTGATTAGCTTTGACCTGTTTATATTAGAGGCCTTCTGTTAACTTTATAGATTAAAGAAAAAAAAAACCTAAACAATTTCAAACCAGTGCAACAAATGTTTGTTTAAATCAATGAACAAATGTGATTCTACTGAAGAAATGTTTGTCTTCACTCTCCAGATTGTGCAGGAGTCTCCCTTCCTGACCATGGACCTGCTGGAGTCCTGCTTCCCTTACGTCCTGCTGCGAAACGCCTACCACGCCGTCTACAAACAGAGCATCAGCGCCAGCGCATAGAGATGCTCACATGTACATAGAGAAACACTGCGCGAAAACACTAATCCATCAAGGACTCCGCTCCCTGATAACCGACACTATCGACATAACGCACTAATTAAGCCAAACACACTAAAACACACAGAGCTGGATGAAGTGGGGGATCAGTGTCTTTATTTCTATCCTTGTTTTCCATCATGTTGCGCGGGACCATAACCACTGCAACACCTTTTATTATTATTATATGATGTTTTAATGAACAAAAATATAAAGATATAGTATATATATAAAGCTGACACTGAAATATTCCTTTTGTTTCTTATTTTAATAGACAATTTGAGATTTCTATGGTCCAGCTGAGACCTGTGTGTTGATTTGGATGCTTATTTTGGGAATGCAATGATTCTGCCGTGCTGTGCGGTTCTTTGACCTTTTATTTGTTGTTAAGGATTCCTGTGTTGATGCTGAGAGATGCGTTACCTGCCGGTTTCCACAAACTGTACGGACACACACTGACAGATATCCGATACGAACCCCCTAACCTAAGGAACTTTCGTTGCTTAAAAAAACTCAACATTTGTATAACACGGTGATGCTTCTTCCTGTTCTTTTTTTTCTTGTTTTTTTTCTAGGTAGTTGTAACACGAAGCGTTTGTGGGTAAAGATGTGCCGTCTGTATTCTACTTTGATGTGAACTGTCTGTTTTTAATATTTTTGTTTATTTTTATGACAACAATGACCGTTTGCCAAATGTGTTGACACTTAACATTTTGTGTATCAGGGCTTGGAAGTGGTGAAAGTGTTTGATTATTGATGGTGCGCAATGCCATTTTTCTTTTTTCTCAAACTTGCGGCTTTAAGCGGAACAAAACACTATTTTTTCCGGAGGGAAGGAGTGACAGAAACGTTCCCCCTCAGCTCTTCACTCTGCGGCCTTTGGAAAGAGGCAGATTGGGTGTTTTCCTCGTCCCGTTTTTACACCCTGGAAGCTGACAATTAGAGCAGCTGCTGTTAAAAGCTGACCATCCACACTAAAGTTTTTATTCATCTGTTGTGCTTAACTTTATAAACGGGAAAGAAATGGAACCAGTTCCTCTTCTGAAAAAGCAAATGGATCATCTCTGGCCTGTTAAACTACAAACCAATGTGGAGCTGCAATAAGACAAAATAAATCTATATATGTTAACACTCCTGCTGACTTTCTTACTGGATTTTCTCTTGGTGTTCTGAATTGTATTTTACAACTTTGGATTATGAGTAAAAAAAAAAACATCTGCAACATTTTATTTTGTTTTAAACGTTTATTCTTCAGTCCAAAAGTGAAAAAGTAGAACTTTATTAATGCATTCTTTGCAGCCCTTGCACCTGTTAAGATGATAAAGGGTAACAGCTGTGAAACCCAGCTGGCTTCCTGCATCTCTAGGCTTGTAGACTTGTAGGTCTGAGATGTTTATGGTGGGGCAGGTATGACTTGTCTCCTCACATCTTGCAACACCCAGGTTGAAAGATCTAGCGGCCAGGGATGTTTCGGATCCTGATGTCATCCCCATTTCACAACGAATCCTACCCTCATCCCAACGCTTGTTGTAATGTTTTTTTTGTATTTTTAGTGACAAATCCAGCCCTAAGGTTAATGTTTAGGTTTTGGCTATAAGCAACCTTTAAAAGACATCCAAACTCTAAAATAAGAATTCACACCCATCTTTCCAAAACATGGAATACTCAGAAAATACAGTGTCCACATTGACTGATTGATAAATTGATTGATTGATAGACTTAATTGATCTCACAGTGGAGAAATTACTTTACATAATCTCAATAGTCAAAATGAGGGTGCCAAAAGGAGGAAATGGTGCGTGAGGTATATACAGTGCATCCATACGTGTGTGTGTGTATATATATACATATATATATATATATATATATATATATATATATATATATATATATATATATATTACATAGTGATTGCACAAGTTATTGCAGTGATAGTGCTGCATTGTAAAGTCTGATTGCAGCAGGGATGAATGACCTGTGGTAGTGGAGCTAAATGCTTTTATTTGGAAGCATAATGGCAGCAAGAATTATGCAAAAGGCATAATTCTTGCTGCTTTTGTTGAGCAGGTCGGTGAACTCCTCTCCTCCAGACATCAACTTCCTTGTTTCTGGTTTCCTAATCACCTCTGTCAGAATAATAGTCAAACACCCTAATCCTAATAATCATTCTGACCAAACATCAGAGTACTTTAGTACATCACTCCTGATTGGGTCTTGTCAAACTTCTTTCTTCCAGACATAAACTTCCTCTTTTCTGACTCATCTTCAGTCTTGAATCTTCCTTTTCATTTAGCTCATCCCAAAACCCTTACATTTCCCAAAATATTTACCTAAATTTTCTTCAAGCGTACACCAAGCTTGAATTAAAAAAGTTGATTCTTTATCCTGCTTTAACAAGATCCTTCCAGCACTGTGACCTTTTACTGTACTCTCTTCCTCTTTTTTCTTGAACCTCTATTTTGCCAAAAAAGTTGCACAGGAAGAAAAACCAATCCTCCTTTTTTCCTGCTGATTGCTAAACTTTTATCAGAAAAATGCATTTCTCACCATAATTATTAATTTTATCAAGATAAAACAGGCAAATTTCAGTAGACAGTTATTTAACGTCTGCTCTGGCTCTGGGTGCATCCAGTTGATTGACAGATTGTCCAATATAAGACAACTAGTTTATTTTAATGCAAATGTTTCAAAGGCTGTGAAATATGGCTGCCTCAAGGCTGTAGTCTTGGGCCGCTCCTTTTCATAGTCTTTACCAATGATCTTCCATCTGTTTTAGATAAAGGCAAGCATCTCAATGTGTGCAGATGATTCCACTATACTGACACTTAGCAGCAACTAATATTAGTGAGTTCAGTAGAAAACTACAGAGAGAGCTACAGTTAGTGGTGAACTGGATAAGGAGGAACCAACTAGTTCTCAGTGTATGTAAAACTACCTACTTAGTGGTTTGAACCTTTTCCTTTACTTTCCAAACTGAAACTTGAATTCAGCATGATGCAAAATTCTTTTGATCAAAAATAAGGCTTTTGGGAGTGATAATTGATAATAGATTGTGTTGGGCCAGGCATGTTCAGAAATGAACTAAAATGGGTTAAACTTCATCGGTTATTAAAAGTTGTTCAAAATATTTTACACCGCAGATGGTTAAATAAGTACCTCATGCTTTGTTTTTGTGATTATTGCTCAGTGATTTGGTCAAATACTTCATCAATGAATATAAAAAAAACTACAAGTAATTCAGAATAAAGCTGCACGTGTCGCTCTGATGTGGGTCATTAGATCAAATGTTGACAAAAGACATGATAGTCTTTTATGTTTAAAATGTAAAAATAGATTGGTGTATTCAGAAATGGTATTTTTATATAATTTTAAACAAATAAAACACCGGGGAAGTTTAAGGCATGGATATACCAGCACGGAATCCTGCCAAGACTTCTGTGGCCGTTACTGATTTATGAAGTTCCAGTAACCATGGTGGAGGGCTTTGAACGCAATGTCAGCCAATACCTACGCAGATGGCTGGGTCTGCCAAAGAGTCTCAGCAGCATTGCCCTCTATGGGCACTCCAACAAGCTGCAGCTTCCTTTGACAGGCGTGACGGAGGAGTTTAAAGTCACCAGAGCCAGGGAGGTGTTGCTTTACAGAGACTCTGCTGACAACAGAGTCTCTTCTGCCGGCATCACAGTCAGAACTGGGAGGAAATGGCGAGCACAACAGGCAGTCAACCAAGCAGAAGCAAGACTGAGACATAGCGTCATAGTTGGCTCTGTGGCGGTGGGACGAGCCGGTCTAGGTAGCCTTACAAAGCTGCGCTATGACCAAGCCCGAGGACAAGAGCGACGACAGATGATACAGGGAGAGATTCGTGCAGAGGTGGAGGAGGAACGCCAAAGTAGGATGGTGGCAATGCGCCAGCAAGGAGCCTGGACCAATTGGAACCATGCTTGCGCCCGGAAGATCACCTGGACAGAACTATGGAAGTATGAACCAGCAAGACTTAAGTTCCTGATCCAGTCAGTGTATGATGTCCTTCCAAGTCCATCTAACCTTTATACCTGGGGCCTTGCAGAAGCACCAACATGCCCACTGTGCCCTGCTCATGGTTCCCTGGAGCACATCCTGAGCTGCTGCCCTAAAGCACTGGGAGAGGGAAGGTACAGTACATGTGGCGCCATAACCAGGTGTTGAAGGCAGTAGCAGACACCATCTGCACTGGAATCCTGGAGTCAAAGCACCAGTCCCCTTTGAGGCACAATACCTTCTTTGTCAGGGCAGGGGAGAAACCTGAGAGAGCAGGTAGGGGCACATCCGGACTGCTAGCTGTGGCTCGGGATTGGCAGTTGCATGTGGACATCGGAAGGCAGCTAAAGTTCCCAGAGCACATTGTAAGGACGTTACTGAGACCAGATCTGGTCTTAACATCGGACTCAGCGAAGCAGGCTTCCCCGTTCTAATAAAACCCCTGGGCTAGACGGGATGGAGGAGGCTCATTGAAGGAAGAGAAGCTGAAATCTTGAGCACTGCTAGGCATGAAGACAGCGTGGATGGAGAAGCCGGCTGTGAGCCAATAGAAATTGGGCTGCAGAGGCTTCTGTAAGTCTCCACCCTGCATCGGGCATTCAGGCTATCCTTGGCATCAGACTAATGCTTGAGAGAAGAGCCACCAGGAACAAGGGTGAGGCCGCTTTCCCTCCATGCCATTGTGGCTGGTGGGGCTTTTTAAGGAGCCATGCGTTGGGTCTTAATAGGCGAGGGTGTGGGATGAAAATCAAAGACCCGAAACACCCTATGACCCTGGGTCCTTCACAGACGATGTGTTCAAGCTGCACCGCTAGGTGTTTCAAAATCTATCAAACAAATAAAACACCTTTCACTTATATAAAAGACGATCCTTTAGTATGGATACTCATTATCCAACAAGACATGTAGTAGCAGGTAGTGTTATTTTACCTATAGTTAAAAACAAATCAATTCAATGTTCAGATACATACTGGGCAATGTGTGAATGGAATTCACTCCCAAATACTATCAAACAACACACTGTGTATGGTTTCATAACTTCACTTAAGAAATGTTACCTTCAAAGAAATATAGATAATTAATGTTAATTTAATTAAGAAGATATTGTTGTAGGGTCCTGATTAACTTATTCTTTAAAATACATCTATTTGGAGTAACAATATTTTATTTTGTATATGTAAAGGGGTCGCTACGTCCTCCAGCAGTCTTAGCCTATAGTAGCATAACTATAAAGAAAGCTCAGGATAACCACTAGCCTTAAAGGTAGACAGGGTGTCTGCCTCAGACCTTAACTGGAGGGTTGTTCCACAGGATAAAAAAAAAAGTCAGCAATCAAGACAATATCTTAATAAATTATTTTTTTCATTATAACTACCTACAATGATAAAACAGTAGGGAAACAAAATCGGATGTTTGATCATGCGAAACAGGACAAATTACCTGTTGTGGTATTTTGATTGCCATGACAACAGACATTCTCTTTTGTATGTACTGGATGTATTTTGCTATTGCTTGTGAACAACAAATTACGAATGTTACCATAGATTCTCTTTTGGAATTGGGTCTGAGAGTTTGACTTGGCAGAACTTATCCTAAACACTGCCAACATAGAAATAGAATGATTTATTTAATTTATTTTTTCTAAAAACGAAAATAAGATAAGAAAATCTGAAGAAACAGGGGTTATTTCAAAAACCTTAAATAAATGAAGAAGTTGGTAGAAGTTTCATTTCGGGATTTATTTAATTTCTTTTAATTATTTGCTTGAAATAATGGAGCACCAGATAGAGAATATGTTTTTGGGTACGCGAAAAACTATTTATGGAATTTGATGAGTACTCATTTGGCTCTTCACTGTAGGGTAGACCCTATCTTAGTTACCACTAACTTAATGGGGATTAGGTCCTATCTTGGATTACCTGGCACTTAATGGGGTCCAGGTGATTTACTATCTTAGTTACCTGGCATATTGGGGGTCCACGTGGTCCTATCTTAGTTACCTGGCATAATGGGGTCCAGGTGGTCCTATCTTATTTACCTGGCAATAATGGGGTCCAGGTGGTCCTATCTTAGTTACCTGGCATAATGGGGGTCCAGGTGATCCTATCTTAGTTACCTGGCATAATGGGGGTCCAGGTGGTCCTATCTTAGTTACCTGGCATAATGGGGTCCAGGTGGTCCTATCTTAGTTACCTGGCATAATGGGGGTCCAGGTGGTCCTATCTTAGTTACCTGGCATAATGGGGGTCCAGGTGGTCCTATCTTAGTTACCTGGCATAATGGGGTCCAGGTGATCCTGGCATAACGGGGGTCCAGGTGGTCATTTTACACTGAAACTGCATATTAAAACCATCAGTGCAACCCCTATAACCCTCCCTGTAGTGCTTCTAATGGTTTCTAATTGAAACTAAATTTAATCCTGCATGTCAGCTGAATTTCACCAACTGATATTGATGCATTGATACTGTGCATTGACATTCTGCACTTTTGGCTTCATTACTGACATCATGAATGTACTAAATGTATTTTATCCACATTAGGGAAAAATCTGAACATCCTCTCCTGGATCCATTCAGTTGTAAGACCTACAACCTCAAAGTTGACATTTTCTTTAAGACATTTTCAAATACACTGTGTTTTGTATTAATTTGAACAAATATATGAATATATACTGGAACAGAAACATTTAAATGTACTGCAAGAGAAGTTACAAATCTTCAACTAATCTTTTATCACGCAGTTTAACTCAGTTCAGATAACAAGCTGTTATTACTTTGAGATTAATTTAATAGAGTTCACCTCTAGTTGACTGACCTACAGATGTACTCAACTATGAAACAAAAGTCCAAAAAGCCAAGAACATTTTCTTTTATTTGTGACTCAGCTCTGCTACCTGGCAGAAGCCAGCAGGGGGCGCCCTGTTCAAACATATTATACAAACAAGAACCATCATCACTTGGTGTATATCATGTAAACTTTTTTTTCACTAACTGAGATTTTTTTTATGGCTTTTGATTATAATAAGAAACACGGTGGGCAGAATATTATGGAGAAAAAAGAGTGAATGTTTAGAGGCCTTGCCTTCCTGGACTGCGCAGTTCGCATCATGGAAGACATGGAAACAGAGGAAACAGGAAAATCTTTGTAAAAATCTTCTGCCCATTTTACTTAATAACAAATTTCTTCTCCTGCTAGGTTGAAGTTTTCCATAAAACTTTGTGAACTTTCAGTCTTGCAGATTTCCTGTCATGTTGGTGTGTCCATCTTTATTTCTCCAGCCTTCAGGTTGGACCAGTGTTCTGTCAGATCAGCAGACCCATAGTCTATACCCTGTTATCACTTTGATTTTGTACAAAAAATACACTTTAAACTACCTGAACGGGCGTGTATCCCTTCAGTAATGTACCAAAAAA